>JACYXH010000205.1:380000-880000 GCA_026745465.1 Lota lota
TGGCTTCCATCCCGTTGAAAGTGAATAAAAAAATGATATGACCAATCAGCGCTGGGGGATGGGGTGTTAAAGTTGAATACGAAGAAAGGTGCGCGGAAGCCTGCGTAGTAAAAAACAAAACAATGAAAGAGCGTCACTTTTTTTTAACAACGTAAGGCCGCGTCCATATTTGGAAATCAATTGCTGCCCAACCAAGGCTAGACTTTTGTTAATTGAATATCTGGATGGTCTCATGAGGCTAGGGCAATTGCTTTTTGGTGCGCAATGTTCTATTCCCTCTACTTTTACATATGGACAATCAAACCAGAAGCAGTGGGGGGGAAAAAAACTCACATATGTCCTTGACTTTAAATCAGGAATTGGTGGCTTTTCAAATTAAGCCCACACGCTGTGATAAACACGTTAGATGGAACAGCCCCATGCTGGCCGCTCCTTACGTCATCCCTCTTGATTCTGTCCATTTGCCATTCTTTGTTAGGCAGTTGCCATTGCGAGCTGTCAGGCAGCCATCATTCAAAATCCAATTTGATCTTTCTCGCTGTGTTGCTGCGTGGCTTTTGTTGTGTCAAGATTATTTGATTGCATCATGTTGATTATGTCAGCTGGCCTGCAAGATTCAAAGCCTAATTAAAAATCGCACACATATACACATGCATACAATCACAGGCGCACGCATATACACACACATACACACACATACACACACACCATACACATGCATACACGCATATTCCTAGCTTGATCTTGAAATGAAAGCTGGTGCAGCATTCCCTTCGGTGTCATGCTGTCACCCGTCTGTACGATTAATTCAAACCCAGAACCAGAGTGCACTCCTCATTGGGTTAAGCAATACATTTATAAAACACATTCCTTGTGAAAAATGACACCTATGTCCAGAGCACGTGGCAAATAAACTGGCAACACCGTGTTTAGCCTGTAGAACTCACAACCAAATTAAACTGTAAACATGATCTTGCCCAACCCATGGCTTCTTCCCTAGTATCTGTCTTGAGTCGGTTTGTGACCTTTACACAGTGCTGCAGTGGTCCAGCCACAGAATAAACCCATTATCCCAGACAGAAAACGCTCCAGTGTCCCCAAAGAAAACAGGTCCATCACGGAAAGAGAAAGGTGTTTTTCCTCTGATAAGCTCTGAATACAACAGCAGCCCCCTATGCAGAATATGAATGTGAAAGGCGAAATCCTTTACGATAACATCGCCGGTCCTGTTGATTCCCTTTGGAACCCCACAGTTAAGGTGGTGGCTTTGTCTGATGGAACGCAGTTTAAGCGACAGAGCAGAGTACAGATGAACTGTTATCAACCCTGGGTGAAAAACGACTAGTGGCAATGATTTATGGGACCATCTGCAATGAAAAAGAGATTTCAACAGATTTGGGATTTCAAAAGCAACTTTGTCGACTTTGTATATATTGAATGTCAATGATTTAAACGCTGGCTAGCAACTTTAGCAAATAGCAAGTGATTGAAAAAGGGTAGAGGAAAAGAATGCAAATGCAGGATGGAATATGTGTTATGGACTTTCCTATTTAGTTGACAATAGGGTATGCTGTCTAGCTGATGGTGTGTATTGATTGATTTTGTCTACAACAGGAAGTTTTAATATTTAATTTAGTTAAACAACATACTTGTCTACAGCATGCAGCACGGGCCGCAGTGAGGATGAGCTGTAAAGGTATTAGTAGGGATTTATTATCGTGGATGTGTTAATATGATATGTTATGGTGATGGTATATGGGAAATATGTATATCATGTATTCATATTTTTAATGTTTTATATTATGTGGGTGTTCTTTTGCGCGAAATGGATCTCGGGTTCTTTTATTGATCCACCCAACTACCTGATGGGCTAGAAATACATTAGAGACAAATAACGCTGTTCATTCTGCGTCTCTGATGTTATAATTATCCTGAAGACTGTAGTAGAACATCGGTTATAGCAATCAAGTTTATTATTCAATCGTACCATTTAAATCGGGGCCACCCACCGCCACTGTGTCTTCACGGCAGATTTATCGTCAAAATTAGGTTACAACCGAAACCCATCATTTGACACTGAATTGTGGATCCCTGTGTGCCTGGCGTCAAGCAGCACAATAAGACACACAAAGCGATACTTAAACATCACCACATGGAGTGACTGGAAGAGAATCAAAGTCTCTCTGAGATCACAGCTTAGCAGTCGGGCCTCAGACAGAATCCTTCACACTGTTGTCAAGTAGCTCGTAGGACGTTTTATCTATTATTTTCTGTGCCACTTGCTTCCTCTGTTGGTAAGTGGGACTGACGCTGTCTTTCCTCTTCCAGTGACAAGTTCTCTCTTTGCGCAACATTAGTCCCAGTGTTGACTGTTGCTTTGCTAAAGATGAGTTCAAATATTAGTGTTAGTTTTATGCAGTGGCTGTTGATTCGTTTCACATGTGGTGTGTTCTTTCAAGAGACATGAGCTTGTTTTGCATGTCATCTACTAGTAAGGTTAAGGTGCCATCAATATGGATCTGTAAGGAACTGTTGGAACCCTGTGATTTGGGCTTCATAGTTGTCAAGGTAAAGAGGTGTGACATGTGAACCTCGTGGCTGATTCTCATTGGTCCAGAAGGTTACTTCTAAAGGTATACTTATATCCCTCATAAGTGGGGCACAACCAGTATCTTTATATCTCAGAAAAGGTTGAACGTATTAACACACTATTGTAAAGGTGAGTATTTTCGTAAACATGACATAAAGCCATTACATCATAGTTCATTTGATTACCTGGTGCTCTGAACACATGCTGCAGTGCACTAATGCCTGTAATTAGATCAGAAATTCCCCAATGCAATCTTTCCTTGGCTTGATCCCTGACACAGCCGCAGAAGACTCTTCTCTGTTTTGGGATTCCAGAGGTAGCAAAAGCTTTCTTTTTCTTGAGGTCACTTCCTGATCCTGTCCTGGGGTCACAGCATTTTCATCAAGTGAAGGTACTTGAATTCAACTAAATTTAATTAGTATTATGGTTGTATGGAGAACTTGCTTTCTTGTTCCGATCAATCATATATTATTACACAGCGTGAGACAGTCCCTAATGGAAATAAACCTGGCAGGCGAATCAGTCACGTATACATTTTAAACAGGTATTCTTCGAACGTGACCAGGCTGGCAAGAATCAACAGCCAACTCCATCTCAAAGATTAGATCCTCATTTATTCTGTTCTCGTCAGGAAGAATACAACATGCAGGAATTCGGAGGGGATGGGATTAAGTCGAAGGGGGCGAGGTTGCAACACAACCCCGCCCATTTCATGTCTGGTTTCTGGCACAAACTCTGAGCAGTAATTTTGGCTTCTACACTAAAGATAAAAAGAGAGTGAAATGTGCTCATGACTTATCTCAATGTCATCCCTATTTCAATCAGCAATGCTTCAAAGAGTCTCCACTCACTTATCACTAGCCCATGTTCTGTGGCGGCCATAGAGCTAGCTCGTCTTTTAAAGTGGTATTATTGCGCAAACTCTTTTCTGAGCGTTGAGAGTGGCACATTAACAACACCATCCGTCTCCCATCTGCACCGTTAATATCAGCGTGCATATAGACTGCAGATGACGTTGCTTTATAACCTTGTCGAAGACTTGAACCATGGTCCTCCTTTACGAAGACTAAATTACTCGCCGCAGAGCAAGTCGGCATCACCCATCGTACATTCATTAGCGTGACGAAAACAGGCCACTTTGTCTTCTTCTTCTTCTTCTCCTTCTCCTTCTTCTTCTTCGTCTATTAGCGTCCGGCGAGGGTTTTCTCTCTGCAGCCGCCACAAGGAGGACCATCTGCTCTCAAACTCTTTGCCAGCTGCAGCGAGATATTCCCCGTTCAAAAGAAACCCTGTGAAGAAAGACAACAGCAAGGTCTCTAATGGCTTATTTACACACCTGAGTGGAGAGGCAAGGACAGTGGGAGTTTTGGGAATGTTTAGCTTTTTTTTTTCCGTTGGGGCGAGGGGTGTACTTTTTTAGACGCAACCCCTCCCATCATCATTTGAATGTTAAAAGGCAAGTTGCAGACCCTGCACAGCTGGCGTAGGAGCAGGGAGCTACAGTGGAAGGAAGCTGAACTGTTGAAAGGTTAATGTTGCGTTAGGGCTGGACAGATGAGGGTTGTAATAGGGAAATGGACCAAATGTTCATCTCCAGAGGTGGTCCATTACTGGGTAATTCTCTTAAAACACCTCTGAAGGTTAAGACGATAATTACGTTGATCAAAGCAATATGCATCCAGAGTAGAAGAGGTCCCTTTTACATGCTATAGGGGGGGTCAAAATGGTCGTGTTATTTTCACGAATCAACCTTGAATTCAGCGGGAGTCATTTTGCATGCGCTTTCATCCAAAATGACTTACATGGTCTGGGTGCATTTTCGTTTCACACGCTCTGTCGAAAACATAGCAATGTTGTTTATTGTGTCAAGTTTCAGCTCCCCTAGTGAAACAATCCTCTCTTTTTTTTAACAACAGGAACCACAGATTCCCCACCCTTCCATCAATAAACCTCCTAATCATTTGTCATCTGGGTAGCATTATATCATTCTCCCATTAGGAAGAAACTCATTATTTCATAGTTTATCTCAGCCATGACCTCCTCCATAACACTCTGGGGAAACAATATGGGTGTGTTTTCTTGTGTTCATGCATGTAAAGCATGGATTACCCGGCTTCTCAATAGGATCCAAGGGCGTGTGTGGTTCAGGGAACAGATCAGAAACGTCATACTGTACCTCAGACCTTTCCTTCCCACCACCTGTCGGGCTTAACTCAGTATAATGGTGATGTATGACTTGGTGTGGTTTATGGGGTCGAATCTCAATGTATTAAAAATGGATTGGGAGGGGGAACGTATTGAAAAATGGCCATTGTATAATTGGTACGCTAAGCCGTCTTTAAAATGCTGAGAATCCCTTTTCTTTTTGTAAAGTATGTTCGTTATTTATTCCACATGGTACAGAAAGTACAGGACATGAGTAAGAAATAAAAGCGATATATTTAAATAGTCAGTAAGAGTGCAAATGTAGATTGTAGACAAACAATACATGTAAACATAATAGACAGTTGAGGTGATTGGGTTTACTTCTTAGTGTAGTTCATTATTCACCCATTAGAGAACTATTGCTATTGACAGCCCTTGCTCTGTGTTTGTTTCTGTGTTCTTTTCTCCCTGTGTTACAGTTTAATTTTGTCGGAAAGCTGCTGGGTCCCCGTGGAAATTCAATGAAGCGATTACAAGAGGAGACAGGAGCGAAGATGTCCATTCTTGGCAAAGGTTCAATGAGGGATAAAGGCAAGGTATGAACGAGCACAAACCATGATGCGTTCTGTGTTCTTCCCAGTGATATTTGACTGTGACGTGACAAAAACAAACATGTATGGGTTGTCGACCTGTTTGCTTTTAGACATCTTTGTCATTGTAATTCTTATTTATTTATTTAAAAAAATTATATTAGTCAATGTCAATCAAGTTGATCATATGATTTGTATTGTTATTGAGTTCATTGATTTCATTAATGCTAGTGTCTTGGTTTTCATATCATATGAGTCCTATCATCCAAGATAAATTTCAGAACACCCTAGTATTATTTTTACTGCTGTATATTTTTTTTATATGTCAAATTGTGATAAACAGTAAAGGGATTAAGTACACAGCCAGGGCTATTTACCCTGGTGTCCCCTGTGAGTCACTGTAGCGCTGTGTCCTCACACAATCACCGCTGGCCCTATAAGCGCTTTGGTTACCTTGGGAACAAGCGTGACGACAGGCTATCTCTGTTCTAACTGTCTTGATACAGTTTGAATGGGTCAATATCAGGATCCCCCAAATAGTAAAAAATAAGTAATTTCAAATGTTTACATAAAAAAACGTTGGAAGAAAACGTTCAGATGTTTCATGAAGAGAGAAGAGGATGCATATGATGCTTTTCAACAAGGGAATACATTATTGAGAATATTTTAAATTATATTTTGTATCTTCAGCTATAGTAATTCAATGTATATTCCCCAATGTATTCTTATCTGTGCAATACACCGTGAATCCATCAGCATAACAATGTTTTTATCCAACCCAAGGGCAATCAAGCTAGTTAGAGTGAAGAGGAGTTTAGGGCAAAATGCAATCTCATGATCTTAACCTAAATTAGAAAGCTGTGCACATAGACACATAGACACAGACACCATGCTATGTGTGCATTGAAACAAGTGGAATAACATTGAATTTTCTAAAGAATGCCATCATTCATTTGAAAGGACAAGAGGAGCTTGTCGTTGTGTTGGAAGAGCATGTCAAATCAATGAGACGATGCTTAAAGCACGCATCTCCTTCACATGCCCGGTGCGCAGCAGCGTTCTCCTGCAGGCCATGCACAGATGTGTGACACATCCGTTGTGTAAGCAAAACAATCCCAACTCAAGTAATGCAACAATGAAACTACAATACAATAAAACTAAACATGCCGTTCAAGGCTTCTTGTCTAGGAGCCGAGAAGAACAGACGCCTCTCTCTCTGCCGAAGAGCATCGACCTGGAGGTGCCCGGGAGACAGGTGTGAGATCTGCTTGCACCGCAGATACACCGGATGCAGCCGCGATCAGAGTGACGGCCATCGTATCAACACAAGGCGTGGCGTGTATCCATTTCTGCCTCTTTGTCCGCCTCCGATTCCATTATTGACTGGAGGAGATCCGAGTCAAGCTGGATGAGTGGTGTGCCCATATTGGTCGAGGTGGTCCAGATGGACGTGTGGCAAGACATTGACCGCTATCTCATGCGAAGGGGGGCGGAAGATGCAGCTGAACTCAATTCCTCAACGTTTTAAACCCAAAAGGAGTGGTTACATGAGAATGGGCTCTGATCATTGGCTCACAGGGTCTGGAGCACACGTGCAGGATAAGGTGAAGTGGAACAAAGGGCAACAAGTAATGTTCATGGACTGATGTTTTCTATGTCTCCAGGGTCCTCCTTCTCATTGTCCAGGAGAGCCTGAAACAGTGGACCATCCACTGAGAGCAGCGTCTTCTAGATAATCGGCTCGCCCACAGATAATCACCAGATAGGTGTTCTCATCCACAAAGTCAGATAGCTTCGTTTTCGGAGCGTTAGAATACTTGTGACTAGCTACGCCCATGTAATATTGATACAAGCAGCAGACGTAGCCGTCTGGCGAAGAGAGCCTGACAAAGCAGGTTACTCTTCCATGTGTCTGTGGCCGGTAATGGACTTATTAACAGTATGTTTTATAATATTAATGTAGTCCTTTATTAATGAATCCTTTAAAACGTATTGCGTAAGACTCATAAAAGTCTCTGTGTGCAAAGCTCAGAATCTTTAGTTCGGAGAGAGACGGTTCTGAATTGCTTGTGAACGTGTTTCTCCTGTAATGCACTACAAACAAAGGCGAAGTCTGTTCTTTTTAGTTAATCATTTCTGCAACAGGCCTTGTTAGCTTGGGTCATGTTTCCCAACACATTGTCCCTGGCCCGTGAGAACTAAGGACTGTTCCTCGAGAGGATGCTGGTCATCCTCTGTAGCTGTGAAGTGCTGGCCCGCTTCCGAGGCTGCGCTAATCACGGGCTCCCATATGTCGAGGGATCCGAGCACAGATGCTGATGCGGACCACGCAGCCTCAGCGCGTTCAGATGATGGGGGACAGTATAACGCCTTCCACCGGCCCAACAGACACTCAGACATCTGCGACAATGTTTGCAAGGTCTGCGTCAGACGAACCCAACCCACCCCCCCCCCCCCCCCGCCCAAAAAAAAAAGATACCATTGTAGTCAACAAAGGGGCTCGCATGTCTCTGATGGGGATCTGCATTTGACAGCACCCAGCTAAAACTTCACACAACACTGCTCAAAATGAAGTGTCACTCAGTACCAACAATTGTCTTTTCAAATAGCAAGACCCAAAAAAGCAATCTTGTGTCTGTTACCTGTGTGCTACCCACTTTAGCCCGGTTGGCTGACACTCATCTATAGAGCTGGTGCCACACAATCCCAGAATGAATCTGTCTGGGATCCAATCAGTGCTGTCCTGGCAGGAAGCTCAGTCACTGCCACTGTTTCCAAGTGCTAATCTTCAACCCCTGTTATAATGGGCAGTATGATTTCACCGTGTGATTTGTTCAGATACAAAGTTGTTTGTACTTTGGTACTTCCGTCCTCTGGAAGCAAGCCGTCACTGAGCTCCACAGTGCTTCATCAACTGTTTAAAATCAATCAAAATGCACTTACATTTAAAGCAAACTTCTGTAGGGCAAATCAATTATTACAATGTTTTTCAGCCTATAGACAATCCATTTGATAGAATTTAGCAACCACATTAGAGTAAAAACCTTTAAATATTGGAGGCTGTGCTGTCCCCCTAGTGTTAATTAATTCTCTGGTATTTCTAACTAATGGACTCATTAGGGTGACTTGTACATAGAGTATGTGGCGCGATCATTGTCAGTCTTATAAATGAGCAGTCACACTAATGATAGCTTGGTTATTGGATCTATGGTGAGTGCAAAAACTGTAAAAAAAAAAATGCTTTGCTTGTCATATTTGACTTCACCTTTTCATAAACGTGTAACGTTGCTTTCTGAGCGTATTGTCTCTGAACACAGCTTGTAAGAAATGTAACTTTACAGACAACTGTCAGATTTATCCTCCCAGCCATCACGACGGAGCATCTCTAACATCATAGGCTCCTTAATGCTTGAAAGAACACTAGACGATAATGGAAAAGTAACCCAGTGTGGGAGAATTAACAAATGCTTCCAGACAGCGTTTAGGCGCATACTTTGATTGTCTTGTGCCGACTCTATCAAAAGATAAGATAACATTTTAATTTGTGAAAATAAGCCTAACCAGAGAATAACCTATATTTGGCAGCTTTTATTTTTTTCTGGTGGTGGATGTCTATGAAGTCTATGAAGGGCCATTTGCATTGGGCTACGTCACAGGTTTTCAATAAAACAAGGCTATTCGATTTGATTGTATAGGAACGTTTAGATCTCACATGCAAGACATAATCCCCCCCCCCCCCCCCCCCCCCTTTTTTTTCTTGTTTCTCGTATCTTTCTTTGTACAACAGGAGGAGGAGCTGAGGAAAAGCGGGGAGGCTAAATACAGCCATTTGAGTAACGATCTCCACGTTCTCATCGAGGTCTTCGCTCCACCCGGAGAAGCCTATTCTCGCATGAGCCGCGCCTTGGATGAGATCAAGAAGTTTCTAGTGCCAGTAAGTTTATATTCGCTAGATTCTCGCGTCAGAAAGTTTCATTTACTCTTTTCCAGTCCCAGTTGGTTTTATTTAAATCATGTATTTCACTCCATTGTTTTTGGTCATCGTTTAGTCATTAATTGGGAAATTAGTTGTCATTATGGGGGAGACATTGTTTCTCATGCGAGACATGACCAAACAAAGTCTTCATATAGCATAGCTTACGGTATATTTAGCCTGATTTAGGATTTTATAGCACTGCAACTCTCTTGTGTCCTCTCAATATGGTTGAGTATTATCAACAAAATATCCCATGATTGATTCTGATGTACAAGCCCTATATTAAAAAAATTGTTTCTTTGCAGTATCTGCTTATTTCCAGTCTCATAAATATAATCATCGACTTGGTACTGCTTCAAATGCCCTCGCTGGCGCAACAATTATAATTTATTCTACAATTAAATGTGCAGCATGGAACCACTAGCGGGATTCCTCCAATTTATGGCCCGAAGAAAGCTATAACACAGCATAATATGCATATTTGTTACTCAACTGTGCCTTAGCAGTAAATATTAATTAAGCCTTACAAGGGAGACATGCCTACAGAAAGGGGTTCTGCCTTAACACAATTATGAAGTTTAGAAAACGTATATATATTTATTTATTTTCTACATCTAAACATTTTTTTAATCTCTTTTGCTAATTGGGCCATGGAAGCGTAACTTCAGTTGCATCAAGCAGAACACTCTTTCAAAATATGAATCACCACGCACAGCATAAACGGCCTACAGCAGTATCTCCTTTAGATACACGCGGAGAAGGTAGGGGTTAGGGTTCACTGATCAAGGAACCCTAAAGGTTCTCCTCCCGCTCACGCCAACCAGCTGGCCGAGCTACGCTGGTTTGCGTCACACAGTTGCACAGCCAGTTAGAGTGGACAAAACACTGTTATTGGGTATTGCTCAATCCTACGCATTGCGACTTTAACATCTCATATTGTAATCATCATCACATAAAAGCCAATCGTTAAATTCCAACCTGACTTTCATCTCCATTACAGCCTAGCCATATCTATTTAGCTCCAGCTCAAGAGTAACCAAAAAAGAGAATGGAAAAAGGAGTCTTACTATCTGCTACAATACTGTCTACATGAACTTGAGTTCATGGAGAATGGAAAAAGGAGTCGTACTATCTGCTAGAATATAGTCTGACCTTAGCTGTAGGCTACATATATACACATACACATATATATTTCTATGTACACACACATTCATTCATTCCACTGTACATTGCAACGTTTTCCCTGGTTTTGTGGTGCTTTCAATTAACTCATAGCGTTCCTAGTAAAGGCACTGCCACTGTCTTTAATTTCCAGAAGACAAGGTTAACGGACGTCTTGAATAGATTAAGAGGTCATTCAATCATTTTTCCCATTGAAATATTGACCACACGTACAACCATGCTTATGTGACAGAAAAATACAAAAAAGAGAATAAACACAACGAGATAACACTCATTATTTATTTTCCAAAGGTGGCTAATCTTTGGGTGTGACAAATTAATTTCCCTGTGTAGCTAGATTAAGTTAATTAAATCGATGGGCAAAGGCCGCTTTTTCAAAACTTTGTACAAAATTAGACAGCAGGTTTTAGAACAGACCCCATGCTTGCCTCAACACAGATAACACACACTAACAAACATTGTGGTGCAATCATCACAAAAAACATCTCGTGAAAATAAATCAGTTAAAATGCGACAGATGTTTACCACCCTTGTGCAGTTATGGGACTGCTACAGTGACAACATATGTCCAAGATGCTACGCCACCGCAAGGCTCCTACGAGCCAGCCAATGGCTGACTTGGATGGTTGAGTACCGCTTTTTTTATTTTTACAAGCGGACCACAAAAACGTGACGAACAGGGGGAGTTAAAAAAAGAAGGGCCATGTGATTCTAAATGTATTAACTGTTTACTACTATTATAGTGTTACTTTGACAGGCGCTTTCATCCAAAGCGACTGACAGTGAATACAGATACAGGTCATTGAGGAGCAGGTAGGGTTGGGACATCTTGCTCAAGGATGCCTACAGGAATGTAAATTGGAGATCGAACCCAGGACCTTTCGGCTGGGAGTCAAATTAGAGACAAGATGTGCTTTATTAATCCCAGGCAAGCAATTCGGGATACCCTACAGCCACTACACACCACCCTGCCCCCTACAGATTATATACTGCTTCCTATTTTATGATGCATGTCCATTTAAAGGTTGTCTGTACCATATCCCCACGTATTGTTTCAATGTTTAATGCGGTCAGTCACAATATTGTATAATAGTGTGTGGCATAATCAATTCATAGTTTGCAGTGAACATGCATGTTCATTATGCATGGCCTATCAATGTTTTTGAAGGCTGTACATTGTATTGAAACCACAAGTCTAAATAATTGATAAGGCTGCGTTTGACAGTGATCTGAAGCCTTATTACAGACATGCTTTTCTGATCACGTGCTCATCAGGGAATGGTTGAAGTAAGGAAGGACACACAACATATAAAACCCCCCTTCAAAAAGAATTTAGTTGATGCTGTCAGGAGTCTGATGTTTGTAAACGTAAGTCAATGGTTCACTTTAATCTCCTGACATTTGCGGCAGATGCTTAACTTTGTGTTTTAATGCATATTCTTATTGACATCCAAACTGGTAGTAGCATTAACAGGCACAACGCTCCACTCACAATATGCTTTGATGGTATTAACCATCTTGCAGCCTCAGGGTAACCCATTTGGGAGGCTATGGCTTTGGTGCTCCAGAGTGAAACCGTTCATGTGTTCAAGCGTTGACGAGACATTGAAATCTTGCCTCATCTGCTCTGTGTTCCTGCAGTGTCATGTCTGTTGGTGTGTTTGACGGCTGGGCGAAAGATGTTTTACAATATGACAATTTGGAAGTAATGGATAATGCAATTTGGTTCTCTTCATTGTTGTTTTATTTATGATATATCAACTCACTCCTATGCGAGTTGATATTATACATTTGCTTGTAATTTGTTTCCCTCGAGCCTGTCGCAAAGTCAATGTGTTGGTAAGCTGGCGGTGAGCGATGTAGAAAGAGACGTGTTGTGTTAAAAAGTACATCTTCATCCACCAACTGCAATTGTCGATTTGTTTGCAGAAACCAAACAGTAAAACAAAAACGATTTTGGTGGGGAAATGAGTAACATCCCGCTCAAACCTTAACTGACTTACCATTTATCAATGAATAGTTAGCCTGCAGCGATACCATATGTATGTCTGCTTATGTTTGTGCAGATGTGTGTATACGCGTGTGTGCATGTGTCTGTGTGTGCAGATGTGTGTATAAGTGTGCGTGTGTCAGTCTACATGGGTGTGTGTGTATGTCTGTTTGCGCAACAATGAGTGTGTGCGTATGCGTGCGTGCGTGCGTGTGTGTGTGTGTGTGTGTGTGTGTGTGTGTGTGTGTGTGTGTGTGTGCGAGAGAGTGTGGCTATTAGGAAGTCTGAATGCGCTGCCATATCGGTGTGTTTGGGAGCATCTGTTGTGAAAGGAGGAGGAAGTGCCTCTCAAGCGTAACATGTGTTGTTTGCTTCCCCCCAGGACTACAACGATGAGATCAGGCAGGAGCAGTTGAGAGAGCTCTCCTACTTGAACGGTTCTGACGAGACCAGCAGAGGACGGACGGTACCAGCCAGGGCATTGCGTCCGGCCTTCTCTGCAGCCTCAAGGTGCAATGCTCAATAGACTCAGTAGATTGAACTCTTCTTCTGAGTTTGGTCAAAGTAAAAAAAACATAGGAGGTTGGTCAAATTGAAACGCCTGTTCACCTTAGACCTTGTTGCATGTTTGAAGGGACAGTTTGTCGGTTTTTGTTGCGTGTCTGCTTTGTGTGACAGATGATGTACCTTTAATCATTGAATCTACAAAACAATATTAGTTTTATCTCCATTAAATTGTTTTTCCTCAGCAGAACACTGAAGTTAGGTTTTGAAACCATGGGCACGTTCTTTTTTACATTGGTCCTGAGGTGAAATTCACATTTACAACTTAATTTAAGAAATGATCTGCTTGGGCCAAACAGTTTACCCCAAGCAATCAGTCTTATATCTATTGAAAGTAAGCTTTGAGCATACCGGAAATATTGACTATAAAAAACAATTGTACTTTGACTAAAGATTAGTCAACACCACCAGCCATGAAAGTACAGAAACAAACGTGCATTTTGTCCTGCTGGCTTTTGTTGCCAGCAGGCAAAACAACTATTCATCTGAAATAAATCCAACAATTGATAATTGACTTGGCCATGCTGCCTGTATGCATGTTTAATTGTATGTCTGTATATCTGTCTGTTTTCACCAGGGGCCGTGGTGGTATTGGCAGGGGGTCGGTTGCTTCTCGCGGAGCCGTAGTGACTCAGAGCAACCCAGCCAGCGCTGCCGGAACCAGGGACACACCGGCACACCGAGGCAGGGGGGCCCCGGCAAATTCTGGATACCGGCCCCCGCTGTTACCAATCACACATGAATCATATGAAGACTATGTAAGTAGGCTGACTTCTCACATTCAGTATCCTGGTAGAGTATGTGCAGAATGTTTACTATATCAATATATCCATGTGAAAACAAAGAGCTAATTTTTTTAATGTATTGAAATATACTCATGACCAACACAATAAAGTACCATCACAATAAAATGTGTCAACTTTGCACAGAATTTGCTGAAACTGATTTACAGCTACAAGGTGTGCTACATGATATAGTAGCTAGGCTACTCGAGGCTCTTTTTCATTTAAAATAGAGTGGATATTACCAAGTGTAACCTCATCAGTTGCACTCCATTTTACGCTGTAAAATGAGACAGCTGCAAAACATAACACAATTGAAACATAGGCAAGACATAAAATAATTTAGACATAGACAAAACTTAAACCAATTAAATCCAGCATCCCCCAACCATTCAAACAGGGATAGTAGTTTCAACGGTGTCCTAATGAACAATTTAAACAGCACTGCTTCAGGAGTTTTCAACAGCCGGGCTTTGTAGTAACAAAGGAATTCAGCGACGTGTACTGAGAGAACTTCAAGGTTCAAGTTAAAAATATGCATCCTTAGATACCGGAAAAAAAACACGCCAAGGTCACTGTTATAAAGGTAGGGTGGAGTTACATCCAAATGGAAAAAGGCAACACTTTTGTTGCTCTATTTCCTCTGAGATTCCCTGTTAAGCAACGCTCCCGTATGTGCTGGCAATTTGAGATTGGCCCCGTCTGCATGGGGAAATGGGCTCGCACAGACTCATTACCAAGCCAAATTGAGTTCTGATGGAGAGCCTGTGTATTTTATGTGGAGTCAAAAGAAGCTGGGCAGTTTTTTTTTTGTAATTGGAGGCTGGGAAGTAGGGTGACAGGAGAGTAGCTGTAGGGGGGGATTATGGCATCAAGTTCCTTCTGAACATTTCTCTTCCTTTTCTCGCCAATCTCACGTTGCTTGTACTATTGTACTTTCAGCGACCATTTTTATTTTCGATGTTTTTCCACATCGTACAGTCAAGAGCTCAGTGTTTGTTTTTCTTCTAACAGTCCAAGCAAGGATTCAGACATAGACAAGACATAGACATAGACTTAGACATAGACAAGATGCTGTTTGCCTGTTTGTTGTTCCAATCCCTATCCCAGCATTGTACGCTCCTCTTGGAAAACACAACGATCGGCTGACACCGTGACTGAATGTGTAGCTGAAAATATGTTCTCTGCCTCCCTATCGCGTGACGGCCCACGTCTCCAGAGGTGCTTCAGATTGATGGACTCTGTCTAATTGTCAGTCTGGGATACTGATAGCGTTTGTTATTGTACCTTATCGTGGGCGGTATCGATTCAGAACTTCAGCGGAAAACGTACCTTTAATATATGGAGACAGAGGGAGAGGGAGGGAGAAAAGAAGACAGAGAGTGAGCCGAGGGGGGGAGGGGAAGAGGGAGCGGGGAGGGGTGAGGGGTGAGGGGGGGGGCAGATGAAAGAACGATCACATGTCACTCGTATCGTTTAGAATTTATGATCACAACCATTTTTCAATATATATTGCTTCTGCACACCCGACCTAGGTTTATCCTCTGCTCAAAGCGCTCAGACCTTCGGATATTCCTACCACTCAATATATAAATACATGCTGGATATTGCAATACATTAGCTGCTCTTGACCTGAACGTGCTGGAGACGTATCATAATCTGTCAACATCTAATCGATCCAGCTGTCGTGTTGTTTACTTTTACATCCATGTCGTTTGAGTAAATGAGTAATATTGAAAGTGACTGTGTGTGTGTTGTATTTGACATGTAAGCGCTCTGTTTTGTTAATTATTTTAGCATTAGGCTACTTAGGATCACATCGTCATTCAAACAATGTTTGTAGCGTGGCGCGCGGCCTGACGACAACCCAATAAACACGAAATTTCCGGTGCGAGATCGTTTATCTCAAATCTGTGTCAGCTGTGTTTTCCCAGGCTAAAACGCATATCCGGTCGGCTTTCCTCAAAACCCTCCCGAACGTACACGTTGCGTTGCATTACCATCTCAGACTAACTCATAGCCCATGGCGAGCGAACGAGAAGTCGTTCCATTTCTCCATAATTTAGTGCTGAGCGTCCCATCAAGAGCGTGGAAGAACCCCCCCCCCCCCCCCCCTCCCCCTCCCCAGTGGATTTAGCCCTGCTGCGGTTCTGTTAGAGAGCGCTGGGTCGTATTGTATAACGCCATCTCTCAGGGGAGACGCTGTGGATTGATGGAGTCTGTCATGTTGTCAGCCTCATAAAAAAGTGATATTATGCAGAAACAGTGGAGGGAGGGGGGGGGGGGTGGTACCTGTTAACGGATAGCATTGACTCACGACTCGTGCAGTGTGTTCCTGGGTGTGGGGCAAACCTCTCCATGGGAAAACATTTCATATACCATCAGCTGCATATCAATGTTTGGCTACAGTGCTAAAGGGATTGTTGTTGTTGTTGTTGTTGTTGTTGTTGTTGTTGTTGTTGTTGTTGTTGTTGAGGCGTTTAATTGAAATGAAGGGTTAGGGTCGTTATGCGCTTTAGCCTTTGTGTGTGACGGATGGACTATACGGGTTTGCCCCGTTTCTATATAGTGCTGCGTTGGTTAGTTTTAATGAATTTTCCTCCTCTGTTTTTGTGTCGACTCTTCCTCCAATAACAACATTTCCATGCGAACACAGGAGAATTGAATGCACATCGGCGTGGTCTTTTTCAGTGTACACATTAGGGTTCACTGTAGTGTTTTTCTGTATACATATTGGTGTGTACAGTGTAGTGTGTTTTTCCGTATACACATTGGTGTGTAGTGTAGTTTGTTTTTCCGTGTACACATTGAGATGTACAGTGTAGTGGGTTTTTCAGTATGCAAATTTATTTGTCCACTGAAGTGTGTTTGAGTACACATTGGTACACTGTAATCTGGTTTAGTAGGCATTGATATATTGTAGTATGTTTAAGTACATATTGGTGAAAACTGTAGTATGTTATAAGTGCACATTATTACCCTGTAGTATATTTTATTTTAATACACAGTGGTACACTGTAGTCTGTTTCGGAATGCTACACTTAAGTTGGTTTTCATACACATTAGGACTGACTTCATATTTTTGCCTCAGAAATTTGTATTCTCCGCAATCCATAATAAATCTTTGTTAAGCTTCATTAAGCTACTGTAAAGATCTCCCATCTGGATAGGGAATGCCAGCCAACATAACAATGTATGGTCACAAGAGGTTGCATTTTATTTATCATAACTTACCTGCTGTGTGTTAGGCTTTGATCCTCCCTTTCTTCAATACATTCCTTCTTAACAGTGTTGCAAGCGCTGCATGCTTAATTCCTTAATGCATTAACACACAAAATTGCATTAAACAGATCGTTTTTGATTGCTTCTGAATCTTTTTCATCTACATTTAATTAACACACTGCAGTCTCTGCAGAACTGTTTGCTTGTGCATTTCATGCAATTTATTGCTCAAAGTCATGGCCAATATCTCCATCTTTTGTTATTATATTGGGTTTTTTGCATTTTTTTATTACTTCCTTTGATATGTAAAAAAAAAGCGTATTATCTGAGGGCACTGTCCGTCTATAGAAATACAAACACACACACAAAATCTGTTTGTGTGTGTGTGTGTGTGTGTGTGTGTGTGTGTGTGTGTGTGTGTGTGTGTGTGTGTGTGTGTGTGTGTGTGTGTGTGTGTGTGTGTGTGTGTGTGTGTGTGTGCATGAATGTCTGAGTGTGTGTGGCGTGGGGCAGGGCTTAAATAGTGTGCTGCTTATGGCGTACTATAAATATAATGTATATGTGACTAAAGACCATAAATAAACCAAGTATTTCACAAAAACACTGCCAAGAACAATTATTTCAAAAATAAAAATGTCATCCAAACGGGTCAGTTGTGGTAGTTGGTAACCGGATAGAAACAGACACAAAGGCATAGATACACATCTGTCTATTTCTTTTATCATATCACAATTCAAATCCCATCCAAACCGTATCATGGTATAAACCACTGGTGCTTGAAAACCGGTATATGCTTTCCCTGACAGCGGATCGGGATTTTACAAATCGCTAGCTTCAGAATGCCATAAAGTGGCTGCTTTCTGAAAGCAGAACATTGCAGAAGATGCGATGCAATAAGAGCCTTAATGTGATTCACCACAGAGCTCCGCCAAGCCTTGAGAGCAGCAGAAAGTCGAGTGCAAAGCAAACCTTTCTCACTGTATCATCTCTTTCTTTCACAGTCGCTAGAAGTAGTGTTCTGCCCCTATACTGCAGATGTAAGTCTTCCGAGTTAATTGCTTAAGAAGAGTGGTTTGGCTAAACACTGCAATGACTTATCCGTAGAGAACTTTAATAACAGGCAACGATGACACATTTGAACATCGCCAGTGAGTATTTCAGCAGCTGCATGTCTAAAGAAAAATGTGTCAAGACAGTGAGACACAACATCTTTTAACAATATGTTTTCATATAAACATTTTCTATATATGTTTACATTGACTGAACACATAAAATGACTGCTATTTTTTGTCTATGTTGTACAACTAGCTAAACTGTTTTCATAAAACAATTCTTTACAAAAATAGTGCAGAGTGGTGAAAAAGTAAAAAGAAAGAGTTTTTGGTGACAAAAGTTATAGTATAGCTGGACCAAAACAAAAATCCTAAGTCGTTTAACGGTTGGACAAACAGTAAACGGGCCATGTTCTCTTTCCAATTCTACTTAGCAACAGCTAAGCCAACTTAGCAAGTGAGATTCATTCGGCGGGGGCCACAACTGCAAATCAGTCAGTGTCGGTGGCCGATAGGATGTCGATGGATAATGGAGCACATGGACAAGGGGCCCTGTAGGTCTGCACGGTGCTAATTACTCTGAGCTAGGCCTCGGCCACCTCTGGTGTCCACGGGCCTGATTTATTCCTTCCACCCTCCTACGACGGCGGGTTGGTGGCTAATTGACTACAGCAGTTCGGGGCAAACACTGGTAGAAGGTACAGTTTTACAAGCTAATGCTGCCGAGAAACACGATATCTCGGTAAGGTAGATAGTGTTTTGTTTTTTTATTGCTTGTTTTTAAGTCTTTAATGATAAGTGTAGGAGCATAGTGGCTAGGAGGTTCGACTCCCAGCCAAACGTTATACTAGGTTGAGTGGTTTCCATAGTGTAGTGGAAAAATACCAAGCTCAGTGGAATACATCAGAAAAAGGTCACTACCAGACACAGGGGCAGGTTGACGTGACCGAAACCAGCTGCTGATAAACAAATGTCGAGACAGTTTTGAGGAAACGGTCGAAACCTTCCTGAGGTAACTTCTCTAAATGTCTAGACTGTTTTGAGAAAATGTGGCGCGGCCGGGGTCATTTGGTAAAAACAAGTGACCCTTCTATGACCTTACATGTCTGTCTTGCCCGGCAACACCCCTCCCACTCTATGACAACCAATGACCAACAAGAAAGCCTCACCCTGCGTGGGAGGAAAAAGTGTATTATAAAGTATCTGTATCAAACTGTCAAAATCAGCCTCTACCACGGCCAACCTCGTGCGAGGAAGGTCTACTCTGTCTGCGCACAGAGGACTCAGTACTGGGTGAGGTGAATTACATTGCAAGACTTAGATTCCCTGGAATAAATTGGAGATCATCAACCACTGCTCTAGTCGCTGTCTATTTCTTACAGAGGTTCCTATATACTGCGGTCTAAAAGCTAACATAGAAAAAACCTAGACAACAATAGCACTCAACCTACATTCTACCTGTAGGCATCGTAGAGCGAGATACCCAACACACCTAGCTTCTCCATTATATGACGTATCCGTATTCATTGTTAGTCGCTTTGGATAGAAAAGCTAAGTAGTTAATAGTAATAGTAGAGTAAAGTGACTTAAAGCATTTGTGTAATTTATCATTCTAACTGGGAAACGGGGATAGATTTGTTTTGGTATAATTATTCTATTGACTCCATTTAAAAGTTGAACTCCATTCATGAGGCATTTGGACATATGAGACTTGTGGAAATAAATAGTCAATTAGTGGACTTGCTGGACTCTGTTTGTCTTTGTAGAAAAGTAGTCTACAGAGAACAGAGCCAGATGGATTCTCTTTGCTGCTTCATGAGATAATTTGTGTTTTTAATTTAGTCAAATCTATGCTCATTCAAATAAACCTACACAGAGGAGCTCAATCCGTTCAAATTTTCATTGGTCAAAAGACTGCGTGACAATGATTTGGATGTTAATTAAGTTAAACTATAATATATTTAGGCGTACTGCACACCATGTTAGAAAAAAAAGAAATTAAGAGAATGGAGATTTGAAAAACTGACAAGGCTGAATGAAGAATAATAGGCACACAATATTAAAAGCACACATCGCGAAGGTCGTGCATGAGTCAACTCTGAGTGGATCGGGACTCTCGTCCCTGATCGGACGGTGTGCAGGTGAGAGGGGGGGGGGGGGGGGGGGGGGGACCGTTGAATATTTACGTAACGCAAAGGAAGGGTTTTTTATGAAATCCCAACAGAGTTTTAAAATAGCGGTAGTAATACTTTAACGGATTACTTTTAACCAGATACGGAACAACGATATATGATCCTTCTGGTGTACATAATCAATGCCTCCATGCTGGTAGGAAATAAACAGCGGAAGTCTCGTGTGTGTGTGTGTGTGTGTGTGTGTGTGTGTGTGTGTGTGTGTGTGTGTGTGTGTGTGTGTGTGTGTGTGGTTGACCTCGGTAACGCGCCTGGCCGTTACTGAGTGGAACATCGACGACTCCCCAAAAGGAGTGCATGTGCACGCTCTGGTTTCTTCGGCCCAGCAGCTGATCGATAGATCAGATCTATATTTGAGTTGGATCAGGGCCTGAGAAGTGTCAACAAGGCTTCCCTTGTAAACCTGCAAGCGTTAATCAATGTCTCTGTTCGACATCGGGCTGCGTTGCTACCACTAGCCTGCCCTGCCCTTTTCTCATATGGACGGTGTTATAATGAGCTTGGTCTTGCAAAGCAGTGATATTGTTTTGTTTTGTTATTTCATCGCTAACCATGGGTGGCCACAGGTCATTCACACTGTCCCGTTTGTTCTCCAACCGCAGAGTTACGACGATGGATACGACGGTCAATACGACGACGAGAGTTACGACGCACACGACGACAGCTACAGCAACCAGTCAAAAAGGTACGCCAAAGTCAAAGTATTTGGAGAACTGAAAACGGCATTTCCAAATCAAATACAGTATTTCGGAATTAAATACAGCAGTTTTGGAATCAAATTCAGTATTTCAGAATCAAATGTTGCTTTTAGTGTTACTTTAATCCAACCACTGATATTAGCTGTATTCGATCTGGTACAACAGCTTCTAGGAACATCTTTTCTAATTTCCATATTAATTAATTGTTATCTTATATCAACAATTATAAATGACTATATTAACAACAATAACATAATGAAAAACATACCATTATTATATTATATTATATATTTTTTTTAAATAAAATTCAGTGTTCAACTATTTTGAAAGAGAAAGTAAAATAGCACAAGAGATAATGCAATTTACACACTGTGTAAGATTGTGTGTGAGATTGAGCCCCTCCCAGTTAGTAGCCAGGAGAGTGGAGTGTCCATAGTAAGATTATTGTAAACAAAGAGAGAGGTACGGGCTGGCCAGCATTTTTATATGTAGACTATATCAGTTATAGGATGTGATTTTATTGGTCGATCATTGAAATCCCTATCGATCAGCACTGACTACAGTAAGGTCCAGGTCATTTTAAGCTAGTTTGAAATGTTACACATTGCGACTTTAATCAATCGGTAGTCATCCTTATATTCACATATAATATTTACACTACTCTCTTTTTTACTTCACTTTTTTTTACTATGATTCTTATTTAGCATTTCTGAATTTCATGAATATGGACACGGTACCAGTGATGACTCCTACAATAACTATGGTAAGGATAGTATATATTTATGTTTCTAACCCATCCTTGTATCTCTTAGGCACTGTATGTATTATATTGCTACTGTAAGAAGAAAACAAACCCTCAACTTAATTTATTTAATTGTATTATTCTCTGTGAACTTTACTTAAAGTCTTCTCTGTGAGAAGGAACCATTTCTATTGCACTTGAAGAATTACCTTCAAAAAACGCAACGTAAACAATGTATTCATAAAGTAGTCATCCCATGGTTAAACAAAAAACACTGCTTTCCAAAACATGGAAAGCATCTATTAACAGACTGGCCCCTGACAGTCACAATGACACCACTCGTCCCGCTCTACCATGGAAGAGATCACGATTCACAGCGAAGAGATGAAGGAAAATCCTTTTGGTTCCGGCTCACTTAAAGTCAGTCCCAAAGGACTACATCTAAGACCAACTGGCTACAGCTATATCTGCAACACATACACTTTCCTACCAGGGTTTGGCTAGCACATCACACACGCCTACTGGAACTGTGTGCTCTCCTAGACTTGTATAAAACACCATGCTTAGATCATACACACACACGCGTACACACACATATGCGCACACACACACACACACAAAGAACCATCTCGACACGTAATTGTGTTGTCACACTTGGTTTGTTTCGAGGTGTTGTTCATTTGCAGCACAATGAATACAGCAGCAAAATAAATGATCTGATGTAATGCTCCAAGGACACAACATCTTATTTACATTTTGATCATAATATGTATCTATCTGCCGTGTATCCGAGTCGGTTGTTGATGTCCACGTAATTTGGCTCTTCCCTGAATGACAGAACCAAATTTGGCTTCTCTGGTTAAACAGAGGAGAGACACATTTATTTAAATTCATTTTGAAAGGGGTGTTGAACAGGAAACGCATTTCGCGTCAACGCTAGAAAGGGCTTTGCTTCTTCGTCTTTTACACGTTTTAGATTAGAGGGAAGAGTGAACAACGTAAAGAGCGATGCGATGGAAGTGTGACTGGGTTGGTTTTCATTTCCTGGATCCAAGCTCCTTTAAAAACAAAAGTCCATTGCTCCATGAAACGGTGATAAACGTTGGTATGTTTCTGTGAAAGTGGTTTCATCTTTTAAACGTCATATTTCTGTTGTGATGCAGAGGAGGACTGGGCGACGTGTCGTTCCAACCGCAAAGCCCCGACACTTCGGCTGTCGAGAGGAGGCTACAGAGAACATCCTTATGGGAGATACTGAAGGTTGATTTCATTTTTTTTATGCCCCCTCCCCCCACATACAATTTAACGGCTTTGCCTTCTATCATCCATTTTCCCGAAAGCCGTTTCTTTTCCCCCTGTGGAATAAAACACTGTAAAGCCAATAATAATCCAACCTTTCAATTTACAATACAATGTTCTCTTTTACTTGCCTTTTCTTTATCTGTTGACGGTGGAGTTGGTATTTATGTGACATTGAGGGAACCTAAGTGGAACCTAAATGACTTGGATTTCCAGGCATAAACACTTAAAAACATATTTCATATAATATTGAACCGATCTTTAAAGGGCATGGTTCTGAACCCCTGACTGAAACTCCCTAGAAATCAGAGTTCAGGGTTTTTGATTTAAAAAAACGTGCAGGGCTGGTAAATAGGTCCAAGCCCAAGCAGAAGTGAATTGTGTTTATGTGTTACCTAAGAATAACATGTTGAACAAATACTGTATTTCATACTTTTTTAATAGTTGTTTTTGGAGTAATCTTTTAAGTTTCCAATTGAAATGATGGGGTCTGCACAGTACTATATAAATGACAGAATTATCATATTTAATCTACAACACACTACACAGGTCATTGAAGTAGGAACAAAGTTTACCTGCCCTTGTGATATACAGTACATCTAGAATTTATTATAATATTATTAGTTCTCAAAAACGAATTGCACAATTAATGACACAATTCAGCTAGGATTAATGTTTGTGCAGAACATGAATATTACTGCAGTAGGGTAATTAGGGCAACTGAAAGTATCACCATGTAAAACAATATTAATACTATTACTAAGCTAAACACTGGTATGAATTCCCAGAGAACATATTTTAACTAGAATCAACCAACTGCATGTACTTTCACGTATCACAAGTTTAATTTCCAAAATCCAAATACATTATTTTTGGCATGGATATTCTGCGAAATGTGAATTTGATCATTTGAAACTCTTACTACTTTACAATCCAACTGAATTGACACTTAAGTAAGCACCTAAACCAATTTTCACATTGTGAGATGTCAGAAAATGTTTGTTGTTTGTTGGGGCTCCAACTAATCATTACAGTGTACAATACAGTGTGTAGTTTCTAAACGGTGCTTTGGTTTTTTCCTAATCTGTATTTGTACATAAAGCATTTAATAAAAACAACACAAAAACAAATCCAGGATGTGGTGTTAGCCTCTTTAAATAGGTGTTCATAAACTCTTATGCATAATGTTGCATGTTGCTTGTTGAGGTTCAATGTATCCAACCTTTAATACCGTGTTTGCTAAAAAGTTTCATAAAGATAACAGACTCGTCGTAAACCGGTTTATTTTCACAGTATTCTCGCTAAATTGGACACGGAAATTGGAAAACAACAAAATGGACACAAGTTGTTGTTACAGACTAATACATTGTTTCTTAATCCATTCTCAAGTTTTACGTTGCTAAACAGATTTGTGAATCTGAGAATGATATGGCGTTTAAAGAGGTAAGACCTCCACCCATATACTCATTAACTATCACATTATTACCATATTAATGTCTTAAATGTACTAAACCTTTTGCAGCTTCATTAATTCACAACGCATAATGTACCAGAATGTGGAGATTGGTATTCATGCTCTGACAAGTGGCATTAATGAAATTAATAACAATAAAACATATTGTACTTGTCCGTGCTTTAAACACCACAGCTGAGGTCTGTGATTCAGCTGTTGTACCTCTCTTTTGTGACTAGTACACCTGAAGGATGACTCTTTAAGAGTGTAGTTCCCGGACAGAAATTAAGACTAAGCAGGTAATCCTAATCCTAATTATAATTTGATCAACAAAAACAATGATAATATATATTTTTTTAATTATTATTAAACGCTATTCTTTTACCCCTCCTAAAATGGCAATTTAAACTCCCCAAGCAGTTCTAATTAGATATGACTAAACTCCGTTTGTGAACTGAAATAATAGAGTTTAATAAAAGGCACTAAACATCCTCTCTCTAAATATCGGTAAAATAAAGATAATAACAAAAAATAAAAATGGAATTTGAAAGAATACGTCTGACACACACACAAAATATGTTTATAATGCCCTAAATGTGTTCCAATGTTTTTTTTTTTGTGCAGATGTTGAATAATCCATAGTTCCATATAAAGAATCACATTGCATGCAGTCTTTAGAAATTGTCTTGACACTGTTGATGTTTCCTTTGTAGTTAATACTACAAGTATTTCCACAGTCCTGACTTTGTTGTGATTTTACTTACAGATGCAATGCACTCTGGTCAGTTCAACAGGTAAAAATACAATGAAAAATACTAAATCTATTTTTCATTCAAGAAATGATAAATTTCAATGAAAAGGACTGGTTTGGATTCGTGCTATTGCAAGTCAAGTGATAAATAGAAAACAAGACTTGCAAGAAGCACTCTTTGAATGGCTGGACTACGTCTTTATGTTCTATTCTGGTTTTGTGACAAACATCCAATTCGGAATGTTGAAAAAACAAAGGTATGGTGAGATTAGCTCTAATTGATGTATTGTTCACTTTAGATTCACTGCATACATTCATGGTAATTATAATGCGTTACATTAATACTATTTAGACACAGAACACTTAACCTAGCGTTAGATCTATGGTTTGTTTGTTCAACCAAATATGCCGTTTAAAAGTGCTGCAGTACGATTTGTTCACAGCCTCAAACTCTCAGCTCGGGAGTGCGTCACAGCACTTTTTTTTGTAACAAAATGCTATTTTTCTTGTGATAGCAGCTGCTGCCTCTGTGCTGCCTTCAATTATTGAACACAGAGAGTCCTGCTCAGAGGAGAGATGCTTTCCACTTCCAGAGGTGTGAATATCCACCATTGATCTGCACACTGCCCAAACCACACCAGTAAGTCTCCACCAGCAGCTACTGGTAACATTCACAAGGTCATAACATACACTTGCTGATAGTTTAACATGTTAATCCCAAATCTTTCTCAACAAAGAAAGATTTGGGATTAAAATGTGTTCATGATGTTTTCAAACCCAGCTCCGATTTAAAAAAAGAGACATTTTATCATAATTAATAGTGATAAGGATCGGTTCCCCCATTTTCATCACATCTAAACGGAGTCCAAGCAGACAATTCACTGACTTCAAGTGGCGGCAATTCATTAAGAAAGCCATTTGGCTAAAAGGACTGGCTAACAGATTGGCTAACAGCCTACAATGATGGCGCCATAGTCTACTTCTAGTTTATCTCCTGGAAACACCAGACAGCACGCTAAAGTGCTTCCATAACACCAGTGAACAAGGCATGGCAAGTGTATAGGACTATGGTCAGTCTGATTTACCTCTGTCCTGAAACCAGCATAAAAGGAGGCTGATGATAAGATCAGTGTGTTGCTGAAAGGTCAGCCGCCCAGTGATACAGTGATGATGCTGAGCCATTTTTCCTACTATTTACTACAACGCTTTCATCCAAAGTGACTTATTGAATTGTATAGCCATTGAGGAGCAGGCAGTAGGGGGTAAGGCATCTTGCTCAAGGGCAGGTTGGTAAGACAGGTAGACTGCTGACGTTAGTGGTTCCAACCCAGGACTTTTCAGCTAGTAGTCAAACACCCACCTCTTTTTTTTAATTAATTTGGATTCTCCACTGGGTCCTTTGGGCTTGGAGACATTTTGTGGGTTGGTGCATGTCTTGATGTTGCATCTCTAACACACGAACACAACTATGTACTGTGTCTATTTTCATGTTGCCCATTGTGGATAACCTGAATTCCTTATGCCCTTATGACGACAAACGTGTTTGGAAAATATAGTTATTCATAGTTCATATGCCTGCATTGACCTACCCACATTCATGACGCCAATAGTGCTAACCTAGCTGGCTTTTCCATAATGCTTGCTACTGCATACCCATCTGGACCACTATTCAAGGTCTTGGGTTGGAGAGTTTTTTGGATTATGTTTTTGCATAAGAAATGAATTCAACTCACAAAGATAGAGTTTCCCTAGACCTTCTGCAAGCTTGTGAAAACCCACGTCTGGGTACGCGAGATTAGGTCAGTAGTCGTCTGTGGAATGTTCCTTTCAGGGTATTTCTTCAAGGTCGAGCTTTCAGGTGTGTTATTCTCTCATGCATACACATTATGGTCTGGAATCAAGGTCCTCCATAAAGATTTGTCCTCTCTGCAACCATCTGAAAGTGTGAAGCATGTGAAGCATGTTTATTTGTAGCCATGTATGTTACTTCCGTCATCTGCGCCGCCTAAATCATCAGCCAGAAAAAGTACAAATCATTCCCAGCTCTGTTTCCCCGACCAGCCCACTGAGCAGCCTGCACTGAGCCAAGTGCACAAATCCCACCGCCTGCTATGGACATTTAAGCACATTTCTCAAACACCCTTGCTGAAATCCTTCTCCCTACTGAGACTGAGATTACCAGCGTTCTCCGAAACGAACATTGTTAGTCATTGTCTTCGTTCTGCAAACACATCATGTATGCGCAAACAGACAAAAGTATTTTTAAAATGTCTGAAGCCAATTCACTTATATTAATTGGATATTTTTTTAAGGTAAATCTGGGGGTTAGTCTGGTCATGGATTGGTGGTGATGTGTTGCCCACGCAATCCTATCCTATCCTAACCTCGGGCACAAAATCATGCTGCTTTAGTCCGCCAAACATAGTCATTGTATTCATGCTTTTGTAACGGTGTTGCAAACAATACATTGTTCTGATGAAATATACCTGTGTTTCTCTTCTATTACATAGACGGTTGGAATTGGGCTAAGAGAGGCGAAACGAGGCAGGATGGTAACCGGGAGCCAAATTCAGCAAAGCAGGTAAGAAGAAGGGAACATAATCGCTTTTGAGCGCCAATGCTGATCTAAAAGGAATTGCAGCGTGTCCAACGTTTGTACCATCTCTTACTGTGCCATGAATTTTCAAACACATAACAGGTCTTCATGAGAATGGAGGAGGAACGTGGGGTAGAAAGGGCAGTCTCATCCATCATCTAACACTGGGTGAGTTAAACTAAGCTTCGGAATCAAAGCATAACAGTAACTAAGGTATGAGATGATCCGGGTCAAGTTACAGTTTCATCCATACTTCACTTATTTGTACTGACCTTTAAGACTCACTAAACCAATAATAATGAATTTTCATGGATTTTATTAGTTCCCATAAACAAAACTTGACATGCCGTGAATCCAGAGAGAGGCATTGTAAAAACAGTACCAATACCGATGGTGCTTTCTTTGTCGTTCCCTGAAGTCTTACTTTGTGAAAAGCATAAGGTCAGTCAGAGTGCCTGGCCTCCCGAAACTTCCGGGGATACTAATTGTCCAAACCGTGTTTCCATACACAGCACCTCAGTGACCGCAGAACCCAAAGACTGCATCGGAGCCCATCAGCCCCCCCCCTCCCCCCCGCCCCTTTACCCCCTCTGACAGCTAATAACTCGGAGGGGAGGGGAGGGGGGGGGGGGGGGGCTGATAACCAGACAGCCCATGGATCCAAGGCACTTACTGAGCTACATTCAGCCCTCCGCCACAACGCCAGAGACCTAGCCCGCGGATGACAAGAAATACAAAACACATCCACATAAATACACACGTAAAATACACGCACGCTTGCAAATACACATGTATACACACACATGAATACAACACAGGTGCATACACACACACACACACACACACACATAAATACAAATGCACAAACACACACACCAAAGTGTCAATTGCCATAAATTATCTGACTCGGTTTTCAAATTACTTTTGTGTTGGTTTTTATAAAATTATCAATTATTTCTGCCCTTTTTTTCCCAATTCTATTTGTTGGTGTCGTATCGTGTGCACAATATTATCATATTCATTACTGCTCTGGTTTTGGAGATGCTCTAACAAGAAGTCAAGTGGCAGACCATCAACAAAGCACTGTAATTCACACGGGTACCAAACCACTTTCCTCCAGCAGAAGAGCTCTCCAGCGCTTCCTCTAAAAACAACAACGACGTCAACACACGGCTGTCCCCCAATTATTACCCAGAATGCATCTGGCGAGGTGAAAGGGGGCTGCCAAAAAGCCGCCACTCTTCACGGCTGGACCCGCTGAGCGGTATCGTCTTGCGGTGGCAGCTGTCATTACCCGAGCAGCTCAAGCCCTTTGTGCTTGAAGTCCCTGGCCCTGATCGATGGAGCACTGAGGGGCTGCCTACTTGAACCTGTTAGTTCATTAAGCTTGCAGGATCCACTGCTGCTGGCTCTCAGACGACATGCCCACGGACTCACTTGTAGCGGAAAACCACACACCTGAACGCTGTTACCTGCTTTTAACATGTTGTTGTTTGTGTGTGTATATATACAAATATAACTGCATACGTGTGTGTGTGTGTGTGTGTGTGTGTGTGTGTGTGTGTGTGTGTGTGTGTGTGTGTGTGTGTGTGTGTGTGTGTGTGTGTGTGTGTGTGTGTGTGTGTGTGTGTGTGTGTGTGTGCACTGGTGGGCGTGTGCCAGTGAGGGAATCAACCGCAATGTAGCATTAGACACAGCAATTCATTAATTATCTTTCAAATGTCAAACCAATTGTGGATACACTCCATCAATTATGGAGGTTTAATTATTGCCTTCAATGCCACACACACACACAACATGAAATATATACACACACTGCAGTATGTTAAATGTCCTCCCTGATGCCAGTGGATCTAAATATTGAAAATACATGGTAGCCAAGAAAGTGGGTCATGGAACAGACAGATACAGCCAGAAATGTCCAATCATGCAAAACAATGCATGTTAATGAAGCCACTTCCGTTAGGACTGGATGTTACCTGAGCAAACCAGGCTTTGGACAGCTGCTGGGTGGCCCGGAATCTAAATTAGGCTTTTATAAATTCAAAGTCCATCACATGGGGCACTTTTTTTTTTCTCAGACCGATCGAGAATGTGATGGAACGGTACGAGAACTCTTCGATTCCTTGTGGAAGTGTGTGTGTGTGGCAGCGTGCGTGCGTGTGTGTGGCAGTGTGGCTTTCGGGGTAGAGGGTGACATAAGAGAACCGACCCATGTGACAGGTGACTGCCAGGGTGCCGACGATGAACAGTGACCTCCAGGGACTGTAGACCGGTTAAAACAGTTTGACACATACACACACTCTCTCACACACACACACGCGCACACACATAGACGGATGAACATGCACACACATACACATACACATACACTGAGTGCCCTCCGGCAACACGTTAAGGCTAATTTTAGAGACCTGACGAGGGTTGACATTTGGCGCAAATTAAGTCAACGAAACAAGTGAACGTCGGCTGACTGCCGACATTGTAGTGATCGAGTTATTTTTCATCGGCCTCACCTTTAAGTGAATTTCACATTTAACAGACGCATCAACGAATCGCTCGAAAGGTTTGTGAATTAAAAAGATGAATACAGATTGCAAAACAAATTCACCCTGAGCCTGAAACATATGGCACAGAGTAGATGCTGTCCTTCTCCTTGCCCTTGCTATAACCTCCAACCGATACAATACTGCCAGTCAGCAAAGTTCTCAAAGTGTGGAGTTAATTTGTTGACATGGAACTCATTTGAATAAACTATCAATGTCTAGCCTATATCTATAGCCAATCTAAAACGAATAGCAATTCCTTTAATGAATTGAAAACAATAGCCTATTCACTAAATGAAAATCGAGCTCCTACTTAGCAGGCCTACTTGTTTATGCCATCTTTTTTATACATATTTGAATAAACAACCTTTCTTGTTACAGAAAACACCAAATTCTGTTTACATAAGTGTGTGGAGAAAAAGAGCAATGTGTACTTTGGCATTCACACTAATAACTGAATGCTACTGAATGCGAGGTATTTCGTTCAAAGTGAGACATTGTCTGGTGTTACCAGAGGTGTGCCAAAAGAAATGGTTGAAAGAAAAATAATGTGAAATATAATTAACACTGCAACCCACTGTGAATAATGTAATTAACTGTCTCATAACATGGTACAGGCATAGCAAGCTGTCATGTTTTACAAGAATTACATAAAATAACCCCAAACAATATTTCCATTTATAGATCTTGAAAGATGGATAAAGTTGATGAGACAGTTGTAGGCCTATGCCACAAAACGTTATTTTCTCTTTCTAATCATGTTTGTCAATGTTTATTTCCCAAAGAGAAATGACAGTGATTTATAAAAAATGAATAGGTACAGGTCATCCTCGAGCAGGTAAGGGGCTTCTTGCTCAAGGGTGCCTAAAGTTAGACATGGGGGTTCAAACCCATAACGATAGCCATAACCCATAGTCGACTGAGACTCAAACATCCTCACAACTCATCACTCCCCGGTTTGAATCCTATGCTTGGATTCATAGAAGCTGCCAGCATCAGCATCATTGATGAATACAGTATGAATCTGCTTCTCATATAGTGTCCTACAAACATACATATACATGTTCGCACTGCACACAGGTTGCTGCAGCCTACCACAGCAAAGCATGTTTATTCAATTCCAAGGAAATCACTGGTGTGAATTACAACCAACGGATATATGGCGCATTTCAATAAAACAAAATCATTCTTGCTTTTGACAGCAGAGAGCACATTTCCCCAGAGGCCGTCTCAGTAGCACTAATTAGAATAGTCTCCTACTGCAGGTAGGCCTACATGGATTTAATTCATCTTATAAAAGACACACTCAACTGCCGGCAGCAGTTTTCACCCGTGTATAATCCCCCCCCCCCCCCCCCCCCCTGGTTGTTTTAGTATTTTCTTTTAACCTACTTTATTGATATCAAACTAAATATATATCTACTATATTTATGTGTAAATCAAACATTGACATTTGGTATCGTCTGTGAAGAATCAGTGTTGTCAGTCTGTGCAAAAATCAGTTGACAGCCTAGCCCCGAGGGCGAAGCAGTGAATTAAGGATGTGATGGAAGGGATGGGTCCCCAGGCAGACTCGGCAGACACTTCTACCCAGGGGAGAGTGAGCCAACACCGGGGAAACCTGCCCGGAGATGGACAGGTGATGGGTGACAGGTGACACGCAGGGGCTGAGTTGTATAGCAGCACTCTCCCAGGTACGGATGGGGCCGGTGTAAAGGGCAAGGAAGCACTGTGGCTGTAGGGTGTTTGGCTCCGAGACCAAAAAGATACTGGGTTCGATCCCCTGGTGTCTGCAGTTCCTTGCGCAAGATGCCCCACCCCTAAAGCTGCTTCTTTATGACCTGCATCTAGATTCTCTGTCTCAAGGCTCTGTGGAGTCTGCTCAGTAGTGAATATAAATGAAAAACGATTGGTTTCCTTATAATACGGTCGCTGAACAACCACTAGCCACTATTCACATGAATTACTATTATGGAACGCATTGATACATACTTCCTCTTTAAACAAGCCAATGATTAGGCAGAAACTGCTCACGGCGGATATAACTACCAAGTAGTGTATGTAAATCATCACTGAAAAACCACAAGTATACAGGCCTCATATGACCATAAATGGTAAATAAATGCTCTGTTTTCATCAAAGCTGGCAACCTGGTGGACAAGACTATCCACAATCCTTTGAGGAGGCTAATGTACCACTGCCTGCTGCAGTTTCAGTATAAGCCTTATGCTCCTTACATATTATACTATAACATAATCGTACACTAGGCAGTGTAGTGTATAATTACTTTGTGTTGGTGATTGGTGATTATTCCAATTGACTCTCTATAAGACGCTGCTATGGATTGTAGTGTTGACACTCAAGGCTATTTCTCTGTCTGCAATTACATAAAGAGCATTTTACCAGCAGTGTGCACCATGGCACCGGTCCAGGTTTGCGTCAAAGAAGAAAGAAAATAAAGAAATGTCAGGTCGCTCTGTAGAAACTATTGTCAGTTGTTATATTATACCATTGTCGTTTAGCAGATACTTTTCTTCAAAGAAACTGCAGGGAATATCCGGATGTAGGCCAATAGCAAGTAGGGAGTAAGGCATTTTGCTCAGGGATGCTTACAGGTAGGTTGCGGACATTGGGGATCAAACCCAGAACCTTTTGGATGGACTCTAACCAGGAGTCTAACCACTAGACTCCTTATCCCTGGTTATTTCCCCTCAAGGTTTAAACTGAAACCATGATGCTGGATAACACAGGGGAAGACATGGAATAGTAAACACAGATTGATTGTCGCTATCGTCACAGAGTCTAACACAGTCAACACAGTGTAACAGTGTAGCACAGTCAACACAGTCCAACATAGTGAAACCCAGTCCAACACATTAAACAAGCCAGTCTACCACAGCCAGTCAAATCACATAAAGATGATTTTACAGATGTCACAGTTATGGGTTTGGATTTTTTCAGTGACTCACAATAAAAGCGATCATGACCTTTATAGCAGAAAACATAATTTTCCATTAAAGCTGATATCATTACCCTCATGTAAGGGATTCTTTAGAGAAGCGCAATTTCTACTTGTACCAACCCTTGACTTTGAGTTTTGTTACTAGACAATTTCATCATGCCTCCCTAATAAACCCCTCAGAGTTACGGCGAGGAGGCGGCTGTGAAGATGATGACACTGACCTCACCTTATCTAATTTAAGTATAAGGTGTCCAAAACATTTTAATTAAAATGCATTCATGTCAAATATATCCAACGCGACTGACAGTGAATTCAGATCCAGGTTATTAAGCAGCAGGTAGGGGCTAGGATCATCTTGATCAAGGATGCCTGTAGGTTAGGCAGTGAGGATTGAACCCAGTACCTTTTTGCTAGGAGTCAGAGACCCCATAGCCATACATTATCCTGCCCATTGGCATTGGAATCATAGTCATTATTTTGACATTCAACACTTTTTATCAGTGAGCTTCCCTGTAATGATGATTAAGAGGTGTTAAGATGTTTTGAAAACAGTGGTGAGAAGCTCTTTATATTCTTAAATCCCTCCTCACCTACACTTACATAATTTAATATAAGGTTAAAACTGAAAAATTACATGTAGCCCCGAGGCATAACATATATATATACATAATATACACGACACAAATAAATAAATCATAAATCAATTGATCATCCAGTGTAAATGATGTGAGTGCTGAGATTTGACAGCATGTTGCGCAAGCGAATGGAGGTGTGTGTGTGTGTGTGTGTGTGTGTGTGTGTGTGGTGGGGGGGCTTTTAATGGGCTTCTCAAAGCGGTAAACAGCCCCACTGCAGTGTCTTATATGCTGACTACAAACTGTGTGTGTGCGTGCGTGTGCGCCAGTGGGTGGGTGTGGTCGTATGTGCGTGGATTTGTGTGTGTATGTGCGTGCGCGTGTGTGTATGTGCTTCATGCACAAATGGCCCAACTGCAGCTAAGATGTCAGGTTTCATGCAAAGAAGAAACAGCATGGCGGGAGGGGGATGAGGCTGTGCAGGAGTTTCTTGGCCGGTGAAGACTGTTTGTCCCTCATCGTCTATAGCAAGTGCTGCCAACAACACCCCCCAGCCCCCGTGAACATGAAAAATGGATGCCAGTGTAGTGGCAAACCCCGCCTCCTGCAGGGTGCATTGAAGCTATGAACCACATGAAAAAAGGGGGAGTGGAACAATAAAGCTGTGTGAGGGAGGACACAGGCTCCTTGGGATCCTCCTTCTGTCCTCCTGCTCAAAGGATTTTGCTCACTAGACAAAAAAACAACATTACTCAGTTAGTTGATGAGGATGTAGTTATGAGAATGAAGATGGATCGGGGGGGAATGCAGCATTTATTTGGGCTTTAACTTGGAGCACTATGAGGGATCGTCTGTTGTTACTATCCTAATTGGATTTCTTTGAGTCATTGAGACTGAGTGAAAATAAGGGTTTAACGACCTAAACTATTATTCAAATGGGGAATAATGATGTTCAGATATGGACTAAGGTTTTACATTTGGTTTCAGTTGAGAGAATGTTATCTTATGAAAGTCCTTACAGATGTAATGTAGTAAGCCTATTGAACGGTTTTGTGTTGACCTACAGCTCTTTTGTATAATGTAGTGAATTCTGTGTGCGCGAGTGCCAGGGATCTTCCAATATGCATATCGTAAATATACTTGAACATAAAGCGATGCCATGATGAATTTTAGAACCGTTAGTACAGTTCGCCGTAGATATGTTTTCTCCTTTTCTATCTGACACTCTATCTAGCAGCTCAGCAAACAAATTGGCTTATCAAGAACGACCAGTGATGAGGCAAAGTAGGCATATCAAGTGTACGTTTTCCAAAATTATTTGAACGAGCTTTCATCACCATCAGCAGTATCACGGTTTTAAAGTGACATCATAAAACAGTACAAGGCATAGGCCCAATATTCGTCTTTTTCCTTCTTCAATTATTTTCCTTTTTCATCTATCAATGTCGTATAAGAGCAATCTGGGGACTGCTCCCTCTGAGCGTCTGCTAATCAATCTCTCAAAGTCAAAGAGAAAACTCCAAGGAAGGGATTACCATTAACTCTGGGGGGGAGGGGGGGGGGGGGTTCTCCCTTTACTTCCATCATTCAGATTCTTATCGCACCTCTATTCGGGGGTGCTAACTCCCTGACAGATTGTAAGGGATCAGGCGGGCTCCGGTGCTTAGCCTGCCCACACGCCCCTGCACAGAGAGAGGACAAGCCACTCAGCCGCGCGACGTTCTCTGAACTATTGTGCCCTGCTTAAGAAAAATAACCATCTCCCACAATTCTTACCATTAACAGAAGGTGGGGGGGGGGGGGGGGGGGTGTCGGTGGTTTCCATTTCCACTTTAATGTGTCACACACTGCGGCAGATTTGTTTTTAATACGTGTGACATGATCCACTTAACAGCTCGCTGGAGAAAGTGTGGAGACTTTCCTTTTTTTTTGTCTTTCTGCAGAGCTATAAAAGGTCACCGCTTGTTTGCATTACAGCTGGGGTTCTCACCCAAAAAACCTGTGATGAACACATTTTTGAGGACTACAACATCTCGCGGGAAACGGAATCGTCAAGCAACGTTGATGGGAACTAAGATGATGCCTGCCACTGTCATACCTCGTCCTACTATTTATTATGGTCTGTTGACAATTCCTCATCAGCACCCAGGTTTTGTTAAGTATAATCATTCCATTGCAGAGTCAAGGGACAGCAATTGCCACAGGTCAAAAACTGGTAAACTCTGCACGAAGTGTGTTGGAGATTTTCAGACTATGGGTAGACATATGCTCATAAAGTAATTCTCAATGATTAGCCTCATCATCAACAGTCAACTTTAATGGCGCAGATGGAGCTAAACTTTCTTAATTTCCCAACTGCTCTTTTCCTCCTGCTCAACCACCTACTGCTACCACTCGTCTCCACAAGGTTATAGCAAACGAGGAATAGAAAGAAAATACGAATATAGGACATTTTTGGAACGCACCCTGCAAGTTGTCAGAATATGTGAGGCACCCCCTTTCAGAAGTCGCATTGTGTCCATCACACCACATCTTAAGAGAGACATCTGTGACTGTAGCCGAGGCTGCTTGACAGACGACTTTTATGATTGAAGCTGATCTAACACAAACACACACACACAAACACACATGGGCGCACACACACACACAACCGTCTGCTGGGGTAACGACCTCTGTGCTCAGGGGAATAATTAAAAGTTCACCGATGATCACAAGAAGTTTGTGTTTTCACTCTGTCCAATTAACCAGTTTGTCAACACGTTTTATGGGAAAATGTTGACACCATGGGCAGTGTTCCTATACTGACTATAAATAGTAAGCCCAACTATAAAACATGATGAGAAGCCCAGACTAGTTCCCAAATTAATGTGAAGCAGCTGTACTTCTTCAAAATAAAAGCTTTGCAATATGGAACAATCATTTCCCAACAATATGGTGGTGTGATACTTTCTTCACAGTATATATTATAGTTTATAGTCCAGCTAAGTAGGCCTATGGGTTAGCCATTATTGCAAATATGGATCAGATGATTCAAAGTGCCACCACCTCCTTGTGGAGTGTGCGCGTGCGTGTGCGTGTGTGTGTACGTGTATGTAGATAGATAGACACCTTTGGATCTTACTTGGACCATAGTTGTTATTAGCTGAATAAAGGTAAAGACAGTTTCAAAACATTAAAGGATTCCGTCTGACCATTTCTGTGAGTAACAGATCTTTAACATATTAACTTTGGTATCTTCTATAAATGTCAGATTTTGGAATTAGTTTACATCTCATGCTTATAAAGATTTTGCTACCCCATTGGCTAAATTATTTGGAAAATTCCGTTGTCATTTCAAATAAACAGTGAAGGCTCAAGATAATACAAGGCAAGCCCATCGTTCCTGACGATAACATTTAATTACACCTTTTAATAACAGCATGTCTGTAAGCACCAAGGTATCTCCATTTTACAATAAGCACATATCTAATGTACATCAGCCATATTCGGAAAGTCTACCTTTGTATAAAACGTATGCACTACTAAACTCTAGTCTATGAGGGTGTACTTCCTCCAACAACTATCCCCAATTCACCCAAAAAAAAGGGCATATCTGAAATAGGAGGAGCTATTTAACCAGTACATCCATTACCCGCTGTGTGAAGGCTCTTTAGAAAAATGCCTGAATATTGGGTCTAAAAAGTGGCAGCTTTGTCAAATGTCAAGCTCCGCCAGATATTAAATATCAAGCGTCTCTTGCTGACACTCGGCTTGCTGGGCACAGCCATACCCTTCATTATTGCATTGTATAAATCCTCAGTGCGGTGCCAAGCCCGGCTTTTAATAAAACAGTTAATTTCATATGTGTGCTGCAATGCATGTCAACTTCTTGGTCCCTCAGTATTAGTTAATGGCTGGGATCTGAAATATTCAAAGACTCTAGGCCTGGATGCTGGAGGTAAAAGCTCTATCCATTTGAAGAGTATTTATCAACATACTCTTTTATAAAATGACATCGCCATGTTCATTAGCTGAAAATACATGGGACTCAAATCCTTATCTGACAGGCTTTAGGGTGAGAGTATTATCACTGTACATCAACCTCTACTTAATAAAAACGTTTTAAAACGTCATAAGGAAGAAGTTACAGAAAGGGGATATTCTATACCAATGTCATGTGAGCATGACAGCAAAACAGCAAAATCGGCCAAATTGGGAACATATGGAAATTACTTGTCATCATTTACTAACCATATATCTGAGGATAAACGGCATTGGGCCATCACAAAGCCAATTTCCGAGTGTAAAAATGGTTGACTTTCATCTCTCCCCTCACCGCTCCCCATTTAGCCGCCAACCAGCCACGGTAACAGCGTGTCTGGGACAGACAGAAAAAAAGACTCTAGTTATGGACCAAAGAGCAAATCCTTGGAGGTACCGTTTCTCCATGCAGAAACCGGGTGAGAGACACCTCTTTCGAACCAGCATGATCAGCAGAATAAGAACTGCTGAGAATACCGTCAGCACACTGGTTTAACAACTCAAAGATTGAAGTGGCAAGTTTTAAGACAGAACACTGAGAAAAGCCCACAGAAGAAAAATAATGGGGTATAAAGTTTAGGCAGAGTATTAAACTTTAATAGTATGATGTAGGGACTGAAAGACGTACAACAAACACATAATACAAAAACAAACAATTTTGAACAACTGTGGTGGCATTGGTGAAGACTAGTCAAATCTGTTTCTGATTCAATGTCTTCAGCCATCTTGGAAGTAGGCGTCCAGGTCCTCGGTCATCTCGGCCAGAGGTTGAGTGTTAGGGGGCTGCTTGACGGCCGCGTCCGGGGCCCTCTGAGGGGGGTCGGCCTCGCGCTTCACCTCCCTGGCCCCGCCCAGCAGCTTCTGGCTCTCCAAGAAGTACTGGTTGGGGTGATTGAGTGAGAAGCCAGAGTCCTCGATCTGCGCGGGAAACGAGACAAAAACACCACAAACTAAGTTCAGCCGGGAGAGAGAAAACTTCAGCGCGAGGGGGCCGTGGGAGGAGAAAGGATCAGTGGTTTGAATCCCAGACATGTTCAGACAAACAGAGAGGAAAGTTCAGCGCGGTTTGTTTTTCCACAGACAAGACTCTTCAGTACTTCTTCCTACGGGGGATGTCTATATAGACTTTGAGTCACTGCGGCAAACAATGCCGAGATCGCTCGGCTCCAACCGATATTGTCCAGGAAAGATGAAAGGGGAAATGATGGTGATTTAGGGGATTTTAGGAGCTGTACTGGGCTGATCATGTCTGTGTGCCATTCTCTATTCTGTTCTAAGACAAAGTCTGGAAACAAAGAACGGCCACCTTTCAGCTTGTGACCTTTATTTTTGTTTTAACAAATAAAAAAAGGTACTCTAAAGACAAATTAAAATTCATTTGCAAAAGCTAAAGGGCAAAAAAGAAAACGCCTTATAGATTCAAGCACTGCTACAGCCTAATGGTGAAAAAGCACTAACCTTACACAAAGAAATGCTGCAAAGGTATACATTCAATGAAAACAAGGTACATCTAATTGTACAAGATCATTCAAGGTGCTGAAGGTAAGATTTATGAGTTACTATTTGACTGTAATTAGTTGGAAATGACATACATCCGTCAGCTATTAGTGAGCGAAATGCGCTGTGAGAATAAATGCTTCAAGTTAACTTGGATTTGATTTGTTTTTTATTATAAGACAGTTCCCAGCTCATTTCTGACCAATCAGGCATCTATTCCCCGATTGGTTTGGGGAATCAATCTTGGCTGTCAATCACAGGTGTGTGAATGTTACACTTCTCAATGGTGGAGAAACGTAGGGAGGAATGGAGCATAGGATGTTCTTATAAGATGGCCGATAAGAGAGGCCCTTACGTTGTGAGTCAACTCAAAGTACTTCTGACAGGCCAGCTGGTAGTGCATTCCCTTCACCAGGTCGAGTATCTAGGTGGAGACAAAAAAAAAGAAAAGCACAAAAATCAAGTAATTCATTAATATGGAACCAGCCTTGTATTCCTTACTGATATATACCAGGGCTCAAGACTGCGACCATTTATCATGTGGATGTGAGGTCTTTTTTTAAATAGTGTGGAGGAAGTCAGTGGCTTTCGGATCCGCTCTTGATCCGAGTCCGACTCTTGTTCCGGCAGGGCTTCAATGTAGCGGGTCGCACACCAGCCGAGCCACGGAGCGCCGCATTCCGGCAGCGTCGCGTAGTAGAAGGACAATGCACGTCGGAAGAGTCGCTTTAGGTCTTGTTCTATGTTTACTAAAATGAGTGGTAATGGATGGCGTTGCGATGCGCGCCAAGGTTTTGAGCAGTGCTGGAAGTTTTAATGAAATCGCTCAGCAGCACTAGCGCTATTGGAGAGCATGCGAAGAAATGCACTATTCTGGATGATGCCCTAAGACCCCCTATGCAATTAAAACATTTGACAACTTATTTAGTGTGGGTGAATCTGTACAAATGAATGAACACAGATGGATGGTACGTGACAAAGGACATTTTCCCGTCTAATAAAGGGGTGCGACCACATTTGTTAGGGTGCCACCAAATGCACCAGTGCCACCAGTAGAAAAGGTTAGTCTTGAGCACTGTATACATTACTGTATGTGCAGAGGACTTTAAATACTCTTTGACTTTAAAATTAACATACAAGTAGACACAAAATAATTTAGTGATAAACTAAAACTAAACCTAAACCCATGCTTTTTGTGCAAAGGCTGTGACGGAGCTGGTCCATTTCCAAACACTGCTAGTGGTTTTCTTTACTCGATCTACCTGCGTGTTGCGCCCGACTCGTGATTGAAAACGCATCGGTTGCATGATGAAAGTAGCGTCAACACACAAACAAACACAGAGCGTCTCTGGGGGTTTTCATTCCCCCTCAGAGCCAGTGCCAGTCCCGGCCAGCGCCTGGCCTCTGGCCAGCAGTGTGGCTGTGGCTGCTTCACAGAGCCCATGTTATGCTTGTTAATCTGTTCACAGCGAGCGGGTTCACACCAACTTACCTCCCTCGCTCCCAATTTGTCTACCTACTTGCCAGTCTGCAGGCTGAGGGAGTGACATGGTAAGAGAGAGCGAGCGAGAGGGAGAGAGCGAGAGAGAGAGAGAGAGCTATGCTAACACATGCGTACGTTTGGAAGGTGCTACATGACAGAGATGGGGGGGGAGGATGCGATTAATTTAATCTGATGGCAGACCTGCCTGCTCGGGCGTAGCTGTGCTCCTAAATTAGCAAGATGCCCTCCGTCTCCTTGCTGTTCGACGCCTTTCTTGACTCAGAGGTAAATCAATATTTAAACGTAAACAAACATCTTGTCAGAGAATGATTTATGCTAAATCTGTTCGGACCAGATGTTTGCTTAGCTGCTCTTCAGAAAAAATAAGGTAAAGAATGCACAGAAGGCTATCCTTAAAGTTATCGAATCATGAATTATGTATTTGGCTACTTTCTTCACTGTTATCTTCAGTACGTTAAAGCCAGGCAGAGGTGTAGACCAGAACAGCACTGCCAAAGGACAAAGAATGTTGTTTGTTAGTCACACAAGACAAAATGGGAATGCAATTTGTCGCGTGATATGAATTCCAATTAGGAGCGAGTAATAAACATGGTACGTTAACATTTATAGAAGATAGGAGACCATTCCTGCCCTGGCTTTCTGGCTCGAGTTAAAAGTGAAGCAAGATCACGAACCAGCGCCACGAGAAGCGAATCAAACCCACTCGAAAAACTTCAAAGGAGACGAGACTGACAGATACAAAACATATAAAACTAGACGGGTTGAAGACACCTACCTGAGCAATGCCACTGGGGGAAACCTTATAGGACTGAAGCTTTTGTTTCAGAAGCTCTGCATCGCTGTGACGGAACGGACATCCTAGACAGAAAACATGACATCATCAGTGACAACACCAATAACCATCCACCAATATAAAACCTCTCGATTTCATCGTGTGGGAGTACTGCATCACGTGGAGACCACACAGGTCAAAGACCCTTGTATGGGGGCAAGCTGACCTCGTACCAAAGCTGAAAGAACCCCCCCTTTTTTGTGGGCTGTAGAGGTCATGCAGATGATCATGTGATACGGATGAGACAACGTTGATTTGTTGGAGGTAGGTGTGGGTCGTTAGCGGTAGTGACTGCACCTGGGGCTGGCAGGACTGTTCAGCTGCTGGATTCCCCATAGACAAATAAACATGGACGCCGTATTGACTGTGGCGACCAGTCGCTGCGTCACCGCCATATTTGAGAGGTCAAGACTTGCTTGTAAACCAATAGTAATAAGTAGGGGGATAAAACGTCACGTTTACATTTCTCAACCAATTACAATGTTACAATGTTTTATAGTATATACTTAGTATTACATTTACTCCACATAGTTCATAAACCCTTGAATTAATCAGGAAAACCCACATTTCCCCCGTTTATTTGTATTTGGTTACATGCCAGTCTGTGCCCCTCCAAAATGGCGGCGACGATGACCTACGCTCCAAAGGCCAATGCGGTGTCTATGCAAGTAGGTCTTTGATAGACAATATCACAAGGAGGGATAGCTCCCTGCCATGCGCATTTAAGTTGACTTTGTTTGTTTGATTGTTTATGTACTTTTATCCCACAACACTGCACACTTAATCTTTCCTTCGTCCATACAGCCACCACGACACTGGTCTGCTGATTTAAACATTCCATGCTTTTTTGGAGTAACCCTCAGTTATGATTGAACACTTTATAAAAAGGTGGACCTTTTTTGTGTGCATCCCTTTTTGTCAACCTGTGAGGCCGGTTGTAACCACGTTGTGGAGGGCAAACCCTGCACATGAACAAAACATCTCAACCAGCCACATTTTTTGATTTGGTGTTCACATATGGATTCACTAACGAGACAGTTAAAAAAAACATGTGTCATTCTATCGTTCATGTCAGCCTTGTCTTTATATCGTTTTTCTCATATATCTTTCCGAGTCAACGTTAACTGTTACAAACGGTTTGTTTACACACTTTGCTGTTCCGCCGGTCAATGGAAGCTTTGGAAGCCCACTCACCGTGATGGTCGCCCTGGCTGGGTGGGTTGGACAGGATCACCTTCATGCAGCTGTAGGGGGTGTAGTCGGTACGCTTGCCCTCCTTACCGAACATGTGGCGGATGCTGTAGGCGTACGCTTTGTCAAACTACAGACCGGAAAACAAAAAAAAACAAAGGCTTGAGAAACAATGGGCTTGCGAGAGCCCAGGACTTTATGGTCGGGTGAAGACAGGTATTGACATTTGGTGCGTCAGTGTGGAAGGGATGTTTCCCCTATTGAGCCATATTGGGGGACTTAAGAGAGTATTTGTCCTGGAGGTTTCCCCACAGCCCAGACAGCTGATGTGTAAACACTAGGGATGTTCGCAACTAGTCGTTGCTAAGCTTGGTAGTTCGAACCAGAAGTACTAGTCGGTTAATCGTCTCAATATCTATATAAATCGCGAAAGCACGCCATGCACTTTCAATAGCAGACCATGCTTTAATAGGCCTAATTAACCAACGTTAAACAATGTGTCGTTTCCCAAAAGATCTAATCATTAATTTCATAATTTATTAAATCTGATTCACAATACTCAACAGCGCTTTTTCTTCACCCCAGTCAGTAACTGATTTGGAACCCATTCGGTAAATGAGGGCCAACTGCAATAATTCACATCACAAAATGTCAAAGAATATAATGGAAAACATTACATTACATTAATTATAACACTGACACTTTACATTTATCTCTTACAATACACAAAAAAAAAAAAAATCTAACCATGTTTGGCCTCTTAGATTGTATATTGCTCACTGTGGACAATGTATTTGACATATTGAACCCCTTTGTGTAATGGCAGTGGCACTATCAAATCATTTTGTTTTTCGATGTAGAGCCCATTCTAGACCGTGGTATAGAAGTCAGGGAGAAATAGAACCCAAAATTCGGCAGCATTTTGAAACCATTAAAGATGATCAAGAAAAAAGTAAAATGCAAACTGTGTCAACAGCAGATGTCATATCGTACCACCCGCGCTGGTGAAAATGATTCTCTCCGTCGGTACTCTGTAGTGCATTTTGGCTGCTCTGCTGAATTGAAATGGTGCCGAATTTGTTCCACATGCATTCAGATGCATTTTAAATTTGTAATCAGTCAAACGCTTCTGCTTTCTCTTTATCGATGCAGGTTTTGTCATGATCGGATGTGAACCGTGCGTAATCAGATGGAACTGCCACTGTTTAATTTCATAGATGTATTAATAACTGTATATTATATTAGTCTTTATTATTAGTATATAAGGCAAAACATATATTAGGAATCATTGATTCATTGATATATAACAAATATATATTGTATAGGATCAGTTGACGATGGATCTGGCCTGACGAATCAGATTAAACTATGCAAAATCGTAGTCGAGGACACCCAATATATATATATATATATATATATATATATATATATATATATATATAATTAAATAAACTATTTCAGATGTATTGGATGATGATATGAAATGGTGTAAAACTGTAGTATGCCTCGGCCTTACTCCTTAAGCTGGACCGGCTGGTTGTGGAGATGGGTTACTACATGCAGGCTGAGCGGACCAGGGACAGTTGTGAAGTGGGCTTTCTGGATCATACACCCCCCCACTATACCCCCAAAACCTAGGCGAGGGCGACTGAGAAATAGGACACAATCAAAGGGGGATTATAAAGGGAGTGTGTGTGTGTGTGTGTGTGTGTGTGTGTGTGTGTGTGTGTGTGTGTGTGTGTGTGTGTGTGTGTGTGTGTGTGTGTGTGTGTGTGTGTGTGTGTGTGTGTGTGTGTATACACAGACCATAGTGTCTGATGTGGTACTAAACCCCAATTTCACATCCTCCCAATTTATAAAGGGGTCTTTCAGCACCATCAAAAGACACGTGTGGTTTACAACCACTTGCGTTAGTCATGGTGAGACCTTATTAGTACACCGCCTCATTAAAATCCCATTAATAACATTCTAACGCAGCGCGGTGCGACTACTGTACTGTACCAGCAGTGTACTCGGCTAATCTGAGATTTTTCTTTCTTTCTACTTCGGTCAAAAAAACGTTTTTGGACCAGCAAAAAACCTTGAATAAATGAGGAGTGACATTTAGCCAACAAGGCTCCATAGTAGTCTGTCTTGCTTAATCAACAGGGTCTTCCCAAAATAAAAGCTCCATCATGCTTCACTGCCCAATCACTGACCACATTTACAACAACAACAACACATAAAACAATGTTCCCTCGCAATTGCTTCTACACTGCTGGTCTAAAGCATGCCTCTTCGTCCAAGAACAATTTGTTTCAACTCAGTGCCCTACATTCCAGTGTTTTTCACATCGCATTTGCAACCAATGTTGCCCAGCGATAATCCACGCTGGTCAAAACACCTTGTAATTGTGTTGTGTGGTCCACTGGCTATTTTAAATTCTCTGACTTAATGGGCAAGTGCACCATGTGGCTTCATGTATTCCACTTTTTCTGCCAAGCCAGTTTAATTTAATTATAGGTAAACCTCCCTCTCTCTCTTCACTGTGCCAATGCAACCCCGCTTTTGAATACAAGGTTTCACAAGAGGGCAAAGGGGCCGAATTGGAACTTCCATCACACGTACAATTAGCAACAAGCAGACCGGCAATTGGTCTGAATGACGAAGATGTCCCTGAAAAGCAGTTAGGGCTTCACAAAACATTCCAAAACACGCTGTACCGTGAGCACATAATGATCCACTCTGAAAGCATGCGAGCCGGCTCAAGCAAAACACAGTGGAGGGGGAAATCTTAAGTGGGTGACATTCAGTTTAATACCAAAAACATTCATGTAAATGGAAGAAAAGCAGCAAACTTCTTACGGTAGTGAAGCTTGGCATGTCTGCCAACCAATTATTTGATTTATTTCACTATGTCTTGGTTAAGTTAACGCACACATTTGGTTGGACAAGCCATTCATGTTTTCATTATGTGTATGTACTGTTAAAGGTAGAGTAGGCAATTTATTTAAGAAGCAATTTTCTTTAAATCCAGCAAGCAATCACTAAATCAAATGCTGACAAAAAAAAGATATTATCCACTATCTGTAGCCGGTAAACGCATCCAATCATTTAATCTGGTGCGTATTAAATGTTAGCATTACCGGTTTACATGTCTGTTACCTATGCACCTGGCTACCTGCGTGAGCTTTGCCTGTGCACTCATTGCGCATTCTTGTACCACTTGGCCTTGGGCGTTATTTCAACAAGCCTTGGAACGTCTCATAGTTGCTGAGGGCAGAACCTGGAGCAAACCCCATGAAGTAGCGAAGCGCAATCATTTATCGGCTTTTTTGCGTGACATTGATTTGGAGGTAAGGTTTCCAAAATGTCACATTATCGAGTGTGGCAGAGTGCCAGCGGTGCACAGCGATGTGCACATTGACTCAAACACTGTAAACAATAAGTAACAGCAGTGCGGTTTTAAGTGTCAGCTATGGCGAAGGCACCTTTCCAGTTTAACTCCAGCCTCCCTTCCTTGCAATGAAACATGACGTTGTTAAAGGTTAGGGGTCGACACTGGGACAACATGGAGTCGTGAAGGACTTGTGGATTTATGCAACACAGGGCAGTGTGGCATGAGGTCCATAGTAATGGTATTTTGTAATATGCATACTATTAACCTTTAACATGTATTCATTTAGATTTGATTCAAAGTGCCATGGAATTCAAAGACAGGTAGTTTAGGAGGAGGTTGGCGTTATGCATGAAGCTCAAGGATGTGTACAAACAGTAGACGCTGGACCTTAGACCCACTACGTTTTTTGTAAGGGGATGAACACCCTGGCCACTATACTATCCTGCCCTATTGGACGTTTCACAAAAACGAAATACAAATCATTTTTTCCTTCCAGATATCAACCAGAAATCCCTCGAACATTTTGTTAAAAAATAGAATAAATAAATAAATAAACTCAATAGCATAACAAACATTATATAATGGCTCTGGATTTTGCTTAAAGATCTCACTTGAGGTGAGAGGGAGTGCAGCACAAATCAAAGATGTAGAACAGCAAGGGGTGGGTTCAGATCCGGGTTGGCGTGTTACCGACGTGCTACAGATAAAAACAAAACTGCACACGCGCTGCATCCAGAGGGCTACACTCGAACCATGGTGACGTAGCTGGGCGTTACGTAAACTAGTGGTCAGCCGGTGGAAGGCGTTAATTAACCTCAAACAGGGCAAACAAGCTGCCCTGAAGCAATGCCAACCAGAGGCCATACAGCGAACTGGGATGAAAATACACGGGCAGTCCCGAAGAACAGACCATCACACAGGGAGAGAACAGAAAGAATGGCTAGAGCTGGTTGATTACATGTACCCCTCCCTTTCTCTATTTCTAAACCAATGTAGCCTCTCTTTCTCTCTCTCGACTAATACAACCTCTCCGTCTCTCCCTCTAGACTAATACAACCTCTCTCTCTCTCGCTCTCTCTACAAACTAATGTACTCTCTCTCTCTCTAAACACTAATACCATCTCCCTCTCGCTCCCTCTGCACAAACATAACCCCTCTTCTCTCTCTACAGACTAATGCAACCTCTCTCGATCCCTCTACAGACTAATATAACGTGTCTCTTCCCGCAGGCCTCCCTTTTGGCTCTGCTGCTGCTTTTGCTGCTGCTGCCTCTCGCCTTGTTTTGCGCCGTGCCTGTCGCATACTAATGAGCAGTCTTTGTGCAGCCTGCCACAAAGTGTGCCATCCTGACACAACACATACATCATAGAGGTAGAGCGGGGGAGAGAGAGAGAGGTGATCTGGTCAGCGGAGTGCTGCTCTATCCTGGGCGTAGGTGAGGCAATGGACTGGGGAGGGAAGAGGGGGTGGTGCTGGACTTTAACTGCTGCCCATCTGTTTCACACCTGAGGAGACTCGGCTGAGGAGGAGGTTGGGGGAGGTGGTTGTGGGAGGAAATAGGGACTCGGTGAATGAGGGAGTTGTGGCTCAGGAGGCGCATTGTGTCTTGGCGGTAGGGGAGTTAAGATTAAAACCGCTTCAGCAATATGCTTTACAAGTGGCCTGAAAAGCCGTTAAGAGACCAACCGGGTTGTTCAACTGTAATGTTATTGTATGGCTGCCAGCTATTGGACTGTTAAAACAGTGATAGAGGTTTAATGAAAAAGGCTTCATCACAAAAGGCTACATGACGACCATCTAAATGGTGAGGAGGGAAAGATGGCTCCCATGAACCGTTTCGCTTTTCGTTTCCATTAACTCCTTCAAATGTTTCATCATTACATCGCGGTCACAGGTGGGATTCTACACCATTTTAGCTGTGGGCTGATTATTTTCTCAGCTTGTGGACACATCAAAAGCACCAAAGTCGCGGGCTACATCGTATTAAGCATTGCTAATACCGCCTCATAATCCCCCATTACCCAGCATGCAACTCACACACACACATATTACCTTGTCCATGTCCACCTTGCCCTTGGTGAACTCGGACCTCCAGAACTGCAGGGCCTGATCCAGGGTGAGGCCGATGCCTTTGAGGAAAAGGCCGTACTGCATGCGGCCCCCGTGGCGAAGGTGGTGGCTCTCCCTCAGGGACTGGTGCAGCTGCCTCATGCACAAAGGGAAGGACTTCCCTGACAGCTGGAGGTGGGGCGTGGAAGATGTTAGGTTGGACCACAACATGCGTGACTGGTAGCTGACCCCCACGTCAGTGACCACATATAAAAACTATTTTTTTATTATATGTGTATTATATATTTCAGCGGTTTGATGATTCAATTAATCAAAAACTTTATCGGAACGTATATATAAGTCGGAACGATTTCCCAGACAACGGGTGATCATATCTACAGCGTATAGCCACATATCTTCGCTTATCACATATCCAAGCGGCAGTCGATTTCTTGCAGACATATATGGAGCCGGACAGATAGATACTGTGTGTTGTGGAACAACGGACGCAGGGCAATGTTCATTACACGACTCCAGATGAGGCGATAAATAACTTGGTGGCGGGCAGATCCCAGCATCAGACTTTTGGTGAACAACAAGTCAAGTCAAGTGAGAGTGTTGGGCTAGAGCGCTCTCACCGGGTCGATTTGCTCCAGGGAGATCTTCCCAATGCTCTTCTGAATACTGTAATCCTGTCCAACGTAAGCGTGACTAAAAAAGAAAACAGGCAAAATATATTACAAGAAAATATAGTCCGAATAGAGAGCACCATAGCTAAACCCTAGGTAAGGACTGCCCAAAGGACACGTAAAGAAATGCAATTATGGAGTATGATGGATTTTGTGACCAAGACTAGGTACATTGAACTATCCAGTCAGTGGTAAATGCATTAGCTTTGCACATGGCAAGGCTCTGTCTTTGAAACCCAGTCTGCGTGTATGCGTCTCTATGGTTCCACAGAACGATATCACATCACATCAGACAGCACTGGCCTATGATCCTACTTGTCGTGTAATTTGTTTTGCTAGAAGATGCTAGAAGCGGAAACCTAAACAATCAAACACCAACTGCACACTACGTGGAGACATTTGTGCAAAAAGGATAATTGTGCCAACTGCTCTTGATTGTCGCTACACCATTTTTCATGTGCAGAAATCCCTGGTGTAGCAAATCTGTGGCAGTTTCCTTTGTCTATGAGGCTTTACACGACGGAGGGGGCTGACCTTTTAAACGGTGTGCTCACTCTTTATACAGGGGAACATCACAAATGACCTTTCTGCATGCAGCAGCCTCTTCCCTGTTGTTTTATTCTCATTATCTTCATCAAATGCCCTTAAACAACAGCCCTGAAACCCAGTGTTTTCTGGGCATTTTTCAGCATGTAATAAACAACACTAGGATACCACCTTTGTTATGGAGATCATTTCTTGCATTGCATTGCATTCTCATAAGAATTTCACACATGCAATTGTTCTGCGTGAACACAAGAAATCAAATGGCTTGAAAGATGTTGGAAGAGGCTGACATTTTCAAACCAGTTAGGTCTCTGAACCAAATCGAGGAGTAAAGTATAATCTTTAAAAAAGAAATAAGTTAAGGTTAGTGAGTTAAGATTAAAAAAGACACCAAAGCATTACAAAGATATTCTAGATATAATCTATAAATAATTGTTGGCAATCAATGCAAGCATGGGAATTGAAAACAGCCTTGACGTGCACTAAATTAAAGCCCACCATTTTCATTCCTCTACTGTTTGCGTAGCAATGTTGTACATCTAGATGAGCAGGAAAAAAACTATAAACTTTAAGAACTGTGTCAAATGGGAAATCATTAGCAAGAGGCGTGACAAGAAAATGCTCTTGTATGAAGATGATTAATACCTGAGGTGGCTGAGCAGAGGTTGTAGCCGCTCGTCAGAAAGTACGGTCGGCAGAGAACGGGCTGTCAACTACCGAGAGAGAGAGCGAGAGAAAAGAGAGAGAGAGGACATGGAGGCAAAGTGAGAGAATGGAATGACATCTGAATTGATTTAAACTTGGGTGACCACTTTTCGTTTGGTATGAAAAGTATGAATTAGAATGTCACAATACAAAAACAGACGTCAAAAAACGACCACAGACACTCAGGGGAACGTAGCCAATGGCTTTTTTTCACATACATTCTTGTAGATGGTCAACATTTTTATTCTTCAACAAAACATAGTGGTGTTGGCCAAATAACATTGTAACACTAACAGAGCCACATTTTTTCACTTATATGTTTATATTCTCAAAAATGAATTGAGTTTAGCAGTATATCAACAACAACGTATCAAACGTATCAAACGTACAAAGTATCGAGAGTTGCATAAGGAAACTTTAATCTAATTTCTAAACATTGAGATATGCAAAATTGGATGCTGCATACAAAAAAGGAATAAGTTGATGAGGAAAACAAACGGACGGAATTGATCGGGAATAAAAATGAATGCTTCATTAAGTACACTGATTTGCATTATGAAGGCAATCAGCAACAATGCATAAATCAAGACATGGCTGCCATATTTCTGTCAGTTCAAATTAAAATGACCACGCCGGGCGATGTGGTCGTGCTGAGAAGCAGCTTACAATTCCATGCTCCTTAACGACCCTCTGTTTTTCCTCCTCCACACAATCTCTCATTGATGTCAGTGGAAACAGTTGGAGAGAACGCTCATCATGCCGATACACAACAAACAGGCCATCGGCAGCCTGGTCTCAACAACATGCCTCCATTCTAGCCATTTGTGCCATACATAACTACAAGCAAATGGGAAAAAGATGGTCGTAGTTTACACAAAAGAAAACGCAGACACCTAATTTTAAACCAAGTCGAACCAAGGGGGAGTGTGTGATGTCAATATGCCAACTTTATTACCACTGCAATGGCTCCCCGCTTGGCTACGGGAAGGGCTACATAATAACATTGGACAGTCCGATTCGCTACTCCAGTCCCCCCTCATATTGGACAGGTTTACTTTTGTGGCTGCACATTGGGGAGGAAAAAGTGATTTAGTTGTACCTGGCGGTGGTATATATAAATATGTGAGTGAGTGTGAGAGACAAACACACACACACACACAGACCGAGAGAGAAAGAGCGAGAGAGTGAGCACGCATGCGAGAGCGAGAGACAGAGAGAGAGAGAAAGAGAGCAAGCTAAAGAGAGAGAGAGAGCGAGAGAGAGGCTAGTGAATACAGAGTGGCAGCGCCCTATCAATAGTTTGGGGTGAAGAAGTGATGAAAATGTATTTTATGGTTTCCCCCGGAGCTGTGTCTTAGCTCGGTGGGTGTAAGCAAACCCTGGCAGGGAGCAACCCTTTTGGGAAGGAAATCATACGAGTGTCTCAAAAATAAATAATGGCCCTGTAGACATCGGTTGGTAGAGTACGGCAGTAACACGGCTATGGTTAAGGTTAGGGGTTTCGCTTCCAATGTTCAGTCCAGTTATGGCAAACCCATGTGCAGAAGTGTATGCACTCACGGTATTGTACAACATTTTGGAGTATAGCATGAACTAAATGGTAAATCTCTCCGTTTTTCGTTTTTTAATGAATTGGCCAACTTTTCTACAAAATGGTTACTATACTTAGACTACTGGCCAGTAGACTATACTGGGGTATACTGGGCTACTACAATACACAGCTACTGTGTGTCCTTTTTTTTAGGAACATATTAAATGTCATCCATTTTAGAGCAGGACTGCAACTTAAGGCAAGGTGGAAAAAGTGAATGGGTCTTAATACTTTCTGAATGCACACTGCATATCAAGATAACGGCAGAGAATATCCAGTTACATATGTTGTACACCCTTAAAAAAGACTTTTATACAAAACCAGGGAGTTTCAAGCTGTGTAATCACTGGCACAGATATGGGGTGTCCTTGGTGGCCAGTCAAAATCATTTGCTTCCTGGCCACAAAAAAAAAAAACTCTGAGAAACCTTTGAAGGCAATGAACAAAGTGTTTTATAAATGCTGATTGGTTGGAAACACTAGCACTGTTATTAGCATAACGGCCTTTTTTTTTTTTTTTTCTAACAAAACATTGGTGGCTCGCTTCCAGATATTATCACTATAGCCAATACAATCATTTACATAAAACATTGCAAATCTAATTGAAATCATATCAAAGTTAGATGTCAATATGAAAAAAGAAAACAATGAAATGTCACAATGTAATGCCAAATGCATATCATATGGACATACATTTAGTGAATGCATTCACGTTGTACATTCAATATCCAAGTAAATTAAAAAATAGAAATGAACCATAATGATAGGGTCCAAGATTTAGCACGAGTTTACAAAAAGTGCTTTGGTATTTAAGTATTATCAGTTGTAATATTTATACAAGGTTTCTGACGCGAGTCATACTCAAATGACTAAACATTCGCTTTTTTAATTGACTTTACATAAAAGGTTTTGTGGGGGGGTGTCCGTGGCACACTTGATTGACATCAGCCTAGCCACACCTCCTTCAACTAATGTTACATTGTAATCTTCCTGAACCGGTTGTTTGGTCTGCTAATACCATTTATCAAACGTCCGTGGAGTGCATTCAAATATAAGATTCTTAAAATGTATACGTGGAAGCAAAAAGGTTTTGTTGGATCTGTGAGGCGGAAAACTACCCTGATTAGTTCATCGCTCATTGATTTGCTGCCTCAGCAAAAGCCCAGAAATCCATAAGCCTGATTGGGTAAAGGAGTTTGCTGACGTTGTCAAATCCCGTTAAAATCCCGCCTATATTTATCCTGTCGCTATTTAACCTTTTTTTTTCCGAAAGCACACAAAGAAAGAAGTGACAATGGTTCGTGTACAGAATTAGATTAATTCCTGACTTGTTTAAATCCTTGATTACATGGTTAAATGACAGATTGAAAAACTATTATAATCAGTGGTGTAGTCGACGGGATGTGCAGGTATACGCCATGCACCCACTATGAAAGCTCCAGGATTTCCGTATACCCACTCCAAAATGCGCAACGATACATAATAATATTTTGTGACCTGGTCGAGAAATGTGACGGCAAACAGAACAAACGTTGCTGAACATGCAGAGGTGAATAGGGCAGTGCGTAATGTGTGCGCGTAGCGAGTGGGTGGTTGAGCGAAAGAATGAGCGAGCGGCAGAGAGTGTCGGTGAATGTGAGCGGAGCAGAGGAAAAGGTTAGCAGTAAAGTTGTCAATCTGGCAACGTTTGCAGGCTATCAATAAAATGACTGTAAAACTAGATCTTGGATCATAAAAGGTTGGGCAACGCTGGTGTAAGCCAACAGGTGTCCGACTACAAACATGGTCCTGGGTCACATGCACTATTCTCAGACAATTAACCTGCAGTCGCAGTCCCCAGTCCTGCAAAACATAGCACACACATTATGGGTGTCCATTTGCAGCAATTTTTGCATACCGTATATGTATATTTTAGGATTATATGTCAAACATTCACTATACAATGATTTCTTTGATCTTTTTATTTCGATCAATATTGTTGGAATAATTACATTTATGTCCGTTTTTGCATACCTTTATATGCTATATAGGGGGTTTCATTACAGTATACACACTACAATAAACTAGACTACACCACTGGTCTACATGATAAGTATTATTATGTGTTCTCTGAAGTAGTTTTAAGCATACATGAATTAAGTCAGTGCTCATTTCGGCTTGATAAAAACTTTTACTTAAAAGAAAATATAATTAAAAAACATTAGAATACAAATGTTTTCATTCATGACAGTTATTAAGGAAAAGTATATATGATTCTTCAGCATAAGAAGATAAAACAATCTAGTACCAGAAACTGTTGACCAGCAAACATTAAAAAAGTTTTTGTTCAGAGTCTCCCCCTCATTTCCTTTGCTTGCATGTCTCAAGAAACAGAATAAAGCTCAAATTCCATCAGATGGAAGTCAACCAATGGCTCGGCTAACTGCTAAAGGCGTTATGGAACTCAATAGCAGCTATGCCTGTCGGAGTACTCTAACTCAATATGATGACACATCCGTGCAAACCAAACAAAAAACTGGAAGAAAGAACCAATCCTAACAAGCACAATCCTTCTGGCCTTATTTTGGATGCCATAACATGTTTGGGAGCAAAATTGTTGTCCTGCATTTCAATGAGCAGAAGCTGAGAGGACCCAGACGGCAGAGGCTAACTGAATGGAAAGCGTTGCTTTTACTTTTGTCTGCCTCTGTGGACACGTTTTACCACAACAAAGCTGAAATCAAAAACTTTTATCGATATTATTTGTGTTTGGCTTTTTGTTGACCTTCGAGAGACTTTTAGTAACCGTCAAAAGGATTGTTATTCACTTTTAATGGGAAACATTGCTCCAACTGTGGCTGTGAGCAAGCCCACTAATGTATTGATCACTGGGAGAAGGTAGATGGGGGCATAGAAAACATATCCAAGTGCTCAAATGGATGTGACAAACCTTAAAGGCCTTCAAATTATGGGCAAAAATATCACACTGTAATACGACAATATGCATCAGCATATTCGCCTTCCGCAGGCTGCCCTTATGCAATTTTCCAACATTCACTCTAAGTGCTCAGACCTGTGTCCAATTTGCACCACGAACGGCATATGCAATCCAACCAATACAAGTGTGAAAAATGCATTACCATCTAGTGTGTGTGCGTTTGGACACCATCACACAAATTGCTTGACAAAATTGCTATACATTACATCACATCTTCCCACAATGCTCTGACATTCTAATAACGATGGGTTTGAGTGGTTTCTGCAACATGTCAATCCCAGGCGTACCGTTATTTACATTCAACCCCTTTACTGTAGGGTGGAGGGCCACTTACCGCCAGCGCTTTGGACAGTTGCGTGCGGAAGTCATTGAGGACGGTGATGATGATGTCCTGGTTGGGGATGTACACGTAGCCCGCCTTCAGGTACACCTTCCTGTTCCTCACCAGATCCAGGGCGTCTTGGAAAGGAACCTACAAGATCAAACCAATGAGAACAGCAAGCATTTGAAGTAGGGTGGGGGGAAAAAATAGATATAGCTAAGTATCACGATATTTTGTGGCAGTATTGTATGGATGTGCGGATGCCAAGTATCTTTAAAAACAAAAAAATTATATGGAACATTTTACAATAATGCCTGGCATATTTGAGCACATATACATTGTTTATATTGCAAATACGTGCATTCATTGTTGAAAGCACTAATTAAAAGTTGCTTTGGACAAAAGTGCCAGCTAAATAAATGTAATGTCAATGTTAAACAATACAAATTTTAACTTTTTGGTACTAGAAAGAAATTTTTTTCTGGTGAGGTCAGAGGTCATGGTTGTTAGGAAGCTGGTTTTGTGGAAAGTGTAAAACTTAAATTCTAACAAGGAAAGAGATCAGGAAACAACCGAATAAAGACTTTTATTTAGAACTTTAACAAAGTAATACAAAAGCCGAGATTGTCTGCAGAACACCTGCTTTCCCAGTTTCGGCAAACAGTTTTTATATTTTAGCTTCTGTGATTTCTCCCATAAGCTCCAAGCCAGGGTTGTTATCAAACAATGCCCTTACATGGCTTCACCACCAACCAACTTCCGTCATGTTCGTTATTCTGGGATTTGTGCCATGTTTCATCATCTAACTTATCAATGTCCTCGTCTGAACATTCTCTACCTTTGTATTAGACACTGTCATGCATGTGCCATTCACATATCTTGTTATTAAAGCTCTGAAGACAACTGTGCAGACTCTTCACGCCAGGGGTGTAATCTGTCCCTGATTTGACTATCTGAATCTCTCCGGGTGATTCTGCCTTGTGTCACCTTGGTTCCCAGGCCTGAATATTACTACATCGGATGACCTTTCTAAGAAACAAGAGTCTCTTCAGAAGACTCTGTGTTTTTCTACGCTTATCTCATTCATATAGCATACAAGCAAAGCTAATGATTATAATCCTTCTAAGTGTATAGTAAAGTTCTCCCACACAGGTCATAACAAAGATGGAGACACCGGAGAAAGAAATTAGGAAATGTGCCGTCCACATATAAATCAAAAGTTTGAACTTATTTTGGAATAAATGGTAATAAAAATGGCTCTGTTAAAAAAAAATAATCAGTAAATGATGTATCACAAGGTATCCCGATAGAATGGTATCGTGACCCATCTATTGAGATACACATCATATTGTGAGGTCCTTGGCAATACACAGCCCTAACGTGAAGGCTTACAACATTGCATCAATCCAGTAGAGAGGAAAAGTAAACTAATTAATGGAAAACCTTAATTAAATGTCTATATGTATTATTCAAGCTCTTCGGCTGATTCTGCAAGGTTGTCCATGAAGATATTGAAATTCCTCAAGCACTGAAGGGTTACTTAGAATTAAAACCTTTCTAAATGAGGGACTTCGTAGACCAGGATTGCTTTAATTTCTCAGCACTTCATGCAGATTTCACATGAATCCATGTTCACACCAAAGCAAGAACAAAATGTGAAAAAAAAGTTATTTATAATACTTTTACTGTAATAAATGGGTCACAATAAAATATGAACTAGTTCCAGTTTGATTCGATTTTTAATTCAAGGCAGGAAGGACTTTTTTTTTATATATATATAAATGCAAAGCCCCAGCTTTAAATTAATACTGCAAGAGCGCCAACTTTGGATTTCATGGTATGGACTGGCTTTGACATTAGAGTTCTGAGGAAGATTGTTTTTACAACTCAGTGATCACAGGCAGTGGATTATATTAAATCCAGTGTCAACTAGATAGAAAAGCAATGTTCCTAACAGACATTGGAGGTTGGAATAGAAATGTCTAACTTGTTAGCTTAGTCATATTATTCCCCTATAGAACAAAACACACCAACCGGCTTGTTTATTATTTATGATCTATTCCCATGGCACCTCTACATCTGATTTTTTAGTGTGAACATCTCAAATCCATAATAGTCATGTTTCCACTCAGCCCCATAAATAAACACAACACCTGCAATGGGCTAGCACACAGCGGCCAGCTTGGGCTGTCACTTCTACGCAAACCAATAAAATCCAGTACGAATCCCAAATCACATTCCTCCTTCCGGCTATGTGTCACATTACAGAAGCAAGATACGCTATGAATGGCATTTTCGTGTCGTGTTTAATGCTGCATTTTGTAAGTCACAAGGCAGAGAGCGTTTAAGGAAACAGGATGACTCACTTTGTAGTAGTCCTGGTCCTCCACTTTGCAGCCACTGACGGCGTAGCTGGAGCTGATCAGTTTGTCAGACAAGACCATTTTCTCTTCCAGGCCAACCTGAAACATTTTATTGACAAAGAAACAAGAAGTAGATACATTAAATGTTTAAAAAAATACTAGTATGTACTAGTTTGTTTTATTCAAATTGGAAGGTATAGAGAAAATGAATATGATTAATTAGAAGATAAATGCATTACATCAAATAAATTATCAAAGGATGATATAAAACTACACTGAATGGTAGTATCCCCCACAATAAGAATAAGAAACTCTACATGTCCACTGTACAACCATTGGAGCATCATATCACTTTCTCAGGCTGTGGTCAACTACAGGCCTTTTATAATTACTGCTACTCAAAGACAGTAATAAAACCAAGCCATTCAGCCTGTTATCACTATTTCTGAGGCACAAGAAAAGGTCAGCGCAAAACAAAGGGTTTAGTTGAATTAACTTGAATAATGAATGATGTTTTTTATTCTGCTAATAGAGCAGATGCTAACATGCTCCCATTATGTTAAAGGAGATATATTTAGGTCTTAGATCAGTAGGAGGGCCGGTTAGGCCAGTGGCTCCTCTCTGAAAGGTTCTGGTTCAATCCCAAATGTCCCCGCATCAACGTTGACTAAGACACCTGAACACTACCTGCTCCTTAATGACCTGTCTCTATGCTCTGGTCTACTAACTATAATAGTAACAAATATAAAGAATAGATCAAATAAAAACATGTATTCTTAAATTACTTGAAACCTCTGATATTTTCATGATCTTTTGTAAAGGAATAAAGATACAATTTCAAGGGAAAATGCATAGGAGCATAGGCACATAGCATAGTACCGTGATCAACATCGCCTTCTAGTGGAATATTTGAGACATAGGCAGGAGGCGCGGTTCTTTAAAAGCGTTTTTTTGCAATATGACCCATTCCATGTGACTTTCCAATTGGCTTGGATATATCCATGTAGTTTCATTCGGCATTCATTATGCTACCTAGACTACTAATGAGTTCGGCCAATGGTCAGAAAGTGTATATTCCGTATATTTGCTGGAATTGCTGAAGCTCATGTTTAACGAATCCATTATCGAAAGAGACCTCGGTTTAGGTTGTCAACTAACTTTGGATTTAGTCCAAAACCATACCCCAAGAGATGACGTCTCTATGATGATTACCAGTACTGAATTCCCAGCCACACCAACAACACTTTTGAACAATTGAGCACAGCAAGTAATTTATGGAGACTCACATTGAAATGTAGCATTTAGAATACACTCTAAATAAGGCGTGGTACAAAGCCTTACCGTATCATAATGCAGGTTATTGTGTTGTAAAAAAGAGGTTTTGTAGGTTGAAGCCAGGGCGTTGAAACGGTATCGGAAAAGGTCCACTTCCTGCTGTATGAACCACCTTCTGAGATCCTCCCTTTAGGGCAACATTGACAACAAAACAGACATTAGAAAATACAACATCAAGGTAAATGTGTTGTCTTACAAACTCATCTAAATAAGTGGCATTTAAATAAGGTAACATTGTGGAGGAGACCTACGTTTGGCAGTATGCAAGCCTGAGGATGAAGTGGGAAATGTGGTCTTTTCTTCGTTTCTCATATTCAGTAGGCCCGACCTTGGCGTCATCCTTCTGCCAAATCACAATTAGGATTAATAATGAGCCACATCACATTAGATCAGGGCAACACCTATACCGGAGAAAACACTGTCCAAATGGTTTGGTGTAAGCTTCTGCACAATACTTACAACTTCAATTTTGTATGGAAAGTGTAGGTTTGAAAACTCCTTATCAAGCTTATTCGTGTAAAGCTCAGATCCCTTCACATGACTGACTCCCAAGTTCTCAACCGTCTTCAACACTGAAATGAAAACACAAATATAATTGTAATAATTAGTACAATTTTGATTGATTTTTCCAGTTCATTTTTAAGGGGGATCATTTGCTACAACAATACACAGCGTAACAAGTAAGTCTTACGTTTCAATCTTTCCACAGCGAACGTCTCAAACTCTGTGAGCGAAATGTTTTCAAGAGGGGGCTGTCCATAGAACTGCAGACAATGTCTATAGAGCTCTGCCTTTGGGTTGGCAATCGCCTTCCTTTGTCTCCCAGGAAACTGCATCGTTCCTAATGGCGAGTCAACACAAACAATTTACCATGACATGTTCTGAGTGTTTACATGTTAAGTTAGTTTGCAGCCATGGTAAATGGTCGTCATCTAAACTATACAGAATCCCTAGCCGAAAGCGACTAACTGGATGATGGCATTACAATTCCCTCCATAGAGTGCCCTTTTCATGAAAATATAATTATCTGATTGTATTAAATGGTGATAAACTCACCAATATCGTACCTCTACGGACAGCTTGGGTCATCCTCTTTGTATCGGCATGCCTTTGGTTTTACATCAATCTTTGTCTGTCTTGTATGAGCAACTTTTTGTCTATAAGTCTAGAAGCGTTACATTTATTTTCAAAGTGTTCACAAATAATTGAACGATTCAGACTTCTTGACAAAAGGTTGCTTATACAAGACAAATGGAGATTTGTGTGAAACCAAAGGTATGCCGCTACGAAGAGGATGAGCCGAAGCTGTCCGTAGAGGTGCAATATTGTTGAGTTTATCTGCATTAAAGTCAATCAGTTGAGAATTATGTTGGGCACTGTTAGAGAATTCCGACTAAAGAGGTCGTAACGTCCTCTTTTAGTCGCTTGCGGCTAACTGAATTCCCATTGGTTGGGTGCTGATCTGTGCTACTTCCAAAAATGACCCCTGCACCCATTGTACTTTACTGGTAGGACAACATACAGTTAGTCTTTAAGTAGAAATGAGTGTACTCAGACACAATATTGCATTTCGTTCAGATGAAGTAGCACATGCCATCAACATTATCTAGTCTGCACTATGGGTTTAACTTTCAAACACCGCCTCGTACATATCCTAACTTCATATGTGACCCGGTTTCTCTCTAAATTCTAGCCTGTTCTTAGAGGAAGATAAAGTGTGTCTAAGCCTTTGATGGGCTGCCTCTGGTGTAGGTATCCTATGTGGGTAGCACAACCAAACACACGCCTAATAACTCTCAACCTGCTAACCAAGCTAGCTACTGTCAACTTCTGGTAAAGCTTACGCCAATAAGGTGACAGATATTTAAACTTCCAGAATTGTACTATATACCATGCGCCGACATGATATTACCAGTAGAACTAAAATAAAACGTAATAAAGCTGTCATTACCAACTTAAAGGCGAGTCGGTCTTTTCTGTCAAACCCCGCCAAACGGTACTGTCTGTGTTGTTCGGCGAACGCGGGTAAACGGTGACAACATTGGCAGCCTACAGAAGGAACCAATCAGGCAGAGCCATAAATTTGCGTCATGTCCGGTTTTACGTCATATACGTTTATTTTGCTACATGAACAGTCAACTTATGAATATGATGAACTCGTCGTCAAACAACGCTACAACTTAATAATTTAATAGTTCAAGTTTACGCATCTCAGCCGACAATATTTTTTACTGACTTTTGCAAAAAAAGAAAGGCATGTGTGCCCTATGCGCATGCATATATAGTTATATATAGATAAGATATATATATATATATATATATATATATATATATATATATATATATATATATATATATATATATAGCTTAGTCTATATATGTGCTATACAGCTTGTTTGACAGCAGAGACCTCGATGTTTTGGCTGAGCATCTTTACAAAATAACGTCATACAAACATGTGTTCAGTAACAGCGACAGCTCCCCCGCCAGTCCTCTTCCATCTTTAGGAAGTCAGGTACCTCATCTTCTGCCTGAATCCACACGCTTGAAAAATGTGTAGCCTGTGTTGGAATAATAAATGCAAATATTAATCTCGCATTGAGACCCTTCATTTGTTCATTGCGTGGCTTGAATTGTTAGTGTTGAACTTCATATACTGTATGTAAATATCGCTCTAAACTAAGCCGTGGTGCAGACGTGTCGCCGTTGCATTTCATTTTCTATATAGTTTTCTTTATAGTATTAATTTCAGAAATAATATATTTAACTATATGTGACACAAAAAACACAGTTAAGAGTACAGAGAAATAGGTTCATTATTGTGAATACTTCATCTGCGGTGCGGATCTGAATTATCTGGAGACACGTAGAAGCACAAACGGTTCTGGTGTTTAATTTTGTTTCTCCGTCGAGAACTGTTACCCCATTATGGGCTTCCTTACCCCACTGCCTACGAAATCGCAAAAATAAACATACAACTATTAGAAGAATATATAACAATAAATTAACATGAATAATCAAAAATACAAACACATGTGAATGTACGATTTCTTTGGTAAATTATTTCTGTAATTGTCTTTCCTAACCTGATTTTTATTAGATACCTAATCATGTGCATTCTAATGTGTTTGTATCTTTATTATTAATGTTAATACAAAGTTATTTATTGTTTTATGTTTCATTTTGCCATTTCGTTGGGCTACAGAATCCCATCGACACAACGTGGGCGTTTTGCACATAGACATTTATGCATAGACGCTGCATTGGCCATTGGATCGTACGTCAATATCACCGCCATATTGGAGAGGCAAAGATTGGCTTGTTAGCTAGTAAACGGGGGAGCTACCGTTTTTCTAAACAAGGTGAGTAGTTTTAGAATGGAGAATACAAAAATTCATATTTCTTTATAAATATATATAATATGATTGAATATGAATATTAAAACGACTTATTGAAATCGTTTGAGAAATATAAACGTTATAGTGCTTATTATCCAGAAAGACCGCTGTTCCCCCACAAACCTTCATACTTGTTTACAGGCCAGGCTTGGCCTCTCCAATATGGCGGCGACGTTGACGTATCGCAGCAAGGGGTCGAAGCAGTCAATGCGGTGTCTATGAATACGTGTCTACGGTTTGGCATCTTGTTGCTCGTCCGCCACTACGCACTCTTTAGCGTTACCACTTGGCAACAGAGCCTTCACTTGCTACAGCTAGCTACTCTGGACCCACGGACAACTGTCGGGGCCCCGGGTGTATTCACAACCACAAACAACGCGTATGTTTCTCCAGCCCATGGTTGAAGACATGAAGACGCTGAATGAAATGTGAACGCGGTGAAAGGACAACAGATGTGATCACACACTGGTACGAATCTGTCTCATCAGAAGAACGGGAAGGTTTTCTTTCTCCTTTTGCTTGAAGAAGAAGGGGGCTAGTCGTAGCCAAGAGAATTGGCTCACATTTTGCGCCACAGTGAGGAATATTAAACGTGAGTCATTTCACCTCCGTGTCACAGAAAACAGAGACTATGAAGACTCTTATATAACCGTGATTAGTCGAATGTGGGTCCATTCCGGATGAGTATTCAGTTCGCAGGTAAGAAATGGACCAGATCGGTAGCTCTCCGCTCTTGCTGATTTTGGTGGTGCTTCTAATGCGATGCCAGTGGTGAACTAGTCATCTTGAGATGACATGTTTGGCAACAGTCTTATCAATACTGTCCATGCCCATCACCTTTCAGTGCATTTCACTTTCGGGAGTGAAGTAGAATGGTATATGTATATGGATGCCCTACAAAAGGGGTTATGTGCAGAGATAGCAAGGATTGTAAGAACAAATTTCTGTTTTACATTATGGCTTATTGTATTATTATGCGATAGTATTATGCCACGGTATTGTTATGACAAAATGACATAATACTTTAGAGCCTGGTTGAAGACTGTCTAACCATCGGAGGAGTCATGGTTAGTGTGGTTTCAAGACATCTTGTGACCAGACAAGATACAAGAAAACAGTGATCTATCATAAACTTACGCAAATGCAATTTTCAAATGTCTTTTACAGTTGAGAATGTCAAGCACCTACTTAAGTGCTCAACATTGAGACCTAATAAGGCAGCACATTTAGTAGATTCTGTGGTAAGGGACTGGACAGTCTCGGCATAAACAAATACAACTCGGATCATGTTCACAATAATGCAAGACCTCCACTGAATTCCTGGCTTTGTTTGTAATAACAACTTTGAATCGTATTACTAATAATCGATTTGCATTACACAATAGCTTATTCAGTTTTGCATTTAAAAAAAAACTTAAAAAAAACTAGTAACGACAAACTATATTCATTCCACACTCACCAAATCAAAAGTAAACCCATCTTATATTGAATGCAACTTGGTTGTACAACCACGGTATCTTCCTCGCCACTTAGACGGGGTCTGGAAATGTACCAGTTGCTGCGTAGAGCAATTAAAGTGGGATGGAAAAATAAACAAGTCGCATCATTGCTCTAAGCAAATTTCCTCTTGATACATCAATTACCTGGAAGGCTTGGTTATGCGCAGTTCGCTAAGCATTGGAAAACCAATATATCTTCAACCGCTGGCAGCTCTCCGAATGCCATGTAAGATTTGTGGGGAATGATTAACGTTGAGCCTTAAAAGGAGGGGTATTTTGGAAATTAACTGAAGCACAATTTGTATTACATGTTATTGTTTTTTGTCGTGTGCTGTGAATGATTGTCGTTTTTTCTTCTTCTTCTCAGGTGTGTTAGTTCCTGTAGAAGAAAAGCAAATTAGACTTAACTAGAAGGACCTGGTTAGAGGCAGAGCACCATGTTAGAGGAGGACATGGAGGTGGCCATCAAGGTGGTGGTGGTGGGGAATGGAGCGGTGGGCAAGTCCAGCATGATCCAGCGCTACTGCAAGGGGGTCTTCACCAAGGACTACAAGAAGACCATCGGGGTGGACTTCCTGGAAAGACAGATCATGTAAGCTGCTCCCATGTTCACTCTGGATGGGCAGGACTACAATGCCTTTTGGTATTGTATTTTATTGTATTCTTTCGAAGGTTCCTCAGGTGATTTTTGGGGTCTAACTGTCTCCCTTTAATTAGAACGATCAAAGGGGAATTATAAGCTTAAGTGGCAACCATGTCACTGGAAATTGTTACGGTATCACTGGCTACATTCATTGAGATTCCCTACCAGTTTGCACATTAACTTTTTTTAGAACATGCGATTTCTTTCAGGTAAAAACTGAATTGAGGATACTTTGTAAATGGGGACTGTCGTATTATGAAGCCTGATTTTAAATGTTTTGTTCTTTTGAATGTTGGTACATATTTTATGTACCAAGATTTGACTCTTCGATTTATCTTGTCTTTGACAATGGAATAGAGCAGTGTTATGTAATTGTTATAGATTTTGACAACTACATCTTTATAGTGGGCAACACACATTTTGTGACTATGTGGTACAATTTGGAAGCACTTTCTATTTGTCTTATTTGCTTGTCAGCTTTATTTTTCTATTTAATATAAATAACCATTTAATTTTCAGTCAAATATGAGGCTGGGATTTCGTGCTCTGTGCTGTAATGGACCAGAAATAATATCACAATTTCACAGGACAAGATATTGTCCTGAGCAATAATCTCCCACCCTTCCTTTTTCTCTGGTAAAATGGAAGCATGGTCTTCCTGATTACACAATGACCCTGCGGCTGAACAACTGTGGATGATACACACTTCTCATTGTGCAAGGGAAGGCATTGGCAATTAATTTACGTGTTCAATGTTTCAGAGTTAATGACGAAGAAGTGAGGCTGATGCTGTGGGACACGGCTGGGCAGGAGGAGTTTGATGCCATCACCAAGGCCTACTACCGTGGTGAGCTCCCATGTCGACGTGTAATTGGGATCTATCCCTCTGCTTTTTAACCCTCACCTTCCATTAGTCTCATCCCTGATGGCATTAGCACAAATATGGAACGAAATGTTGATTCGATTAAATGGCTCTCAAATGAAATTGTTGAACAAAAAAAAAAGCACTCCAGTTAAATGTTTGCATCAGATAAAATGTCAACGTGTTTAAAAAGCGTTTTAAATATTCTTTCACAATTCAAAATATTAATTTTGATTGCCTTTTATTATTTTGCACGCATCCTATTCAATTTAGTGCTCTTGCAATTACCACCGTATAATTTCATTCGTTGTTGATATTTAATTAGATGCTGCTGCTTTCACCCGAAAAGGTTTCAGTGCAATCAAATTGAATTGCTACTGCTTGATTGGTCTCATCATTCAATGTCATTTTCACCATGTGTCCTGTCCCCTGCAATTATTATATTACTTCTCTTTCAGTACATGCTCTGTTAACTACTTATTTGTGAACAGTGAAAGATCCAAAGCGTGTGCGTGTGTGTGTGTGTGTTCCCAGGTGCTCAGGCATGCGTACTGGTGTTCTCCACCACAGACAGGGAGTCCTACCAGGCCATCAGCAGCTGGAGGGAGAAGGTGGAGGTGGAGGTGGGGGATATCCCCACCGTTCTAGTCCAGAACAAAATTGACCTTCTCGATGATACGGTCATCAAAAAGTACGTGCTTGGAAGACAAAAGAAAATAAGAACCTGGTTCGATTGCTGCTTAACAACAATTGAGTAATTTAGCAGACACTTTTCTCCAAAGGGATTTTACGGTGAGATCAGATACAGGTCATTTAAAGAGTAGGTAGAGGTTAGGCGTCTAGTTCAAGGATGCCCACAACCTCATTCATATTGACATGTCAAGTGAAAAGCAGCTGTGTTGTGAAGCTCTATTCACATAAAAAATATGATCCAACACAAGCAAAGCCAGCCATAGTTTGTGTTGATGCTCCCTCGATTGCATTCGCAGTCGGATTCCACAGGCCATGAAATGACGTAACCATGTGTTGTTTTTCCTGGACTGTGGTTTAAGTTAAGTTTAAACAGCTCAGTTTTATGTCACACTCTTCTGTTTCTTTCCCCTAGTGTTTGACCGACTGTCATATGGAAACATTTATGGGTCGTTATTTCTTTCTCAATGAATGCACACTGTATTTTGAATTATTTTAGTGTATTTGTAGGTTATGAGTATAACTCATGATAAGGCCTTGAATGTGGCGCTATGCCTGCATGTGTGGCAGTGTTGTAGTCCTAACTGTGTGCTTCGCTGCAGCGAGGAGGCCGAGGGTCTGGCCAAGAGGTTGAAGTTGAGATTCTACCGAGCTTCAGTGAAAGAGGATCTCAACGTCAACGAGGGTGAGTGACCGAACCATTGTGCAATGTGCAAGGTGCGCCTGACGATCATGAAAATCCCATTGACCAGGTGTTTCCTTGCAATCTCTATTTTTTGTGGTTGTAGTTTTTAAATACTTGGCTGAGAAGTACATCCAGCGGCTGAAACAGCAGACCGCGGAGGAGCCAGAGGTTGTTCACACCACGAGCAATAAAATAGGTATGTGTTGATGCTTTTTGAGGATGTCGTCCCCCCCCCCCCCCCCCCCCCTCCCCTCCCGCTCCAATTGTTGACCACTCACCCTTATGTCCACAGGTGTGTTCAATACCACTGGTATGAACGTCAGCAACCAGAGCTCCAGTAATGGCCATGAAATCATTAGTTTACGACCCAACAAACAAAGAACCAAGAAGACTAAAAATCCCTTTGGGAGCTGCAGTTTACTCTAGAATCTACCCGGAAAGCTTGGTGCCTACCTTGGATAATGTTATTAAATAACCCAGATGGATCATTGCTGTTGGCTGTATGGGAGGCCATATTCAGAGACCAAAGCAAAGGGAGGGAAATGGGTTTTATTTGACTTTGCTCTCTATTTCCCATATATATTCTAAGCACAATACCCTTTTCAATCGCATTTTTGTGAGTCCATCTGCCCTTTTGACCATCCAAAAATGCAACAATTTAAAACAAAGTCAAATGTCAATTATAGTTACCGATATCTCTATATATGTGTGCTTTTTTTATTATAAAAAAGTTTATCGCTTAGCTATCATCCATTAGCAAAATTAGCAAATGTAAATGTTTGACAATTGTACAATTATTCCCAATTCGTTATTCTTTGTAAATTAGTTTCTAGCATTGAGCATTCATTTAAGATGTCTAAACTATGACCTGACTATTTGTGAATGTGATCTCTTTTGTCTCTGTGGATCATGAATGCCACAGTATTTGACAAACTGAATTGGAATGCAATGGTCTGTGAATTGGAATATGAACTGCAGAAGGGTGACACGTTCATTGAAAAAATGTGTTAATGTAAATTGATTTTTTTCCAATCCTCTTGTTTGGAAATGTACACCTGTGCAATATGTTTGTATTGTAAGAGATTACGCAGATTATTTTGTACCATATTTTTCTAACGCTCTACAGAATATGGTTCAATATACACTGTTCACGTCACAAGCATAACACTAACAATGTTACAATGGGGGAGATTTAGTTGTGTAAAAGGTATTTTTATAATAACCAGTGTTTCGTGATGCACAGGTGTTGCTTAACACCATAATCATAGTGCCAAACCACATTTCACTGTCAGGGTAGTGTTTAAATGTTCTAAAGCTGCAGCAGATATTTTTATGTGTTTCAATGGTTAACCAAATATCAATAGGCACAAAAGCAAAGAAAAAGAGATATAGCTGTGTCTACTTACACTCAGTGACAGGTGACATACAGTAGATATCGGGCAACCAAATGCTAGATGTTTATGTGAATTATATTGCTTCACTCTAAATTATGTTTGTTTTTTTATCTAGTAAAAAATAGTAATAATTGTTTACATTTTCCATACTGCTACATCTAAGCGGGCTTTCCTATCAATACTTTGGTACTGCTTCAAGTAATGCATTATGTAGTCACACAATAGTTGGCAGTATTATTTGCCTTGTATGCCTGTGGCCTATCAAACACTAAAACGAATGAAAAAGGACTTTTCATCTTTTAGAATTTTTTGTACAATTATTTTCTGATGATTATCAGACCGGGTGGTCACATATGGAGTGAAATGCCACTTATCTGGTTGTTTGAGCTACAGTGATATCTTAGATCTCACTGTGGCTCAAACAACCAGATATTATTATCACTGCAATTATTATAGATGGGGTAGACTACATTGCATACTAGACTACAGTCAGTCTGTTTTGTATTCCATGCACATTTCATGTGTTCTCTATAGTACAGTGAATTATGTTATTTCCCAGCTCAATCTAAAATCGTTCAGGTAGAACTAGTGTGATATGTCGTCATGTGAAAATCGTTCAATGCAAAAATATAAATTTAATAAATGCACATTAGACATTTCTGAATTATTTTCAAGAATGTGCTGAACATATTTCTGAATATCTTCAAATGTATTTTTCATAGTTTTACTTTTTTCTCTCCCCTTGATACGTCAGACTCCGAAACAAATACAATGTGATACCTACAATTTTGTTTTATTTCACACTGAACACCATTAAAATGTGTAAAGTGTGGAAAATCCGTTGTCCTCAAACATGTGTCTTTACGTTAGTACCAAGATGTGGTTATGATATAATAATCATATCCTTACACTGCACTCTGACCATGCTGTACTGGGGGGCTGTGTAGTACCAATTTTTTCATTGATACCATTGAATGTTGACCCATGGTAATGCCTGAATGTCTTGTTCTCATTGACATTACTCGGTTCCTTTTAATACATCTTTATTTTCAAATGCCTGCACATTAATTTGTATTATAAATTATAAACCCTCACTTCTTTGTATCAATGCATATACTTTGGCTCTTTCGTTTTGGACTGAATGGATTTTAGCGCACTTTATTAACGAGATGATGTCTGGATTATAACTTTTTAACACATAACCATTACTTGTGTGCTGTCACTCAGGTGCAAAAAAAAAGGTTTTGTCTTATTGCTACTGTTCTATTCCACTGATGCCTTCATGTTTGTATACGGAAATATCTAAGAATTAATTCTCCATTTTGGATTTTTTTGGCAAAACATTAGCTTAGAGTCTTTTGATTGATTTAGTTATGTAAATGTATCTTAAGAGGTTGAATGTGTATGTGGCACACATGTAAACACCTGATTGCGTTCAATTTTAAAATGGGTTGGTATTTAATCGTAATCTCACCACAATAAAATCATACATTTGGCTACTGCATCCAGTGTTGTTTTCAAAGTCATAGCTGTCCTGCATGTACTGTAGCTGACTCAAAGGGTCAAGTGATTTTTTAATGTGAACACAATGCTCAAGTTAATATTTGTTAGGCTTGATATTTTCATCTGGTTTCTTTTGTGTAGGGGCAAGTGATGCACTTTACTACATCAAGATAGTCTATATATTAAAATACAAATTGAGCTTTTAGTGTTACTTCTATACACTGATCAATAAGCATTATTACACGTAATGCCTGTATGAGTTTGAGATAGATGAAATACAATAAATGCCAGCATTTAGCTTTTTTTTATGTACAGGTATAATAAACCATAATATTAAATCGATCAGATCAGATACAAGAACAGGCAGGAGCTTATTGAAAGACAAAAACCAAGGGTCCAAAGTGTGCTTTATGCATGCAGGATTAGTTAAATTGATTAAGGCTTTAAATGTATAGTGTTCATTAAGAGTTCTAAGTGTCTTTATATGGGATAGGGTGTAGGACGTGTGTGTGTGTGTGTGTGTGTGTGTGTGTGTGTGTGTGTGTGTGTGTGTGTGTGTGTGTGTGTGTGTGTGTGACAGTCACATCTTGAGGGTAGTAATTGTTGAAAGGGGCCTGTAGAATACAGCATTATATTTACTGAGATTTCTACAACCACAACGACAAAGACTTGGAGTGGAGTCAAGTAGATACATAGCATACAATAATAGCTTTTATCTTTATGCATAGTACCATAAATTATGGAAATATTAAATAAAAACGTATCAAAATGTATACTGGTTAAAAAAAAATCCTTTGTGAATTATTCAGCCTACACTCAACCTCTGATTTTGAACCAATGCTAAATAAAACCCCAAGGGTGTATTTATAGTTTAGTGCTCATGCAAACACATTCTAACATTCAGGAGTTCTCTATATGCATGTCTTTGGTACGTGAAGGATACTAAAAATAGGCACTTTTGTGTTCTCCTGCATCTAACACACACACAACTCTCAATGGGAGCCATTGGCATGATCTAACTTTTGGTTATCCATGAGTTTAATGGTGTTCTCTGCGTTGAGGACATTTCTTAGAAGAGTCTCAAGTCTTCGCTTGATCTTCTTCTGGTCTTCCAATGCACAACTGATCACGATGGCCTGGAATTTCTGATCGATCGCAACAGGTGGCGCCTCCGTCACGCAGGCTGCATGCAGGGCCATCAGACGATGTCGGCTGCTGCCGGTGTCTTCCAGTAACCTTTTGACAATTTCATCAATCATCGACGTAGCCTGGCGTAAAGCATCCTCTTGCTGGGAACTTCTTATTATTCCGACCGAGACCTCTACACAGAGCGTCCGACCCAGAAGACGGTTGGCTGTCAGATTTAACTCTTCCCTTTCCCCTGAAAAGAAAACACACTTCAGTCAACTGCAATGGCATTTCCTGAATACTTTTGTAGAGACGGAGAATGTATATCAATTATTCTCAATTGTTTCCAATAAATATAAATTCAAAGGCAATGCCATTATAAGCGCATGCACAAGAGATGAGCTATACAAGGGTGACGCACCATCAGAGATGCTGCGCATTTCTTGACTATTCTGTATGGACTGAACCATTTCCAGGATGGACTCCCTCTCCTGTTCCATCGCGGTTGCTGCTTCGCGTAAAGCCTCCACCCTGACCGTGGAAACAAAAGAACGGTCAAGGCCTAGCAGTCACAAAAAAAAAAAAAAGGGAGTGAGGAACACCCTCCTACTTGGAAAAATGCCATTCGTTTTCTATTGCAAAATATCCGATAAATGGTCAACAGTGCTTATATACAACATTTTACAGTAAAAAATACAAAAATGCCATCATCACATTTTCCACTGACAAACTGACGATGAAACAACGTACAGCAATCCAGTAAAAGCTGTTCATAAAAAAACCGAGTACATCGAATTGGCATTATTCAACTTTCAAATAATTTAAAGCAATCCAGTTTAGCCCTGAAAGTCTGCCTTTCAGCAGACAGCAGTCATACCGCATATTCTTTGATTTGGTTGCCGATCGTTACAGTAGTAGTAGTCATAGTAAAATGCCTATAACTAAAGATTACCTAATTTCCAGCTGATCCAAACTTTCTAGGAGGCGCCCAGAACGATCTGCCATGGACATGGTCCTGTTAAACTTGCTTACGGTCGCTTCGTTCATTTTAGCATGTATTTTCGCTTGAGCCATGATTAAGAAAATCCTTTGAGAGAAAATCTCAACTCGATAAATGCACCTGATGACTGTCTCGCCAAAAGCTAACTGTTTCTTCGCCGGCAGCGCCCTAGGGTAAAAATGTCCAAACATGGATTACAACTTCCTCCACGAACACTCGCGAAGCTTCACGAACAGCGCAACACCAACGGGACTTTTTGGCTTCAGCTCCCGTCTCACATAAATAATATTAAATATTCCTTTATTTTTTTTATAATTAGTATGGATAATGGCTAATATGCTAACATAATTAATCCTGACAGTACGTTTTTCCACAGTTCATGGGCGGCTACTATATATAAGGAACTATGGGTTTTCACCGCTAACGTGGTGCAAATACATGTGCTCAAGTGAATGGACCTGCAACAGGTGCCACTAGTGCAGTGTGGGGGTATCGCGTGGGTGGGGTGGGGTGGGGTGGGGGGGGGGGGGGGGGGGGGGATCCCAACTGTGCTTCACAGATCATCTAGAACATCGGTAGATGGTAAAGGAAAAGTTTCAAATAACACGAAGACCCACTCAGACCAGGGGAAACATGACATTATAAAAAAGATACGATTGTAAAAAGGATCCAAAGGGTGGAACTTGTGCAAAGTCAGATGCATAGGATAACCCCCAAGCACAAATATGGCAGGTTAAAGACATAAAGGGGTAGTCGTAAATGCTTCTAAAAGACATTTGTGCTATAAAACTACCATACAACTGGAAACATGCAGGGACATCTGGTAAACAGTCTAAGTAGTTTAGTTTCCCAAGCAAGTAAAAAATAAAACGACTTAAAACATTGACTCAACTGATTTCCCTTGTATAACCAAATAAATATTAATGAATAAGCTGACATTTCTTCAAATCAAGGAACCAGATGGCGTTGGAAAGTGAAGACGCTTTGCTATGCAAATACAAAGACAAAATAGAGAAATTCCATGCACAGAGAAATATTAGCTTTATTTTAAAACAGTTTATTAGACTTTCAACTGAAATATAAATGTTGTGGACATACACTTGGTAGACAATATTAAACTAGTCTCAAACAATATATGTTCCTTGTTAGAATTCCAAAAGACTTCTCTTCAGAGCTTTTTCCAAATCTGTAAAATAAGAACAATAAAGAAGAATGCGGAACAAATATATGTGGAAGCAGAATACAATACCAAAACAGTGACGTCAGAAAAACTAAATACACATGAAACCCCCTGAGAGGACATCTGGAAATGCAGTCTGTCTAACATGGGGTGAGCGTAAGCAGGGCATGAGGGCGGACAGATTTAGAGCCACGTCAACAGGACTTAAATATGTCGCTAGCACACACACTAAGGAAAACGTTAGAATCTATTGCGCAATAAACATAGGCAAGCAGATCAAGGCAAATACACATAAACATACCTGGTGACTCTCTTGTTTGTGTCATGCTTATAGCCAACGCTTGTTCCAAATCCACGTCTAATTCACCTAGTAGTAACACACCAAAAACACACTTTTATCAAACAACTTAGTCTTTCCAGTTTCATTCCATTGTACTGAATACCAGCTTTCATGAAATTACTTTGGCAGCTATGCTGGTGGTTTAATGATGCCTATGCTCGACCGGTACTATTATTATTTCCTTGAATAGTGCCAGAAACATTCGTATTCAAGACTTCAGGCCACGAATCGTATGCCGACCGTTGGTCCTTGGGTTTCTTTGATGATGGCAAATACAACACAAACCTGGTGGCGGTCTTGGTTCTGTCGCACTTAAAGCCAAGCCATGTTTCATTTCTTCATCCGAGTCACCTGAAACAGAGTACACAGCTTGTTTAATACTTAGAAGCAGATACCTGGCCCCCTCTTTAAAGTGTTTAGTTTATTTCCCTCCTTGAATATTTAAATGTCTTATGATCTCCTCTGTCTGTGACACACACATTGACATATGTAATGGTGTTGTGTTGAAAGCAGGTCAGGGCATGCTACCACGAGCCCACTACTGTATTTGTCACACACTACCAATGTTCCTCAGACGCTACGTACGTTCTTTGGCACCCCCGTCTTTGGCGCCATCATCCATGGCCAAGACCTTAGCCAATATGCCATCTTCAACACCTGCAACAGTTACAAACAAAGAAAATGAATATACCAATCGTGTCTCAACTATTCAAACAGTCTTGAGTTGTCAACTAGAAAAAAGGTGGACTTTCCATCCAGATCAGGCTTAATCTCCAGGGCGTCCAGTATGCTGACGGTGGTGGAGACCTCACTGCACCGAAGACCGTGGCAGGGAGCCAGGAGACAATGCTCGGAATGGAAGTGTTTATGGAAAGTCGGCACACTCTCAAAACTCTCCAGGCAAGCCTTGCAAACTACGTCAAAGGTCTTGGCCAGGGCCAAGTCAGGATGCGTGGTATGGACGTGAGTCTTGATCCGTGCAAAGGACGATACCGAGACGGAGCAAGGAGAGCAGACGTATTCGCACTGTCCCTCGGCGGACAACTTCTTCATGCACTGTGTGAACAACGCCTTCCTTTCGTCCTCGCCCTTCTCTGAGCCCATGCAGGGACACAGGCTCACCGCAGCTGGACTTTCCTTCGTCGGCACGTCATCGTGCTCACCGGATCTCGCGTCGTCCAATGCGTTCCTGCCGCCCTCGTGGTCGTCCACGCGGTAATAGTCCTTGCTGTGGAGCCTTTCGTAGTGCTCCGTGAACTCCTCCTGCCGCTCAAACTGCATGCTGTCACAGAGGCCGCAGAAGTAGGCCATGGCCACGCGCTCACCGTGCTCGCTCAGGCAGTGTCTGCGCACCGTCGACTCCTTGAAGAACTTCTGGGGACAGTGGCCGCACACAAACCTCTGGAAGCTGTGGCTCGCCACGTCGCCACAGTGCTCGCCAACGTCCGCCTCGGAGCCGAAGGTCTCCTCGCACATCCTGCACATCCACGTCGGACATGGCTCTGGCTCTGGCTCTCGGAGCGGAGCACGAGGGGAACGCCGCTCCGCTGGAGCCTTTGAGCGTCCGCAGGTGCCGCTGGTTGACGGCTCGGTGTCGGCGACCCGCTCCTGGGGCACTTCCCGCTCGACAAAGTAGGTGTGTCCGCTGTGGGCGTCCGCCACGTGCGAGAGGATGTCCTCGTAGCGGGGCATGTCCACCTTGCACAGCCGACAGTGGTACAGGAAATTGGAGAGGTGTGCGCCCCCGTGGAAGCGGCACATGTGCAGGCGCGTGATTGACAGGTCGCCCATGTGCTTACCGCACACGCCGCACTGGTGGAAGATCTGGTTGGCAGCCATCAAGTGCTTCTTGGCCGCGGCCTCTTCGGAGAAGTGCAGGCCGCACTCGCAGACCCACGCCAGCGTCGTGGCGGCCGCGTCTCCGTTCAGAGCTCCGGGGCAGAGCTTCTGCCTCTTGGCCGGAACCAAATCCCCTCCAATGTCGCCTCTCTTCCGCTGTGGCGCCGCTGGCGACCCGCCGCGTCCGGCGGACCGTCTATCCCTACGGGCCGCCTCTTTGGCCCTGCGGGCCCGTTGGATCTCACTGAAGCGGCAGAACTGGAGAACGGCCATCTCCACTGTTTGGTTGACCTCCACAGCGTGCTGGGTCGACTCTCTGTGGCTCTCCAGCTCCCCCTGGCTATGAAAGACCTCGCAGCAGAGCCAACACTGGCCCCGCGGCTGCAGCTGCTTCATCATCTGCACCACCGTTTTCTCCGCCTCAGAGACGGCGCGGCCCTGTCTGCAGTAAACACTGATGAGGAGTAAAAACAACAACAGAGGTTAGAAGAAAGCCGCATAACGCCAGCCGTCCCCCATGAGAAGCTCATCAATTAACATTAATATGAAATGAATGAACACACGCTATGAGGAAAACGTACTTGAAATGAGCTTGAGCTTCCTGATGTGAGGTCAGCGCTTTGCGGCATTCATTGCACCGCACGTTGAAGTCTACGCCTTTGCACAAGTCGATGAGGCGATTTTTAGCAGATGAAGGAATAGGAACTGGCAATGCTCTTATCTTCGAATCTTTATAAAAACAGAAGAAAGGTTATACAGAAAGGTGGCCAGTTCAGCCCACCGTTGTTCAATGATTATTTGAAGTGAGACCTTTCAAAATACAACTATACAATTAAAATGTGCAGAATTGTTCGATTTAGATTAAATATAACAAAATGTGTACAATATAACATGAGGTTTCAGCTAGTGTTTAAATATGTTTTATGCAGTTCTGATGTACCCCAATATCGACGTCCAATCTAAACTCACCCTTGATCATGGCGAGGGCCTGCGTGAAATGGTTTTTGGCCGCCATGTGTTGGAGACACTCGTCTCTGAGGTTGAATAGGAGGTAGCAGGCAGGGCAGGCAAAACACACGATCGTCTGGCAGGCCTGAGACATATCATGGCCCCCGGCATCCAATGAGGACACCTGAGCATTGAAACACACCACTATCATTATAGGTCCCATAAACACGGGAATGTGCCAGGGATCCCCTTTAATTTAATTAATGTTTTAATTTACTGTTATTTATTGTTATTCTGTCACCATGATCTATAGAAACGACTTGTTACCATCACTTAGTGTTGTAATTACAGTACAACACAAAAGGACGAGACACAAGAAATAAACATGAAAGAAATCTGCGGCCATTAAACCATTCTAGGAAAACTATCACTTCGTTGAATGATTTACTGTTAATTTTTAACCATTACCAGACCACAATAATTCCACCAGGAGGAAATGGCCTTGGACAGACGCCGCAGTATAAGCCCACCTTGGACTGGAGGTGGAGCCTCCAGGCTTCATGGGTGTCAAAATTGCGGGCGCAGACGACACACGCAAAGACCTCGGAGGGGCTTCCTTTGAGGTTGATGGAGGGATCGCAAGGGGAATGGTCAAACCTGTCACATTACACGATTGAGGTTAGCTTCTGCAGTACCATACTGTTAGAAAGAGGCCCATAGGAATGATTTTTCACCTTTTCAAATGACCCTCCATTAGGGGAATGTTGTCAAACACTTTCCCACAGTTGATCACTGGACAGGTGTGTCTGGAGGAGCTCCCACTGGGGAAAGAGCCTCGGTGGTGCCTTCCCCTTCCGGCGTTCACCACACCTGGTCGAACACCTGCATCAAGACAATGGTAAAACAACAACAACAACAACAACCAAGTACTGCTATCATATTGACATTGCAACCACCGTCCATTTAGATAGTTCGGTTTTATATTGAAAGCTAAGATATAAACTGATTGAAAAATTGGGGTCAGACGCCGTTCACCGGCAGCAGCAGAGAATGCACAAGCTAAAAATCAAACAGAGGAACAAGAGAGTTGTACGTCGTACAGAAATACCAACAGCATGGCGGTCTTAATGGCTCGGAAAGATCAGTTTCAGGGGTGATTATACATTTGAACTTTGTCAGATACCTGGCATCTTCAACCACATGTCCACACACCGCTTTGCATCATAGTCAGTTCTTTCTGTCGCGGCAAACGCCAGCTCCTGGCGTCCATGAGCCCTTTGGGACATCTGCTTCTCCTGAATTAAAAGATAACAAAAAAAAAAATAATCCAGTTTTTTATATTTTATTTATATATATATATATATATTTTTTTTTATTTTTTTTTAAGAAATCACAATTAAAAACACAGAGATTTAAATAATAGAAGAACCACCTTGTTTACTTTACTTTAAAAAGGTAAGCCTGTTCCAGCCACAAGATGACACTGTTGACACTACATCAAGTATTTCAATCAAGTGACCAAAATAAACCTGTCCAGAGTGTTGAAATTACCTAAATATACTTGAAACGAAATTAAATGTGACCGCAGGTGCAACAGATATATGTTCTCCATTTATCCTGACATATGAAATACTTCAGTTGAAGATTCAATTGCATTTATTTAGCCGATGCTTTTTTCCGAAGCAACCCAAGAAGTGCGAGAATAATTTGAGTACAAACAAATTCCTAAAATAAGCAAAAAAAAAGCTTTTAATTGATACAATATAGAATCGCTCCAATATAGAAACAAGAGATGAAGCATTTTTTTTTCTTCATGGGCCAAGCTGCATGGGTCAAGATGCAGATATCATAAGAAAAAACATGAAACTATTCCAAAAGGCTGACCATTTGTTAAAATTCTACAATTGCCCATTAAGTCACAACATTATCAGCAACAAACCGTCTGATTTAGTGCCAGCTCTACCTTAAAGGCTTTACATTTGTCTGCTCTCTCCCGCTTCTCGGCAGCCACTCGACGCATGAGCCGGTCCAGTGTGGAAGTGACTTGCGCTTTCTGTCGCTCAATCTTATCTTCAATCTATAGAAGAAGTCAAAGTAGTTTCAGGTTCAGGTTAGGATGCGGCCAGAATCCCCCCAACCCCACCAAATCAAGTATGTTAACTTATTAACTATATACCATTATTATTACATATAATCCACCGACTCACCACTTCGGTCAAACCTCCATCCTCGTCGCTGTCACTCAGTATATCAATACAATCCAACACTGGTCTGAGGGGGGCTTCCTGACATGTAAGTAACAACTTATCGTTATATATATTTATTTCACACATACATATATCGGATATAGAACAATGAATACTATATTGGGCTTATAGGCAATGTTCAGTGAAATAATCAGACTGTATGTTGATGGATGGATTAATTCCTATTGCCCAATGAACTAATCTATTAATTTAGTTTCAAAATAATAGTAATTAAATAGCTGACATGAAGATCAGACCTAAAATCTAGCAGATAACATAGTGAAGACAAATATATTGTGTAACAATACAACACATCTGTTAACTGTGGGAATGATGGGCTACATTGGTGTGTGTGTGTGTGTGTGTGTGTGTGTGTGTGTGTGTGTGTGTGTGTGTGTGTGTGTGTGTGTGTGTGTGTGTGTGTGTGTGTGTGTGTGTGTGTGTGTGTGTGCAAACAAACTTTGAACTTGTTTGCTACAGCAAAGACTTCATATCCCATGGTGACTACTTACTGATAAAAACTGGACCTCCTCATCTGCTGCTTCATCTTCTTCCATCGAAGAGGACATTTGGAGAATAGCGTGCTGACCTTTGCACCGAAGCTGCTTAGGTTTACATTGGTTTTGCATTAACGTTAATAACTGTAGTTCGTTGACATTGTAAATAAGAAAAGGGAAAAATGGCAGCTATGGGTCGGGTGTATAGCGCATATTAATAACATCAAATTAACTTTACTTATTTGCACACAACAAAAAAATCTGTTCAACACATTGCAGTACATTTGCAGAGTAACGCCAAAAGACATGCTAGCAAGCTACTCATAGTTAGCACGTCTCTCGTACGGCAACTATAAGTGTCTCCTCAACAACTAGACATGTCTACACACTTCTGTCACGAACCATGATACACAAACGGTTAATCAAATCTACGTCAAATCGTTAAAAGACATCGAACACATTGTAAACAACATGCATGAACCTGACGTACCTCGTAGCCTCTGCTTGATTTGGATTTGAACACTTCCCTCTCTGCATCCTACGTCACGGCGGTCGTCTAGACGTATATGGTCAGTTTCCTCCGAGTCTTTTCCTCCGTTGACAATCCCGCGTGGACGGAGTTCTCGATAAGATGCACGCGCGAGTGGGGCCAAAACCCCGCCCATGTCAAGTCTTGAACGATTTATTTCCTTTTTTTCTCCTTTTACTCACACGATCACTAGAATTTAGCCTGTAGCACAGTGATTAATGCTTTGATGAGGGTTGTAGTAGCACGGGAATGTTGCCCATCCCCAAATAAACAGTTGGGCAATAGTAGTGTCTCAGTTAAATTAAATTAAATGATATTATATTATATTCTAGGGGAAACAATGCAGCCTGTTTTACTACAATTGCGAGAAGTGAGTTGCACACCAAACAAGTTTAGTTCAAATTTAAATGGGGGCGTTGACATCAAATATAATTCTATATCTTTAGCACTTCACTTGCATTTAATCCTCTGTCCTTTGACAGCATGTCCAGTACGACCCATCCTGCCCAATGCAGTACTGCGATGCTCAATGAAATTGCTGACACATTGTTGTTAGATAAATAAAAAGGAACGTGTATCCCTGCTGAGTCACTGGTCTTGTATGAATGATTCCATCCTCATGGGCCGTCTCGTTGAACCTTGGTCTGTAATGACTTCTTTGGCTTGGCTTTAAAAAATCTATCATTTTGTCATACGCTCAGACCGATATTACGGCAGGAGCGTCAGTCTAGCTCTGCGCTACATAGCGGATTACTAGGATGATTGCGGCGGCATTTTTGGTGCTTTTGAGACCATACAGCATACAATGTGTGCTGTTATTATTGCTGCTTTTGCTCGGAACTATTGCGACAATCTTATTTTTGTGTTGTTGGCATCGCAAGCTTCGCGACGGAGAGCATCCAATAAAATCTGTGCTCTCTGGACGCTCGAGGAGCCGTGGTGAGTAGCTGAGGCTAGCCGCATCTCTTGGTGCGCTTGCAGAATAGTGTTTTAGTACTAGGCTAGCCTAGCAGGCAGATCATCATCTACCGGTATATATTTTCTTTGTCATTGCAATCACACATTGTGCTAAAATCAGAAGTGTGTTTTTACAGTTTAGTTTGTTTACGGTGAATAATATAGCCAGGTCCATTGTGGTAGCATATAGTTAAAAAGACAATTGCTTATCAATAGGCTTACGTTTTTTTTATGCATGTCATACAAACCTAATGTGTCCAATTGACAAATTGCCATGTAGCATGTATTATGTGATGTGTATATAGCCTACATTTTAGAATATATTCTGACATAGTATGTATCTGTCCTGACAGTTGGCCTCCGAGCGCATCATTTTCGGTCAGAGGTAGGCTAAACTTTTATTCCCATTGGCTCCATCCAGTCTCTTCCTATATAGGCCATAGTTGGTTTGAACCAAGATTCATAAGCCATGCTCTGACTTCTGGGTCTATCAAAAGCTTCCAATTTAAAGGGGTTCACCCACATAGCACATTAGTCCATTTATTTATTTTTATCATTCGTTGTTTTTTAGATATTTTTAAATAACTATCTATGGACCGTATGCGCAGTGCGTAGCCTATGTAATAATTAAATAATGGCTTATTGTCCAAACAAGTCTGTGGAGATAGTTTAGAATACAATCGATTAGTCAAAAATACGTACAACGACATGCAAAACAAGAAAAACTAATTAGTCGATATAGAAAGCATCTTTGATCTGACAACGGATGACATATCATCATAGACGCAGTTCACTTCCACTCTACCGCGTCAGCAAGCACATGGTTGCAGGAGCTTTAGTTCCGGTTCTGGGACTTTCCTTCACAATTAAAGTATGGCAATTTATATGAACTAAAACAATGCATTGGCAAACTCTCCACAGACAAGAGCTTTACGTTTTTTGGTAAATTGCTATAAACGAATATAGTGCTTACAATTAGTAACTGGCCCTATAACTCGTTATATATCCATGTAAAATGCCATTATCCAAACCAGTGAATTAAGTTATTTCATGAATTCGGTGCTGTGAGAAATGTCCTCTTACAATAATCAACATTCTTTGGACAAAACATAATTGAAATGTGAATTCAAACAATTACAATACATTTGCTGTAGGCCTAAACATTTTACAATTGTTTTGGGTTCGGTCTTGCACATAAAAAAGTGTTTAATTATAAAGCACATTTTCAAATACAATGTGTTTCTGTAAATGGGTGGCGACGTTGTTTTAATATGTATTTGTTTTACTCGACAGGACATTTATTTTGAAATCTGAACACAAGACGTAACGAATGTGCACAGCTTGACACGCGTTCTTGTTTGCAGGTCTGTAGGCACAGTCCGCGCCACGCCAGAAGGAGCGTGCGCGCTCGAGTGCTGGAGGAAAAGCCGAGTCTGGTCGAAGTTCCCGAGAGTGATCCCGATTCCTCTACTCTGAGGAAACGCAAAGTAAAGAAGCGAGTACAGCCGGAATTTTATCAGTCTATACAGGTCACTCCCACACGTAAAGCTGTAGGTATTGCCCACGATTGTATATTTTTAAACTGACATAAGCCTACTGTTCTTACTTTATTTTGTCTTTAGAAAATAGGCCCATAACTGTAAGCTGTACAACCAAACTACATTTTGTCGTAACAAGGTGAAATATTGCCATCATGGTCATATATTTTTCTTTGTCTGAAATGTCTCACAGTTTCTCAATTTGGACTGTCCATGCTCATTTGGACAATTCTGTATATAAAGAAAGAGGTGGTTTTTTTGGAATGGGCTGGCGCTGTTGTTATATTGGCCCACATTAGGATATTGAAAAGGGTAAAATAACCTAATGTAGGAGAGGAAATTATACACAGGATACAAAAACTAACCAGCAATGCATCAAAAATAATACTGGTAATATTGTGTTCATTGTATTATTGCCACATATGTGTTGCTACGTCTGTAACATACGTTTGTGCTGGTTGTAAATATTGGCCTTATATACAGGTATTTGGGTGTGGTTTAATTGTTAAATTTATATAAAACACACACACATATGCTTGTTACTACATTTAAATGAGCATATAAATGCAGAATATTTATGCTATCTTATTTTATTTTTGTCAGTCAGTTTTGCTTTTCGATTTAGAAGAAATGTACCCAAAAACAGATTGAATCGGATTAAGGCAGGAAGCCGATAGCCGTTGCATCATTTGATTAAGGGTTTCAACCATGCAATGCCTTTCAGTTGTGGTGAGACGTGTCAGCGTAATGGTATTCATTGCAACCCCGCCCTACACCTCTTCCATCAACTTGTTTCAACACACCGTGCACACCCGTTACTCAGCCACCACGTTTCAGCGCATGACAAGTCTACAATAAACTGCGGTAGTAAAGACCTGCTAGTCATTACATTTCCCAATAACGTGTCCCAAAGTTGAGATAAAAGTCCCTTTTTAAATCGACAAACATGCGATAGCTATCAGGCCTCAGTTGCAAAAACCCGTATGCGATTAATCTAGCCTGGACTGGGCGACTAATGGCAATATCATCCTCCTCAAATTGGACAGGGCATGGTGCTAATCATCCCACCCACTATGACCTGGCAGATATCCCCCCCCCCCCCCCCCCCCCCCCCCTCCCCAAGCCTCTGATGTATTAACATCCTAGCCGACACATTACTGAGGGGGGCGCTGTTCACCACGGACACACACCGCTCTCGGTGTCTGACACTTGCACGGGAATGACGCGAGGCGACATGCAGCGTTCCCTAGCATCACGGACGAGCGCTCCCTGGGCATAGGCGATATGCTGGGCTCTATTCTGGGCTGACATCATCTCGGATCCTACTATAAAGAGACACGAAGTCATAGGCAGCGATCATTCTTTCTGTTGAGGGCGCGGGCTTGGTGGATTTTAATTGACACACAGACATAAATGTCCGAGCAAGAGAGAAAATAGGGGATATTTATCTTGTCTCACGATGTATTATACAGCGGTAAGTGTTACATCCGACCTGGCGGGGGAGCCAGATACAATTGGTTTTCGCCCTGTGTTAAATCATTTTATTGTTATCGTGGATTAGTCTATTATTGCAACCTGAATGCTTTATACACACCGATTCACGCCCCGCCTGTTTCGCATGCACATTTGGCTATTTTAGACGGCACGACTGAGAAAGACTCAGAGCATTTTATTACGATGGCTAATTTGAGACCAAGTAGGATATTCTCGCAATTAATTAATTAATTGTTAGCTGTTTGAAATCAAGACAAGCCTTGTTTTTCTTTGCTCTTCTTTTGTTTCGTAAGAGCTCCAGCTCAGGGAATCCGTCCCTTCACTGTTCCATGTCTTCCTCGGTGGATGTCTCCGACGAAGAGGAATACAGCGTGAAATCCGGCTCTGCATCTCCGGCACCGGGAGACACGTTACCGTGGAACCTTCCCAGACATGAGCGCTCGAAGCGGAAGATCCAGGGAGGATCCATACTGGATCCAGCCGAAAGAGCCGTGCTCCGGATCGCAGGTGAGTTTGAGTCTCCCCCCCCCCCCTCCCCCCCCCCCTCCCCCCCGATGATCGAAAACACATCTGTTGGATCCGTTTTTTGCCTCTCTTGTGAAGACCGAGTGGCGTGACATGACCAAAGCGACATATTTTAATAAACGCCTACCATTCTTTCATATATTAACCACTTGAAACGTGTCTCAGCATTGGAAGACGGACATTTTAGGAAACATCACACCAAAGAGGGAGAAATTACCTGACTGCGCTTAATTTGACCATAATGCCAGAGATGATCACGTGCCTGATTGTAAACAGGGTAACGTTACACTTTCAAGTTAATTGTTTTGTCTTGAAAGCCCCATTTTCAACAACAACAACAACAACAACAACAACAAAAATACTACGGGATGTACAGTTAGGAAAGCTCATGTGTCGTCTTATATACATTAATATTGTAGATCCCACAATATAATAAACGTGACGACATAAAAAAAAAACATGTCACTGGGCTAACAGGTTTTGTTAATATTATGCAGGTGGTAGGTACAAAGACCCTGAAAAACGTCTGGGAATTTATGATTATTGTGGTCAGAAGGCCCACCTATCAGTCGCGAAACCCACAGAGGAAGTGTCGCGTATTGGCTGGATCATAGACAGGGGAGGGATGTAGGGGCGTTTCCTCTGTCTGAACAACAGCACCGACCACTCTCGCGTTGTTCCCACCACCACCACACACACTCCGAGGCTGGTGACTGTCCACTTTGTGGAGCCCCGGCAATGGCTCAGTACAGTCCACAGGGTTATATGCTCGCCGACGAAAAGGAATATCTTCAAGCGTATGAGGATGTTTTGGAAAAGTACAAAGGTAGGATATAGGCTACAGAATGCTATACTTGGTTTTATTTTGCGTTAGACAACCATGAACAACGAGAGAACTGCTTGACAGCCCAGTAATTCTGTGCGCCCCCTCCCAGCTAGCCAACTGGCTGTACCGTCCTCAAAATTTGATTTTTTTTCAGCTTGACAGCTCACCCAGCCTGTTGGTTGAGGCTGGACAATGGCTAACAATAATCATTCATTTGATTTTGGATGATCATTCGATTTGAACCTAGATTTGAATATTCCTAATGTTATACAGCCTAGTATTCTGTCAAAGATACCACCTGTAATATGGCATCTACATTTTTCAACATTTTCTTCAACATATACCAATATATACATGAAGTAGTGTTAATGTCGCCTAGTTCTCATGGGTGTAAGTCTATGTGCCGATGTCCTTATGGGCTATTGGTCTCAAACCAGCTTGACAGCTGACTTGCAGACACATAGTTATGTGTAAATGAATGTGGCCTTTCCTGGGCTATGCATTTAAGCACACTGCTTTGTATGTAGTAACCTACATCTACTGTATTTTCTGAGGTCTTGGAATTTAAATTGTAGGCAGTCTACATTCCCAAACCAGATCTGTTGTTCAATGATGGTCTAATAGAATTGAAACTAGCAGGATTTGTAACTGTGGACACTAATTTATCGATCCAGATATTCTGAACTGTATTAATAATAATAATATAAAAACAAAACAAGGAAGACTGCTCCCATCCCTATGTAATTCATTGTAACATCGAGAGTCACTCGACAGGAGAGTGTATGGTCTTAAAGCTTTTGAGCCTAACCAGCACTCTCAATTGGTTGCTCTTTTGACTCAACGTGCATGGTATCATATGATGTGGCATCACTTGGACTGTCAATACAGATTACTTTATTGATCTCGGAGGAAATGATAATATCTTCAGGCAGTAGGACAGAGATAGACAATAGGCTATCTTGTTATTGGGGCTTTCTATTGCCGTGATACGAAATGAAAATAATTTGACTGAATTGTTGTGTTCCCTCTATATTGCAGTCACTTCATCCTATTGTAGCCTTTGACCACTGTAGAGATGTATAGAGGCCTTATAATTTGTAATATGTATTTTTTTCAGCATGACATGATGGCAGAGCAGATATTCACGTGGACAGTTTTTTACATGGACAGGAACCTTGGATTGATTTGCACAAATCATGTTTGATTTCTGTTTCTCTTCTTTTTTCTAATAATAACTGGGAAGATCCCTGCCAAGGTCCCTGTTGTAAAATTGTGACCGACAATCACAATGTGTGTGTGTCATCTGTTAATGTGTGTGTCATCTGTGTATGTGTGTGTGTGTGTGTGTGTGTGTGTGTGTGTGTGTGTGTGTGTGTGTATGTGTGTGTGTGTGTGTGTGTGCGCGCATGTAGTGACCTATTGCTGTAATGGACTAGCTCTCACACTGAGAACTTGAATAGGTCTATAATGGATAAAGACAGTTGACTTTTTCAGCTGACAGTTAGTTTACAGTTTTCTCTGTATAAATGTATGTATATTGGTGACAGCTAGTCATAATGAGCTTTTACTTAGGCCCAACCTTGCAGAGGTATTACTAAACTGATGTTGGTGTTACAAGACAGTTGGATATTGAAAAGGCTCTTAAACAGAGCCTTAAGCTTCTCACCATGTGATGCTTTTGAAACATCACATGGTGATAATATTTATACTATTTATAATCACAAACATCCACAGAAACCAAGCAAAACAAAAACAAAATGATCAAACCACTTGCAGCTAAGCAATTATATTGTTGTCTAGTCTTGACGCATGTCCACCGCAGAGTTTAGGTCCATCAAAAAGTGGTATATATTGTCTTAATAAATGTAAGAAGTGTATCTTTGCTAAGATCTAGCCAGTGGTACATTTTCAATTCAGAATGGGGAACCAGTTTGAGATTGTGATAACTCTTGATTGAGCATAAATCAGTTTTCTTTTGACCATTGGATTAATTATGGAACAGATTTTAATAAAGAAATCACTTTATAATACTTAAGTTACTAAAAAGAATTACTTAATAAAGTTGACCTCATCCTATAATCATTAGTAACACCATACTAATTGGGTGTAGGTTTTGCACACTTTGTAAGAACTAGGTGAACCACAGGGAAAAAAGGACTCAAAAGCATGACTCGGAGGTAACAGTCTGGATAGTAAGAATGGTCTTTACTAAGAAGCAAGGGTCGGTACACGGGTAATCATGACAATCAGGGAAACAATCCGGCAGGGAGAAGGCAAAAGCGTAGTCGGGAATAACAGGCAGGACTCAAAAGTCAGGAATCGTAAAAAATCGCTAGAAGTAATGCTGGAACATTTGACACAGAGGAACAAAGATGAACTGGCACAGAGGAAGGGAAACACACAGACTAAATACACTAGAAGGGGACTGTTAATGAGGGACAGGTGAAAACAATCAAGGTGAGTGGGAACAATCAGAACCAGGAAACACAAGGACAGAGTGAAGTCTTCAATGAAGGGGGCGGGATGTGACACACTTGAGCCGAGGCTGAATGTATGCGTTCTTCAGCATACACAAAGACTACCGTTTGATTTTTTATTTTTTTATTTTGTGTTCCAGGAAAGGGTGATTTTCTCCTTGACAATCGCTCAAACATTCATTGGAGATAATGTCCTCTCTCGGTAGAAGCCTCCATATCGACAGAGGAGAAATATCACTCGCAACCAACCATTTTTTTAGGACCATTGGAGTTTTATGTCAGGACAGGGTTTCATTTCCAATTCATGCATGATGGCATTTATGTGAACCCACAGATTCTCTTCTTTAACGATAACTTGTTCTTGTAACTCAATCTCCTTGGTCGCAGGCAGATTTGATTGAGTCTTAAATACATTCACAAAGGGTGTGGTTCATCAGTGTGCTTTACAATCCATGTGTCTGTGAACACTGAACAGGGCTTTGTATTCTGTTTAAAAACACACTCTTACTACAGGCAGCACATCTAGGTTAAACTTTACAATAATGGTATATTAATGAACCATTAATCAACATTAGTTAATGCAGTAATATGCATTAACTAATACAGTTAACTAACGATCAAGTAATAATTGACTAATGGTGTTCATTTTTACTAATGCTTTTCATGTTAAATAAGTTATTCAACTAATTATACTTTATTTAATTAAGTTAGAGCTAACCCTAACACTAACCCATATGCTAATGCTATATAATAACGCTTATTACCGCATTAACTAATGTTTATCAATGGTTGACTAATGTACCCTAATAGTAAAGCGTTACCTATGTCTTAAAACCCTGATAGAAATACATGATAATCTAAACGGACCGTCTAGATAATTAGCCTTATTATTAACAGTGATGGCGTGCTAAAGGCCATTGTGTATTTTTGCACAGTCACTGTCTTTGTCGGCCCCTCCTGGACCAGGCCCAGCGTAGCCTCTCTGCTCCATATGGACAGCCCACTCATCACATTCAAATGGCTTAGTGGCCCACACACGTGCATGCACACACACAGACACACACAGGGTGCACACACACACACACACACACATGTGCGCACACATACACACACAGACACACACACATGCACAATACACACATAAACACACACACACATGGGGCAGACACGCCCTGTGGAGTGTGGACTACTCTACAAATACCCTTTGTATTCATGTTTGGATCTGCGTTCAAGTCCCCCAAAACCTTTTTTTGAAAGTGATTATCAATGTTAATGATTACGTTTATTTCAGGTGAAAATCAAATAGGTCGATAAGAGGGTGTTTTCATACCATTGTTGTGGATATATTCCGGGGCACTCTACCTGTGCCGACCCTCAACCAATCGGTATCTGTTAACTGGAAGATTCTCATACCACCGTTAAAAATCTCATCCAACGGTATACAGTATCATTCCAAACAGTACACCTATTTGGAATGACATTCTAATTACAGGTAACCTGTTTTACCGGGATGTTTTCCTTGCTGTAATTATGTGTTAGAACAATTTCCCCAATGTTGAACTATTTTATTGGCAGTCAACATATAAATTAATTCCAATAACAAGAAGTGTATGACTCTAAATGAGAATATCTGCCTGCTTAAGGGAGTCACTGAATTTCCATATTCATGCCAAGGATTTAGCTTTAGACTTTCAGTAGTTGAACAGAGTACGAAAAGCTTAGCAGTTACTAGTTACTATAATGTACCATGCCAAATAGTATCATTCACTAATGGTGGAAATTGAATCTAAGACAGAGCCTCAAGGCTGGACAGGAAAACATCGAACAAAACAGACAAACCAAAGTTAAGCCAGTATAAATCAATTATTGCATTTTTATATACATATTTGTGTGTGTATGTATGGATAGATTCTGCCGACCAAATCAAGTTGTTTTCATGTAATTTTGTACAACAATTGAAGTTAAGTAGCTTTTTGCAGATCACGAGACAGACAGAAATTGTGAGCAATAGAGGGGCATTCTTCTTTTGAACCGTTGATAATAAGACTTGCTTAAGCTGACTTCATCCTTTAAGACCCCTGCCAAATTTTCAATTAGATATCGTAAACGTTAACAGCTAAACATTTGAAGCACAAACTCTGGAGGAGGATAAAAAAGCACGATTGTTTTCAATGTAATACGCATAATCCCTTATTGAGCTTAGTAACTATGCTGGGAAAACAGATCAATGCAAATGGATCCGGCCTCACAGTATGCATTCAACAATAAGACCTAGGCTACCCTTAAACCACCCCACCACATCCTACATGGATTCATACTCTTAATACTATGTTAGTTTTTTGATCAATGTTCTTCATGTTTGAAGAACATTCCATCACATCATATATATATACACAAACAAATATCCAAGTAAAGTAAAATTATAAGATGATAAAATATCTGCCAGTGAAATCATGCTAACAATCCCATTCACACAAACCTGGTTTGAGATATCCTTTTTGTTATTTAAATTCTAAATATCATAGCCCTTTATTAACCTAGCATTAGAAGCCTTCATTTGGTATCAGTTAAGAGTTCTCTTTCTGTTGTTACAACCGTTCAAAAATCAAGCAGTCTGATAAGCTGATCAAATCCTCTGCTAATAATAATACGTCCAAATGTTGTGTGTTTTTATAATGTCATGGTGATGGGATGGGCAGTGTGACTGTAGCTCCTCGTCTCTTCCTCCCCCTCTCATGCAGTCTGAGCTCTCGTCTGCGTGAGATCATGTTGTACATTGCTCTCTCTCTCGCTCCCTCTTTCCCTCCGCCCCACCCGTGCCTTGCGCTCTGCTCTGTCTAACCGTCGCCCTCCCCAATCCAGCCATCCAGCAACGCCCTTCTCCTATCAGCAGCAAGCCGGCAGATGCTGGGAAGCGAGCCTATCCCAGATGGAGGAAATGGATTTGATTTGTGACCTCAGTGTCTCGGGAGTGCACGAGTGCTGAGGATGACGGAAGAAGCCCTCTTTTCCTACTCCCCCATTCTGATTGCTTTGTGCTTCTTCATGCACTGATGTGTTGTGTTGCTTGCTTGTCTTGGGTTAGATTGTCGTTTGGGTGTGTGTGCTGTAGTTTTGTAGAAGTACAAAAAGAAAAAAGATACATAGTATGGATTTATAGAGACTTGTGAGTCTGATGTTGGTTCTGAGCTGGGGAATATAGATGAGATGTTCAGTAAATAGTAACAAAAAAACATAAATCATGTTGGCTTCAGGTTTAGTTGTTGTTGATGTGTAAGCATCTAATTAGCTGGGACAGTGGTTGTCTCAGAGCAATTTTGCAACATGTTGGCATCATGGCACCATTAGTATTACAATGTGTGTGTGTGCTTGTTCTTGCCACTAATGAGGCCTCTCCTTGTTTTGCTGAACGGTTTGACTACCAGAAACCTTGCTTGCTCCCTCATCTTGGATTGGCTTTTACCCAGCACCCTGCCCAATGTGAGATCCCATCTCAACCGTGTCCTTGGAACGAACATCTAACTACAAAGACAAGGAAACAATTCAGCCACTGCCAGATTTTCTCAGGCAGGATATTCATGTTCACCACCCAAGTCATGCAATTACATAATTCTCGATGTGTTGGGCTAGGACAAGTGTTAGTAGGCCCTGATGTGACAATGCCGGTTAGGTCGAGGTACATTGAAGCAAAGTAGTCAACATTAGCGCGTCAGACGATGTATGCTGCAGTTGATGGTTAGAAATCCAAGCAGTCTCTTTTTCAGACTACAAAAAGATGGAAAAACCAATTGAGATGTAAATCGTATTATTTCCATATCGTTCTTTGTCAGAGCTCTGTGTGCAAAATGTTTAGGCGACATGGCCCAGGCTGACTAGAAGGGCTGCTTTGAGGGCTTGTCAGTCTTTATGAATGAATGGGCTGTTCCAGGCGAACATTTCCAGAGACGGCCCTACCCCGAGGAGAAGACGAGCACTGTGATTGTGTCACTTGCGAGGAATGACAGAAATGCACCCTCTAACGGCTTTCCCCCCCACCGTCTAGCTCCTAGTTTCACTGTTTGTTTACCACTTTTTCACCTCACTTGTCTGCGTTCTTCACGCTGTCAGCATGTGTGCTATAAGACGTTATAAGACTCATCTGTCTCGAGACAATGCCACCTGGGAGCTGTGTTGTGTTGTGCCATTGCTGCTTAGTCATCGCTGCTCAGGGCAACAACCACTCAAACAGTATTTCCTTCCGGAGGACAGGTTGAAGTAGGAGGTTAACCCCTTGAAGGCAAACAAATGTAAAGCTATTAGCAACAAAACCACACCCGTTTACCATACAAAGCAACACCACTCAACACTGTAAGCTTGTGGACTTGTGATCTCCAGTAAATGCACTGTTGTCAATAGCTGAGCGACTTGAACTGGGGGTGAACTGTTGAACAGGAATGTTTCACGTGTCTGTGTGAGGATGTGTGTGGTACTTGAGGGTTAGTTCAGTTTTCATATTTCCCTTAAGCCCCCCAACCCCCAAACACCCAATTCACCCCCCAGGCAGGGTCAACAGGATTGTGAAACATGGATTTTAATTGCCATGTTTATGTGATTGTACACTTTTCAGGAAAAGGCGTTTGCGACATAAACCCATCGATCGCAAGGAAAAGCTCCTTGTGATGTTTCCCTTCTCCATCCATCTTCTCCTTTAGAATCAGCCTGTGTAAGGATGGGCCGAGCTAGTCAGCTAATAAGAATATCTACTGCAGTGGACTATCTCTAGCCTATGCTGTCTCTACAGCCTTCTGGTAAGGCTACATAAGCCTTTTGGCACATGCAATATATTGCTATTAGCTCAGATGCAGAATCGATTGAACCTATGTCTAAGGCTTCATGAATTCAACTGTCCAGGGAGCCTAATACATTGTTCTCTTGGAATGGAGAGCTAAGATTCTAAAAACCTGAGAGAAAGACTATTACAGTGACTCTTCAGTCAAAAGCAAACAAGCTAAATTCAAACTGACTTTGTGTGTGTCTCCTATGTTCGTTTATGTCAAGGAAAAGCAATTTTAATTCTAATCACAAATTGTTTAATTGAACTGACGAACATTGCCTTCGCAGTGGCCCTGCTATATGTGATGCCAAGCTGCAGGGCCAGCGTGGTTTAAGGTTGTAGCTAAATATAGCGGAGCACATGTGCTAACTGGAGGCCTGCAAATACGAGTCTCAGGAGATGAGCGTGTGACCACTGTGTCCACTTTAACACACAATGCCCAACGTTTGACCAGTATGGAGAGAGAGGACATTTAATAAGCAAGCCCCAATCAAACGTGTTGATAGACTTGAATCTTCAACATTCAGGCAATAATCTGACACTGTATGCAAAAGTAAATAGGGAAAACTATAAGATAGATTGTAAGTCTCCCCTTGCAGTGTTGTTCTCAGTCACACTTAGTCAGGTGTTGTATGTGGATCCACAAATATCAAGAGTTTAGAGGTCGACGAGACCTGAGAGCTATTGGTTAACATATTTCCTGGTCATTTGCCAAACGTGTAGTGAACATTAATTTGCTGAAACATACAAACCCAATAGCTTTAACCTTGCGTAAAAAACTATGTATGCAAATTGTTAAGTAAATGTTTATGAAGCCAATCAACTCTTACTAAAAATAACATTCACCTAAGAAGTTACAGACTTGTCAGTTTAACAAGAGCTCATGACCATAACATACCTATAAAATGCATTTAAAATGTGCTATTGGTATTGGGAGGTAAAGGCCCAGGTTAAGCTTGGCTTTTGAATTGTAAAAGTATTCTATAAAAACAAAGTCCCACAATGAATAGGTTACCAACTTAAGCCCTGCAAGAGCATACGATGGCATAAAATCAAGGTTACTTTATGCCACTTTTATGCCATGTTTTCAAGACATCTATATGTGTGTGTGTGTGTGTGTGTGTGTGTGTGTGTGTATTTCAGAGATAATTAATAAATTACAATAAATTACATTTGCCTTTTTTTACTATCCTCAAAGTTTCTCCATAAACGTTGAAAAACACCTTCAGGAACAAAGGCCTATGTTGAATGCTTGATGTCAAAATAGAAGTTCATTAGAGTCACAATGTGAAACATTTCAGACAGATCACTGTTATTTAGTTTTTGAATTCTGAAAGTCTCCCGCCTAGTAACTGGGAGGGGCTCAATCTTACACATTGCGCCTTTGATGTTAATAATGTTTATTAGTACAGAGAAACGTTTTTGGGGAGAGAACTACACAAACTGGCTAAGCAGCATTTCCTCTCAGTGAATTGGAGGAAGGCATTATGCTGTCATGCCCACTTGTGCTATAAACACGGATTCCCTCAAGGCGCTCACGCACATATTTGACGTATTATATATAAAGTGTCAGGTCAACCAACAAGATAATGCGACGGGTTGATGTGTTGGACCATACATTAAATCGGTGGTTCCCAACCTTCGACTTTAGGTGTACTGTACCACTAAATTGTCATCAAGACCTTGCGAGGACCACCTCATATGCAAATTGTAAAAATAGATAAATACACATGAGGTGGCTGAGCAAAGAGTGCCAGCGCCCCCTTTATACACAATTATTACTACAAGAAGGCCATTGCCAGTGGGAAACAGTGGAAAGAAAAAGTCAGCGACACTGCTTATGCTTCCAGTGTGTTTATTTAGCCAACACAAAACATCAGTGGGAAACAACAATATTTATAATATATGTATTTTCTTTATTATTTTTTATATTATTGTCATTTTGTCTATTTCAAGAATAAAATCCCACGTACCACCTGCAGTACTGTCGCATACCACCAGGTTGAAAAACACTGCATTGCATGGTCACAGTTAGTGGACATCCACATTTTGTGTTGTAGAGTTTATAATATTAGTGAGATAAAACGCCATTGGTCATCTTGCATATTTGTTTAAACAAATCTACACATGCTACAAAGAGCGTTTGCTAATAGTTTGTTCCTTAGTAGGTAGTTTGAAATCATTAGGCCTATGCTGCTTTCTTCACCTCAGAAAAGATTATCCAAATATGATATCTATCTATCCTGCTTTTTCTTCTAGCACTATGAATCACTTGAATCGTTATCTGGTGATTATATTGTCATCACTTTTTAAACCTTTGCAGGTGTAACTTTTAGCTGCTGAAAATAATGTAGTAGGAGAAACATAATGTGGGTTATGTACACTAGTTGATCTGGAAGAGATCTTTAACTGAGCAAAACGATATAATGCTAAATAAATGCTACTTGTGTCCTCAAGAGGGCACCATACTATCAATCTCACATTCACCTTTCAGGCAGTTCTGAGTGTGACATTTCATTGTGAGTCTAAAATAAATCAGTTACCAAATGATTATGCAATGAATATTATTCTACTATATAAGATATTATTTTATAGTGTGTATCACATATAGCTTCAACTCAAATGGATTTGCATCCATGCCTTCGTGTTAGTACTAATTCCAATACTAGCACTTATTTGTGAATTAATTCACAAAATATATTCTCATATTCCACTTGTATGCTGAGAATATTGTGTTTCTGTGTGCGTTTTTTTAAACATATTTAAACTATTTCCAGTTTATTTCCTGATTGAGTATACACACACGTGCTGTAGACGTGTGCCTGTGTGTGTGTGTGTGGGTGTGTGTGTGTGTGTGGCCCCACATCATTCAGAGATGCCACAGTCCATTTAGCAGCAAGCCCTCTGCTCTGGATGCTTTCCCGGAATGCTCTCTCAGACAATCTATATTAATGACATTATCAGGAGCCAGTTATGTATTACCAAGTTCAGGATCTTAAATTCGCCACTATGAACAAAAGAACTCACCCACCACTGAATGCTAGCATTATACTGAATGCTAGACACCCAAGACCGACGTTTGTTATTTACAAAACCCCTGATTTAGCTTTATAGAGATTCTGATTATTTTCCACAGAAGATGTAGCGGATGTGTGGCAAAAAGTAATAATATTGATAAAAATTATTGATCTGTTTGGTTAATTGAAGGTGACCCTATCAGCTACTATCTTGTAATCAGTTGCTAAAGCTAACGCCACAAATGCTACCATGTCCAGCACCATGCACATGTCTCACTGCAGCCCAGTTTTGAATTTGTCTGCAGCTTTTACTTGTCCACTATTTTTAGATAAAACACATGACTCAACCCATAGAGAGTTGGTGGACTACTAGGTAATTAGGGTGGTGCAAAACCATTATTTCATAATGTATCATTCTAATTTAAATACTAGGATGGAGGGCTTATGGTTTGCCTTGATTTCTATAATTATTTTGAACCATTGCGTTGTTCAGTATTCAATCTGTCCTTTTTAATATCTTTCTAACACATTTGCCATTTGCAAACCTGCAAAGCATACACTAGCTTCTTATTAAAAACTGTAACACATTTTATTTTAACAACAAGACTGTCTGCTACAAGCTGAAATTATTATCAAGCATTCATCACATGCTGAAACATGAAATGTGAGGAAATAAAATAAGAAGGAGAGCCAATCAAACTGGTTGTCCATCATTCTGCAGATGCCAATATGAGCCTACGGCTGAGGAAGAGTCTTGGCAGCTAAAACAATCTCAGCACTGATACAAACCGACCAAAGACAATTTGTTTTCCCTCCACCACCAACCAGTGGTTTGAAGGCAGCATGCAATGTTGTTTTGGGGTTTGGAATTAACCCTAGATAGTTTGGAAAGTAAAAAAAATACATTATTGAGTAACCGTGGAAAACTTGACAGGACTTGTTCCAGGCGCTTCCAGAGGAAGGGTGTTGTGGGCTGCTTCTGGAGCAGGTCTGGCGGGCAGAGAGAGAGGCGGGGAGGCTGCTGTCGTGAACTCTTCACTCTGGTTAGCAGTATCGTAGTGTGTGAACGGGACCTAGCCGTCCCTTTGAATCTGGACTACACATACATATTCCTGACCTGGCTGCCTCAGGGGGCTACTGAGAGCAGGGATGAAGCACCAGGGAGTGAGCGAGAGACAGCATAGGGCTTACCTGGTGACGTTAATGTGCTGCATGGGTCAGTATTGGGCTTCACTTACTACCACTACTTACTACTATACTTAGTGCGTTCTGCTGGTCCCAGCTCAGATTTGACACGTGGAGCTCTTTTTGTATTTTCTTTGGTGTGGGAGAAAAACATCTTTGTAGAAGGTTAAGAGCATATGTTTCTTGCCGTTCATGTTATGGTTTTCTTTAACAGGTCTAATATTACACCCTCATCGTATTTGAATGAGCTTTTCGTCATTTCGTTTTTTGGTAGTTGTTTTTTCTGAGTGATGATTGCCTTCATTTCGATCACTAGGGTTTATGTGAGGTTGGGAAAGTGTTGGCAGTTATCTCACTGTGCAGATGCTTGCATAGCGAGCATATACCGTTAGATATATCGGAAACAGAAACTTTCTGAGAAACATTGCTTTTATTCCCCTGTGAGGGAACATCATATAACACACACTTTTGCATGTAGGACTATACATTGGGAATACATTACTTAAGGAACTTTTTTTATGCACTGTACATACAGTAGTTCTGTACGTCCAATCTACAATATAAGTTTTAATGTTCAATAATCTACATGCAATGCACAATAGTCATCATTACGTTACAATTACAGTATTGCAGTATTGCGCTGTTTGCATGCACAGTGACCGTCTAGTCAGGAGTGCGTAGTTCGGTTGCCATGGATACACGAAACAAAAATAAAGCGGTGAGCGGTGTGCCGCATGAGCCTTTTCCAACTCAAGACTTTCCTTTCTAATCAAAGACCTTTTGAAACAGAAAGCGCTTGTTTCTCCAAAAGGAACAGAGGACAAAACAAAAAATGAGTCATTAAAGTTCCATAAAGTGTCACAACAGCTAAATTGCATAAATGTACCCATAGAACAACACATTTTCTAATTATTCACATCTGCTTGTTTCTTCTTTTCCTCCCCTCAGATGAAAGAGACAGAGTGCAGAAAAAGACATTTACCAAATGGATAAACCAGCATCTATTTAAGGTAAGAACTGTATTGCCGTGAACTTTATTTATTTGTGTTTTATTGCAAAAAAAATAAAATAAAAGAACCTGTGTGAAATCATTTATCATCATACATATCTCAGTTGTAGTGTGTTAACAACTTTAAGGTCCAGAAATGCTTTGAAATTAGTACCTATTAGGAATCACTCACCCATTTCTTTATTGTATAAACAATCCATTATGGAGCCAACGAGAGACAACAATTAGCCTAACTCCTGTTAGCGTTGGGTACCGACATGCAAGCAATCTCTCAAGGCATGCGTGTGTGCCACGGTCTGCTACGCTTCTGTACGCTATGCTACGATACGCCTTTTGCTACAGGCATTGCTATGGTGATGCTGCAACTGTGCATGTAATTAGGGGAACTTTTATCAGAGCGACAAGTACCTGCATGTGTCACATCATATATCTTGCACAAATGCACATTTGACTGCACAATATGTGTAATAGGGTTGTAGGTATTTCAGCCGCGGGGAGATTTTGTCTTAACCTTTGAAGCTGGTATGGGATTGTTATAAATATGTTACATGTCGCCCCAACACAGAACCATTTGTACAAAACCATTTGCATTAGGGTGCAGTAATTTGGTCTCCAAATGTATTTCAGGCAGTTGGCTTGTATTTTCTAAATACAGTTAAAAGAAATACAGTCTCAGTATAAGCTCAACCTCAGATTTAAGATATTACCGTACTTTACTGTTTACTTTACTCAAATGGACGAAGCTTTCTATGAATACTCTAGGCAACTTAGGCCTACTGCTGCTGCTGACTGTATGTAGCCAATAGGTAACATTTGCATGTTCAACATAATATGCTAACATATTATATAATCACAAACTTTGACATTACAACATAACATTGGTGTCAGAGTAGGCCTACTCAACCCCAGTCATTGTTAGCTTTGTGTCAGTCATGGCTTGCCGTTGCCATTGCCCACTGAGCAAAGGGGTCTATACAGAAGTGGGGTGCTGAGTAATAGTGGGGGACTGGGTGAGACGCTATTTGGCTGACCCAATAACGCGAGAGGAGTGAGGGTCTATTTTGGAGGCACAGCTGTGGCCTGTAAACGGGGATTATGGCACGGAGAGATGCCTGCGGCAAAGCAGGTCATCAGGAAGGCAGTGTGGGGATTTCAGACGCCTGGTATCCAGGGCTGAAGGAAGCCATGGGGAGGGGAGGGGAGCGAGGGCCGCTGGTTTGAGCAGAAAGCCCCCAGACTCAATTGCAAGAAGGAAGTGCCAAGGTGTAGGATATAATGAGGTGTTATAACTGTTCACTGTGGTGGGGAAAGTTGTAAGAGTTTGGAATGGATTATAAAGTAAATGTATCTGTCAGAATACAATTTAAAAAGTTTTGATAATCATTTTAGTCATTTGAGTAAAATGCCATACATTGGCTGTTTATGGCTTCAGAAATGCAAATATTTGCCTGCTTATAAACATTAATAATTTAGTTTTCGACTGCTTGTCAGACAAAGTAAGCATATTCTTTGTCATTACCTATTACTCTGGTAACATTTGATGTCCATTTACATTATTTATGACATTTTATTGACTAAAGCAATTAATAATTGGTGGATAGTCCATTCTAATCCTGTATGCAATTAAACTTGAGTCACCTAACCACAGCCTAGGTGTTAGTAAGTGCATCATATTGGGGCCACCAACTGTGTACATATACTGTATAATTGTAATAATATTATTACAACCTCATTCCCTGAATGAACAAAATTACATGAAATAACGATAGAGTAGCAACCCAACATTTTTATAATCAAAAATATGCTCACAATGTAGAAAAACCATAAGAGTCGAGAGGTCTGGCCAAGAGGGAACAATTGACAGGGTTACTGCAAGAAAATAAGAAGCCAAACTAGCAAAATAAAGCCAAAAAACCAGTCCACCAGAAAAAAAGCCGAGTCCACCAGACTTCATTCAACAAAAATAATAGACAAAAAAGGTTTAAATGGGGACTGGGGAGAAAAGGGGAGGCTGAACAATCTTCTGATGGTTGTTAAGGAGTTTCTGCTTGTCTCTCAGTCTGCCTCCATTCTCCGTGGGAGCTGTCTTATGTAAGGGGCGTGTGCAGAAAGCAATTAAACCTCAACCACACGCACCTGAGAGCAATCAAGATAACGGCGGGAAGAGGGACACAGAGAGCGATTGTGTATCAGTGTCCATTAGCCTATCTCATCCCCTCTGCTTGTTTCTCAAATCTATTCATTATCTTCGTTTCTTACTGAACCTTTGACATAGTAGATCATAGAATATGCCATATGCGTTATTGCATTACTGCGTTATTGTAGTACAAGGTTTCGTCAGTTGGAAGCCTTTCAAATGAGTCCGTTTGAAGGACAAGGCTGCCGTAATTATGTGTTTGACCTTCTTTTTCGTCGCCACCCCTTACAAATTACAATGTTTTACTCGTTTTAGTAGAGTTTCGAGACACATTTTGCTCATCTCCAATGCCGTAGACTTCCATCCTTGCCCTATAGCATCTTAAACACAGACACGCATCGTCATCCTTTAGTTTGGTCAATAGAACTCAACAGAATTACTTCTCATCCATGATTTGAATTTACTTTTACATTTAGTCATTTGGAAGATGCTTTAATCCAAAGCGATTAAGAGGTGAAATCAAAGTAATCCATAAATATTGGGGAATTTACAAATCTTCTGTAGTGGCTGCTAAGTACCGTATGACCACGTTTCTTAAAAACAACTGGAAAGCGTGCTGAGTATAGCTATAGGAATCAGAGCACAATGATAGTAGGTTTTCATGAATGGTGGTCAAGTGCAAAAGAGTAAGTACAATACTACATAGTAAGGAAGGCACTGTACTGGTGTTGATTTACTCCTTCGCTGTCACTTAGCACGGTGTTTTAGTGACAAACACTATTGATTCGTTCTATTGTTCAAAGCACCTGTGTTACTGTGATGCGTTTTAATGTGTTAGTTTTTTACAACAGACTTCAGGAGTTATGCGTTACGTAGCGAACAATACATGGCTAAGAGAGGAATATATTTTTATTTTGGAATTGTCATCAGAAATATGATCTTAAATGTAAAGCTAGGACATCAGTAGCAAAAGATTGCCACAAAACGTATTGAACGGGCATATTAGGAGGTGTGGTCACAGATTGTAAAAGGCAGAAAAATCATAATGTCTGACTTTAAGAGGGTAATAGAGGTTTGGAACAGGATAATACAGGGTGAGCTGAGAAGAATTGCAAGGGGTCAATCGTTGTGCAGGACTTACACATCTTTTACAAAAAGTATTTAAAAGGCTTGGTTAATATGTTTCCGGATGTTTTCCAAAATTATACATGAGTTTTAGGAATAATAGCTTACATCCTATGTTAGTGTGCTGCTTTGTTATAGCACCATCATTTGGAAGGGTCTTTGGTCAAACATTCAGGTAACATTATAAATGTATAACCTTAGAATCAGACTGTTTGGTTTTCTGTTATCCCTGAAGAGTCACATGAAATACTGTGATTTCCCACGTTTCTCATGCATTGTCTTCTCACTCTCCACAGGTCCGGAAGCATATCAATGACCTGTACGAAGACCTGCGAGATGGACATAACCTGATATCCCTGCTGGAGGTCCTGTCTGGAGACTCACTGGTGAGTTCTCCTCTCAATCAAAACACATTTCTTCACAACCCCAACAGTCTTCTTATGAATGTCTTTTTTTTATTTTTAATCTCAATAATTCTAAATCAAACTTTGCTAACATGATGGATTAACATACTAACTAGACGGTGAAGTGAAGTAAACAGGGTTGGTAAATTAAAATGTAATAGCAATTTGTTCAACCGTGGTCTTTTCAAAAGTCATGTTGGCTGTGATTTGAATGCCAAACGAGTGTTGGCTATCGTCATTGTAACCTGAGTGTTTTCATCAGTAGATTACCAGTTTTCCAATGAAAATTTTTGACCTCCCAAACTATAAAGGTCCTTGATGTTATCATGATATTATCCTGATTATGCAGTCTAGACATAAGAAGAATCACGCTACATCTGTAGCTGCGATTGTAAATTAAATACAACTTTGTTGTGCAGATTAGCTAGCAAGCTCTACTGAAACTTTGCATTTGCCTTCTTTGACTAAATGTTTTTCTTTATTTGAGCTCATGTACAGAAAATGCCATGTTGAACACAGTACGGAGTTTGCTCTATTCACACAGAATGTTCTGATACAGTATATTACTCTGATTCACTTTCACGCTGTAATTTGGCTTGAAGCAGGCTAGCGATTACTGATGTGTGTATTTCTAACTGAACGGCAGTGAATCTCTTTGCTATCTGTTGTTATGCCCTCTAGTTGTGTGAATGGGGGAATGCTGAATGATTGTGTTGTTCAATGCAATGGTGTAGCCACATCAGCTGGGATCCACAGTCATGTTATTAGCTCCATGTATTCCCCCCGCTCTGGAGGACTGTAATCTGTTCCTCAGCCCCCACATAGAGCCTGTCCTACAGTCTGTTTTCCTTTGTTTATGTCTTGTTTCCTCTACCCCTCCATCCTCTGTTCCCTTAATCCCCTGTTCCTTAATTGATGTTTCTTTCCCCCTTTTCCATCCTCCTTTGATTTGTCCCTCTGTCACATCTGTCTGTCCATCTGTCTGTCCATTGATCTGTCCGTCTACCTGTCTACGTGTCCACCTTTCCACTGGTCTCTTTGTCCACCTGAACGCCGGTCCATCTGTCTGTCCACCCTCTTGTCTACCTGTCCATCTGTCTTGTCTGTCCACTTGTCCACCTGTCCTGTCCGTCTGTCTGTCCACCTGCATGTCTGTCTCTCTGTCCATCCACCTGTACATTTGTCTGTCTGTCACTGAACCGCCTCTTGTCTGTCAACCTGTTCATCCGTTCCCTCCATGTTCTCTCTCCCCCCCACGCCTGTACACCCCCCGTTGCTGTGGTAAGCCACGGGAGCGTGACGTGCTGAAGACCTTGCGGTTGGTGAGTTCGTCAGGGGCATGTGCCGTTGAGCAGCATGGACACGCGCTGGATGATGATAAGGGGGTAGGTGTGGCTCGACCCCCCCCCCCACTCACCCCTGGTAACAAACTAACCTAGAAGGCCTTGGGGTTTATTAACAGTAGTGTTTTGTTCCAACAATGTTCCCCAGCTTACGGCTGCACTACATGCAGCTGTTGCATATCACGATGTGGTTCAAGTGTTGGCAAATGTATTTCTATGCAAGTTCCCTATAAGGCCTATATGGTGATGTGGTTCACCTTTTGCCCAATATCTGTGTGTGCAACTTTATTATGTGTAGATCGTTGAGAAGGATATCATGGCATACGGTGTCCAAGTATTCTATTATTAAGAATCTTTTGAACAGCCATGCTGGCAGTGTGAGAACGGCTCATAATCTAAAGACCTGGGGAATTTGAATTGGATAAATCTGATAGAAGGCTAAAACAAACAAAAAAAGCTTGGGACTTGAAGCAAAACAAAAAATATGAAATACAATGAACTGCGTAAACAACGCACACATACCGCCAAGGTTATTTTTGTGTGTTTATATCCTAAGCTTTAGCACTGAGCAGTGTATCCAAGTCACCATGAGATCATCAAGTTTGTCTATTGCTGCACTTGCTGTGGTTTTGAGGGTTCTATTCATGCTGTGGTTTTCAACCACGAGGTGAATGAGCTCTGGGTAGGACTGTGGGAGGAGGTTTTGGCGAATGTAGTTAAGATGAGAGACTTCCTGTGTGAGAGTGTGCTCATTCAGAATGGCTGAGTGGTTTTTCCACAGCACACACACACACACACACACACACACACACACACACACACACACACACACACACACACACAGCCTTTTGCTGTTGTTGTATGTGTGTGTGTGTATATGTGTGCGTCGCTGGCTTGTAATCACACGCTTTGTCTGATCCCCGTCTCACTGCCTCACGCTGCGGACCACCGCTGTTTACGTGTATTTGCCGGCGAGGAGGTTGGCGTGGGGCACGTGCGCATGTACCGTAACCGTAGTTGCACCTTGTCATCGACCGTTCAATCAATAGATTGTTCCGATCACAAATTTGCTGTGTGTGTGTGTGTGTGTGTGTGTGTGTGTGTGTGTCATTTTCAGCTGTCTTCCTTAAAGACTAATGTTGAAATCAACCTCGAGTCATCTTCCTTGATCCGATTTTTCATTCCTTTTTTTCTAACGAAATTCTTGTGAAAAATTGTCTAAAGATGCTTCAGAGACGCATATGCACACAACGCATCAATGGGTCTTGGCTTTTAGCTTTAGCTCTTCTTTTGAAGGGTTTAATCTGTGCTTTCTCTCTTCTATGTCTTTGACTTGGTGGGTAAGACGGCATGTAAACCTATCTACCACCAGCAATGTGTTTATTTCTCTCAATCTTTTGGATGATACAAACTCTTATCATATTTCCTCTTCTCCTTTTCCATTTTGTTTTACCCACAGCCTCGGGAGAAGGGACGAATGCGCTTCCACAGATTACAAAATGTACAAATAGCACTGGACTACTTGAAGAGACGGCAGGTGAGATATGAACTACTGGTTTGACATTCAAACCATGATGGAGACACACCTCACTAACCAATTAATTTGTCACATTTGATAATAACGAATCAACGTTAGTTGATTATGTTAGTCATATTTACATTGAGTCATTAAGCAGACTTCGCTTTTATCCAAAGCAGCTTCTAAGTGAGGCTGAGAACAATATACCATGTTATAAATATTGGATATTGATCATATAAGTGCTGCATGAGCATCAGCACGATTCCTAAAATCATCCAGAAGCTAGTGCTGAATTTAGTTAGACTATTTAGTTAGATAATTAGTAAATCAAACATATTTTTCAAAAAATGAATCAAGTGCAGAAGGAACTCAATGTGACAGTATTCTTTTTTAAATAATTTCTTACGGTAAAATCAACAAACCATGCATGGATATGAATCAATAGCTTCATATGGCTTCCATTACTATCTATTGACTTTCAAAGAGCAAAGAGCTCCCCCTACTCAGGACATGATGTGAAGCTCAGCCCAGCTGTAGCCAGATGTGACGTAAGCCACCCGAGGCCCGAGACAAAGGATTCACAGTCGTCATTTAAATGACTTGTTCTATTGTTGACCCCCCCCCCCCCCCCCCCCCCCCCCCCCCCACACACACACACACACACACACACACACACACACACACACACACACACACACACACACAAGCACACAATGTTCTTTCAGAGATAGGTAGACAGGAAGCTCCAAGTTTCATTAAAAATGGACAAAAAACATTTAGAACGGTTTGGCCATCTATTCTTAAAGCATGAAATCAGGGTAGATAATGATGAGTCAAGGAGTAAGGATTGCAACAGACCATAACATCTTTTTAGAAAGGCTTTTCTGCCATCTTGTGGTGGTTTATTTTTATGACCTGAATTTAAATGACATATCCATGTTTAGTGTATTAATGTTTGTTTCTATTTTGGCAAAGTGAGGTGAATATTTGACTTTTATATATTGGAAAACACTGTAAAACTATTAAATGAACCACTGTATACAGTCAATTAGACAGATGTTTCAGACAAATTAATAACATATTGTTTCTTTTGTGTTCAGGTCAAACTTGTAAATATTAGGAACGACGACATCACAGATGGAAACCCGAAGTTAACCCTGGGATTAATCTGGACCATAATTCTGCACTTTCAGGTCAGAACTACCAAAAACCTTTTACTGTGTTTAATCATGACCTTTTATTGTGTGTCTCTACATGTTCTTTTTTATATTTCTATATAATGCATACAAATGAATGACGGTAATTGAGAAGACTGGTCGCATCTTGTTGCATGCTGTGTGGCAGGGAGTTTTCCTAGCAGTATTTAGTTTGCTTTTCATAGTATTCATAGGGCAACATCTTTTACCGTAGCACTTACCGTAGCACCTGGCTGGTCTACACATCGTGATGCCACTCCCTCGAGTACAAACTATGTCTTTACCTGTGATATCTTCAGTTTACATTCCAAAAATGGCACGTATCCACAAGAATCCAATATATATGTGAGTTATAAAACGCTCAATCTCACACTGTCAGCCCATCTCTTCAATCATCTGTGATCGACCATCACTGGTTGTCATGTCGTGACATAACACTCACTGAAGCCTATATGCATTTAATTTGCCCCGTCTGTCTCCTAAAGTCTGTCCACATTTGATTGATCATGTTTTGACACTTGCAAGACTGTGGAGAGACAGGTATCTTAGTAGAATTTATTTGATTTACTTGTCCATAGTCTTACTTAAAGTGTAAGAAACCGAATAAATTCCAACCTGTAAAAACCTTATTTTAGATATCAATAAAGTCCCACAGCATTCATTTATTTCATACCGCATAGTTATGTTCATCGTATAAATACTATGTGCGTCACCATTTCAATGTACCCACTAAGTAGATCAAACATCGATATGTTTTGGTAAGATGATACTGACGCATTGGAGTGAAAATGAAAAGAAAAAGAGGTCAATGAAAAGCATCTACTTTTATGATATGTCTTGGCCTGTAGAGGAGCTGGCAGGGCAGCTTGGATGGTGTGGAGTCCACACTTGTCCCTGTCAGTCTCTCACACGCCCTTCAGCATTCGATCCAGGCACTATGGGCCTGTTTCTTCTTGAAACAGTACCAGGGACGCGGTTAAAATGTCAGTGGATAAACACACAAGAATCCACTTTGGGTTATTACAGTTAAAGCCCTGATCGCAGCTGGCTGAGAGGAACATGCAGGGCTCAAGGCAATCCCACCTCCATTTTTTTTAATAACTTAAAAAAAGATATGATCTCATTAAGCTCAAATATGCCCCTGAAAATCAGCCGTTTTGTAAAAACAACTGAAAAGCTAAAAACAGCTTGGTGGTAAAACTCCTCTATGGGCAGAGTAGCCTATACTTATGTGTAGCTTGTATTTATTTGTATATATTTGATTACACTTTCTTCATTCTTATCCTTATATGTGGGGAATTAATCATCATTTGTATTATTTATCTCTTTGTTGATTTGTCTTCATCAGAGGTCACTGTCTCTTTAAACTACACTATCATGTGACAAGGTCAAAACATCCGATCAGATGATGATGAGGCACATAAATAGATTGCGAGGCTGTATTTAGACTGAAACTTTATTCACTCAAAAGAAAAACGAATGTAAACTATAGAGAATCTTAGCCTAGCGGTGGCTAAGGTTGACTAGAGGTCAGTCTGTTTTAAACTGTAGTAGCTTACAGGGCATGTCTCACCTTCAACAACAACAACAACAACAACGTCATTGGCATCTAGTATATTGCCGGGGCAACGGTGACACTTCTATTTTTAGCGTAGCCATGCAACGCTATTAACTATTCCACCTGCAGTAGCGCTGAAGGCAAGAATGACATCTTATTGGTTTAGCTCCCTTGGGAAAGTGGAATGGGTAATCCATAGCAACGTCAGCTAACACGTGTGATGTTTATTTGCAATGACTCACTTCCTGGTCACCCCCCCCGCCTCTCTCTTTGACCTGCTATGTTAGTGATTTGTTCTGATAAGAGTGTTGATTCAAACCACGGTGGCTAAAGCTCCCACCACTAGCCTATGCTATTGTATGTAACCCCACCGGCCTGCCTAGCCAGGCTTTAGTCAGCCTGGTGGGTTTTTTCAAAGCCTTCATACGATAGGCCTGCACAGGCCCATCGATCTCCATGCTGATCCGATGAGAGCAGCCAGACTTTGCTGAACTCGGTTATCCCAGGTCACTATAATAGGTGGCCCTTCGACTGGCAAAACTCTTGTTTGATTTAAAAGCCTGTCCATCAACTTATTTTTTCTTTTTTTTTACTGCCCTGCCTTGGCTTATACCATCGCACGCAAAACATGCAAACACAGTCACTCTGACGGAAAAACCAGCTCCGGCAGAGGATATTTGGTATTGTACTGGCGGCAATGTTTACACTCTAAAGGAAGATGACGGCATAGGGCTAGAAACTCGTCAGTCCGTCAGTCTCCTCGTCTGTCTGTCAGTCTCTCTTTCCCGCTCGGCAGAGAGGCTGATAACCCCAGGTAGGCCCTGTCTCTCCATGCGTTTATGGCGTTTGCGCTGGATTAGCTGAGTTAGAGAAAATGTTTCAAAGGTCGGGAAAGATTCCAGAGACAGAGTGGAAGCCGGCAACAGGGAAAGAGAGCGAGAGCGAGCGACGGTGAGAAAGAGAGAGAGAGAGAGATCCAGAGAGTGCTGACTGCGTTTCTCAGAGAGGACGGAAAACAAACAAGGAAAACCCAGACACTGTCCGGTTTTCCTGAGCATATGGTTAAAATGTTTGCTCAACCAGTCGCTGGACTACCGCTGGATTGAGTGTTATTGTGAGGTAAACACAGAGTGGCTTTCGGAGAAGGGACACGGGAGCCTTGGAAATGTAAGCGTGGGTCCACTGGGAAACGGTGAAGCTTCAGTTAGCCGTGAGTTCTGTCTCCTTTGAGCCAGCGTATGGACGTCCGCCATGGGCAACAATGTGTGTGGGTGCGTGAGGACCCCAAAAGAGGAATACTACGTGGACCCCAGGAAGGCTCCCCTCAGCCCCAGTGGACACAAAGAGCACCAGGGACGCCACTATTTCCAGAGGAAGAAGAGGAAATCGGAGGTTCTTCAGCCTGGGGAAGAACCCCCATCGCCTGTAGTGGGAGATACAACCGGTGGTCCGGAGCTCCAGCATGCAGCAGATGGCTGCCCTGCCGAGGGTCTACCTACAGGCGGGGTTAGGACCTCGGCTAAGGAGCCGGTTAAAGGCAAGCTAGGTAGCGCTAGCATCAGAGGTGTCCGCGTCGGAGATCCCCGTACTGAATCACGCCCTGGGACAACAGAAGGAACCCCGAGCAATGGAAGATTGTCTTCAACCGATCGGGTGGAGCTCTATGGAGCCAGGTCCTCTCTGGATGAACTGCCCGGCGGTGCTGCTCACCTCAACTCCGAGGGTGGTGGAGGAGGACGAGGAGGAGAAGGGAAGAACGGTTGCCTGCCGTGGCATGGGCTGAAGAGGGCGGTGAGTTTAGGAGCAGTGGAGCAGACTTTGCTTGGAAATCCAAGAGGATATGGAGGATCTGGGCGTGAGAGTGAGGAGAACTTTTCCACTGAAACGATGCAGAGTAACGGCCAAGTGCACAGTGGGAGAAGGAGGGCCCGCTCCTGCTGTGGTTATGGAGAACGTGCACAAGCCTCTGGCCAGGGCATGTCTGCCAACCACCAGGTAACATATAAGTACATGTTCATTATAGACATGGTGACCAGGATACGTGAGTGTGTCTGGGTTGGTAATTGGTGGACCGGCATTTTTTGGCGAAAAAAAAAAGAATATCTTGGCTGAACTTTGCTTTACTGTTTTGATTTGGGTGCAAGCTAATGGTGGTTTAGTTTAATGACTGTTTTGGCTAGTGAGCAGCAACCCTTGCTGTTTAAGTGGAGACAATCATTCCATGCTGTGTTAATCGTGTTCTTACAAAGTCACATACCAAAGTACAGTCACTCTTCCAGCCAAGGCAATCTTTTTGCACAAACATTGTGAGCTTTGAGCTCCTTGGACTACCCTTTGCTTAACCACTGGAACTAAATTAACATGTTTCTGCTGAGAATGAGTTGGCCTCGTACATAGTAATTGTAATAGAACATAACAACCACAGTATATTTACACATGTACAACCAATCCTGAGGTATAACCTGCAAATCATATTATGTCAAAACAAGGCAGTACATTATAGTTGTAGAGAAAAGTTGGATTCCACAATGACTTTTCAGGATGAGAGCATTTGTCTTCATCCAACTATTGTGGATTAAATCTTAATACTATATACTATTTTAATGTCAGGTTTACTTTAATAGTGTTAATGTCTTATCTGGTGAATTGTGTTTGTTACAAACATCTAACATCCCATAGAGTCCCATAAAGCTTTTCCCATATTTTTTCAATAATAACAAGCCATGATACTTTATTTACTGAACATATTTATTTTCAATTATATAAATAGTTTCTTCTATTGTTGTTGATTTGTCTATTTCAAGAATAAAATGTGACGTACCACCTGCAGTACCTCGTGTGCTACCAGTGGAACGCTTACCACAGGTTGAAAAACACCTGTGGTCCTATGCTACCAGCCTTCCTGTCTATCTTCCCTGTCATGTCCATAAAAGAGCCCATAAATACATGTGCACCCTGTATCTCACCTGTGCATGAACCCCAGATCATTGAGGACCACGTGGTGGTATCTGCGCTGATTTCCCCCCTGTGTGTGAACCCCAAATCTCTTGAGATCCACGTGGTGGTATCTGAGCTGATTTCCCCCCTGTGTGTGAACCCCAAATCTCTAAGATCCACATGGTGGTATCTGAGCTGATTTCCCCCCTGTGTGTGAACCCCAGATCTCTAAGATCCACATGGTGGTATCTGAGCTGAGTTCCCCCCTGTGTATGAACCCCAGATCTCTAAGATCCACATGGTGGTATCTGAGCTGATTTCCCCCCTGTGTGTGAACCCCAGATTTCTGAGGACCACATGGTGGTATCTGAGCTGTGTTCTCTCCTCTGTCTGAACCCCAGATCTCTGAGATCCACGTGGTGGGGCAGTCGGAGGACATGACGGCCAAGGAGAGGCTTCTGTTCTGGTCCAAGCAGATGACGGACGGCTACGTGGGGGTCCGCTGCGACAACTTCACCACCTCCTGGAGGGACGGCAGGCTCTTCAACGCCATCATACACAAATACAGGTACTGCTGTTGTACTGTCTGGTAACACAAATACAGGTACTGCTGTTGTCCTGTCTGGTAACACAAATACAGGTACTGCTGTTGTACTGTCTGGTAACACAAATACAGGTACTGCTGTTGTCCTGTCTGGTAACACAAATACAGGTACTGCTGTTGTCCTGTCTGGTAACACAAATACAGGTACTGCTGTTGTACTGTCTGGTAACACAAATACAGGTACTGCTGTTGTACTGTCTGGTAACACAAATACAGGTACTGCTGTTGTACTGTCTGGTAACACAAATACAGGTACTGCTGTTGTACTGTCTGGTAACACAAATACAGGTACTGCTGTTGTACTGTCTGGTAACACAAATACAGGTACTGCTGTTGTACTGTCTGGTAACACAAATACAGGTACTGCTGTTGTACTGTCTGGTAACACAAATACAGGTACTGCTGTTGTACTGTCTGGTAACACAAATACAGGTACTGCTATTGTACTGAACTCACTCTCTGGTAACACAAATACAGGTACTGCTGTTGAACTGAACTCACTCTCTGGTAACACAAATACAGGTACTGCTGTTGTACTGAACTCACTGTCTGGTAACACAAATACAGGTACTGCTATTGTACTGAACTCACTCTCTGGTAACTCACCTCCTCAGGAGAGCAACTCTGGGAGGAGATTATCAATGCAATGCTAGATGTAGACTATTTCTTAGGGTTTATTTGTTTCATTGCTTATGTACACTGTGGCTGGCTCGTCACTAATGTGAGATTGCATTTATAATAGTTTTTGCATATCAAATATTTATATCAAGTATTTTATAATATAAAAACAATGGGACGTAGTGTGAGCACTTTTGCTGAAGAGGCTGTGGTGAACACTGCTAGAGCCAGAGTTCACTGGCTAATTTGCATGCACATGCACGTGCACATGCACAAGCAGGAGCACATGTGCCCATGCACACACACACACACACACACACACACACACACACACACACACACACACACACACACACACACACACACACACACACACACATGCACACACACACACGCGCGCACGCATGCACGCGCGCGCACACAAACACACAAACACAGTTATTTTATATACAGGCAAAAAACGTTTGGTGCTTATTTAACTGCTGGGAGTTGAGCAAATAAGGAGATGTTTCACTGCTGTCTGGTTTTGCTTATGACTGAGGCATTTCCTCTCTGGCTAGTATTCCCACATGCTTTTGCCAAAATATTTACATACCTCTGATCGCACTGGCCAGTTTTCAAGAGCATTCATAATATAACATACGAATGCTCATGCAATTTCATTGACATATCTACCATGCAGATTCAATTAGATCTACTGTACTTATAATTACTTTACCAGTAAACAATTGAACAATTAAAAGTGTTGCTCCCTATCTTTTTTATCTATTTATACTCTATTCCAGAGGTCTTCAATGTTTTTCAGGCCAAGGACCTCTTGGCTGGTAGTGACACGGTAGAGGGGCCCCTATTATAGGTCGTATAAAATTGTGTTGCTTATTAAACCGGGCCAATAATAATGTGTAGTGCGGCCTATAGTGCCATGTATAAAAGTGGCACAATGGCTCAGCATTGTATACATACAGTACATCATTACAAAGTACATATTATAATTTTATGAGTTTGGGATCTAATAATTTCGGGGACCCTCTGCAGTATCTCTGCGGACCCCCTGTTGAAGATCTCTGCTCTATTCTATCTATTTCTCTCTCCCTAACTTGAACTAAACTTTGTTTGTTAATCCTTCCTCCCTTTGTCTCTCCACATGTCTTTTCGTTTGTTTGTCTGTCTGTCGTTCCATCTGTCTGTCTGTCCGCACCGCAGGCCAGACCTGGTGGACATGAGTTTGGTGTCGACCCAGTCCAACCGGTCCAACCTGGAGCGTGCCTTCAGTGTCGCAGAGCAGCTGGGCGTGGCCAGACTGCTGGACCCCGAGGGTGAGCACCATTCATCCATTCATACTATATTCACCATCACCATTATCACCATCATCCACCTCAGCATCGTTATCCTCCCATCATTATGACTCCAAAACCTGTTCACTTTTGAAATACAGTAGGATTGTTGTGGTATGTGGGGGGCGTGGCTTAGCGCCGGCTGCAGACTGAGGAGCCGAGCGGCTCAACTGGGGGGGAACACTTTCACAGGCGCCACTGTGGCGAGGTCTATGATACTCTGAAGGGGTTAGAACAATGAGGAGACCCAGGAACCACGTGCAGCGGTTCCTGGGTTCCTCGGTTCCCCCCCCCCCCCCCCCCCCCCCCACACACACACCACAATTGTATTTTCTTTTATGGAGTTATTCTCGGAGAGGGAAGATTATATTCCTGGTAGGTTTTGATTTGAATATGGGTACGTCTTCTTTCTACTTCTATCTGGTAAGATGTTGACGTCCAGTCCCCGGATGAAAAGTCGGTGATTACGTACGTCTCAACGCTATACGACTCCTTTCCCAAGGCCCCTGACGGTGTTGACGGTATTAACGCTAATGTAAGTCAAACAAACAAGCAAGCAAACCTATGTTTCATGTCGATGTACAACCGAATACTTTTAAATACTTTCTGCCACATTGAAGAGAACGTGATGATGACTAACAGTATATCTGACGGTTGCGTGCTCTGAACAGGACGTGGATATTAAGTGGGTGGAGTACCAGAACATGATCAAGTACCTCAGCCAGTGGATCAAACACAATGTGACTGAAATGTCAGACCGAGCATTCCCCAACAACCCTGTTGAACTCAAGGTAGCAAACACCGCACTCACTTTAGCGTTACAGCTTTTCTTTTTGTAGAAGGAACAGCTTCATTGCCATAAATAAGTGTATTTTTAGAGCAAACTCTATTTGCTGCTGTTTGAGTACCATCTATTATTGGAAAGGCTCAGTTTTCAGTGTTAGAATCTTTCAATTTGAATATTTGAATACTGTATATGACCCTTTTGACTGAGTATCATTCTTATCTTGCAGGCACTTTATACACAGTATTTACAGTTTAAAGAACATGAAATCCCACTGAAGGAGAACGAGAAGACCAAAATTAACCATCTTTATGAGATGCTTGAGGTCAGTACCAGAGTCTAAGGCTGAAAATATCACTGAATGTCATATTTCCCTATGACCTGTGTAATACATTAGTAACGTGTTTAAATGTGTGTGTGTGTGTGTGTGTGTGTGTGTGTGTGTGTGTGCGCGTGTGTGCGGTGTGTTTTTGGCAGGTGTGGATCGAGTTTGGCCGTATCCAGCTCCCTCCCGGCCACCACCCCAACGACATAGAGAAGGAATGGGGCAAACTGATAGTAGCCATGTTGGAGCGAGAGAAGAGCCTCAGACCTGAGGTGGAGAGGTGGGTGGAGGCTGTGTTTCTTATCTATCGTTATCATGTCTTTTTTATCGCTTTCTCTGTTTTGATGTGTGGAACGGCTTGTCCTGCCTGATTTTCCGAGTGGCCATCTTTAAAATAGTTTGAAGATGCTTATTGGTCCAATGTCTATTAGTGTATAGTTAAGAAAGTGGTCTGACTGAACGGAGCACCGACTACATATATATTTTTAATTCAATAAATACAGATACACATTTTCAGTAACACCTCCATGTCTGCTCTGCTACGGGATACGGGATTTTCCAAACCACAAAGTTGCACATCAGCATTCATCAGCATGGGTGTCTAGCGTTGACACGGGACCCTATCCACTCCTGTATTCATCAGAGTTGGATAACAAAACACAAGCAGCAAGGGGCGTGTGCAGGTGAAAAGGTGCCAGAGAGTGAAAATACAGCACCGAGGCTATACATTCCACAAACCTCACCTCCTGTCCAAGAGCCTTGTTTCAACCTGCAGCGATTGTCAGCATGTATTTACAGTCAACGCCATTACCCCCCTGGGCGCTGATTCTCTGGAAAGGAGGTTCCTTGCGCGCTGATTCCTCATCTGGCTGTGTGTGGACTTGTTGGACGCTATAAATACGAGCAGGCGAAGGTGCTCGGCTGGTAGATGGCTCTCGGAACGCTCACCATGGCTACGCTCTCTGACCCTGGTTGTCGCTCTCCCTGCTCTAGATAGATAGAGAGATAGCTAGAGAGCTAGATAGAGCGATAGTTCTCTTCTCACAGTTGTGCGACCATGAACAGCAGCCTGGCGTACCTCAGTGGGGTCTCATCGATCAGCAGCAGCACGCTGACCAGCCTGGGCTCTGCAGAAAACATGTTCGTGGGCACTGGGGTAGAGCCCATGTTATGCAGCAGCCCGTTCTATCTCAATAACAACAGCTATGGAGCGAGGTCAGCGGAGTCCACAGCTCACAGAAGATTCAACTTTTTGGGTTGCTGTTTTTGTTTATCTGTGAGGTAAAGCTAACCCTTGTTTTTTTGGTGTTTGTGTGTTTTCAGGCTTGAGATGTTGCAACAGATTGCCAACAGAGTGCAACGAGACTGTGTGAATGGCGAAGACAAGCTTTCGTTGGCCAGGACCGCCCTGCAGTCTGTAAGTATCCATTTCGAAAAAAGAAACACAAAACGGGATTCGTATTTGTTTGCCTCTTGGTGTTCATTCTTCATGGGTTCCTTCACCGTGTTTTCCCCGGGCGCTGCAGGACACTAAACGTCTGGAGGCAGGCATCCAGTTCCAGAATGAGGCTGAGATCGCCGGCTACCTCCTGGAGTGTGAGAACACTCTGCGACAACAAGTGGTGGAAATCCAAATGCTCCTGGACGGGAAATTTCCCTTCGCTGATCAACTTGTTCAGAGGTATTTAGCTTTTTGGTTCATGCTCCTTGCATACATTTCCCCGGAATGGAACCGTGAACTGGGAGGCATCATGCTCATTACGTCCGTGTTCATCTCATCTCGTTTGACCACCAGAGTGTCCAAACTGCGGGACGACCTGCTCTCTCTGAGGACAGAGTGCTCGTCCGTGTACAACCAAGGCCGCACCCTGACAGCGGAGCAGACCAAGAGGATGATCTCGGGCATCAGCCATAGCCTCAACTTCTCCCAGAACATGAACCCGTCCCTCAGCCCGGCCCTCGCCCCGGGTGGAGCCGTCAGCGCCGGGTCCACCTTCACCTCCAGCCTCGGCCCCACGCTGACCCCCGGGCTGCAGCCTCAGTCCATGCACAGCTCCATGGGGGGGGACGGCGGGGGCGGCCTGGACCCCATGTCCCATCTGAAACACACGCAGATCCGCAAGCCCCTGGGCAAGTCGTCGCTGCTGGACGCCAACATGACGGAGGAAGAGGCCAGCATGAACTTCGTCCAGGACCTTCTCAATTGGGTGGAGGAGATGCAGGTGAGTCCACCGTGGCTGCTTTGTAAATAGACTCTGACTCGGTCATATATTTGTCAGTGTTGTTATGATACGATTGTCTTTCATCCTTAATGAAAGGACTGGAAACTGCTTGTCTGTCTCTGAAGGTACAAGTGGACCGCGGAGAGTGGGGCACGGATTTGCCGAGTGTGGAAATGCAAATAGAAAGTTTCAAAAGTGTGCATAAAGCCATCGAAGAATTTCAAATGAGTCTCAAGGAAGCCAAGCATAGCGAGGTGAGTTCTGTGCAGCATTTGAAGGTCTCCTCTAATGGGCTGACGTAATGTGTAATAGAAGTGTCATATGTTGCACAGGGCTGCTACCGTAGCTTCCGGAGCCTTCCACACCCAAGAGGAAATGTGATTTAAACAAAAATCTTGTTTTACTTTCAGATGACCCTTCCCCTCAAACTAACATATACAGAAAAACTTAACAATTTAGAGAGCAATTACGAGAAACTACTGGTGAGTTACCTATCAATATTATTTTTTAATCATTGCATCGTGATTCACGTATTTGCATGAAAAACACCCAAACATAACGCCACCACTCTATTCTCATCCATGCCTGACCACCAGAATTGTTCGAGGAAGAGACAGAACAACCTGGAGAAGCTGCACGACTTTGTGTCGCGGGCCACCCAGGAACTCATCTGGCTGAACGAGAAGGAGGAGGAGGAGGTGGCCTTCGACTGGAGCGACCGAAACAGCAACATAACCAACAAAAGGGACTACCACGCCGTAAGCGTCGCGACCGTGATCCATACCGACCTCCGTTTTGTCATGCTCACCCTAGTGTGCCGGGGGGGGGGGGTGGGGGTGGGGGGGGGGCAAACATGTTGAAGCACATCACACAGGCTTTATTATGAAAAATAAAACTAAACATCTCCGGTGAATTGTGGTACCTCTAGGGCAGCCAGGTTGGAAAAGAACCGTTTATATTTAACACAGCTATTAAGCCAACTAATCTGACAGGGGGGAGTGTCTCTTTAGTGTTTTTGATGCTGGTACTAAGCATCCGCGAGCGATTCATTTACGGTGTTTTGTCTCCTGTGGGCAGGACCTGATGAGGGAGCTGGAGGAGAAGGAGGAGGCGATCAAGTCTGTGCAGGACAAGGCAGAGGGCCTGATGCTGGAGCAGCACCCTGCCAGGCCCACGATAGAGGTGGGGCCACGTGGGGTTCTCCTATTACCGCTGGGTGTGGTTGTGCTGCATCAGCATCCTCCACCACCACCACCACCACCACCCCCTTGACAGTGTTTTTGTTTTCATAGCTGCTTGGTCTGTGGGCATAAATTGTGCATTATGTATAATAGTGTCCTTTTAAATGGGTTCTTGAATATAAATAATAGTTTCATATATTATAGTATAATAGTGTCCCTGTTTTAAATGTGTTATTGAATTAATGTATAATTATAATTGTAATTCATTTAAAATATAATACAAAAAATAGTGAAACATCAAAAAATATTTAAAATGGTAATTTCAGTGAATGTGAAATTGTAATTGTTTAACGTATTTAATTTGTATTTGTCTGTATCCAGGCCTACCGGGCTGCCATGCAGACCCAGTGGAATTGGATCCTGCAGCTCTGCTCCTGTGTGGAGCAGCATCTCAAAGAGAACACCGTCTATTTCGAGGTGGGACACTGACGCTGCCGTCGTCTCCATCGGCTCAGTGAGCCAAACCGCTTCAGAGTACCCCGCTGCTTGCTAACTTGTTCTGAATGGTCCTCATTGCAGTTCTTCAGTGAGGCCAAGGAGTCCCTGGACTGCCTGAAGAACCTCCAGGACGCCATCCAGAGGAAGTACAGCTGCGACCGCACCAGCAGCTTACACAAGCTGGAGGACCTCGTCCAGGAGTCCATGGTAACGCTCAGCAGAGGGCTGGATAGTGAAGTGGCTATAGATCTTGTTCATCAGAATGCATCGTGGGATTTCTTTGTTGGCTGGATACTGGATAATAATCCTAAATCAACTCAAATATACCTTATCATGGGCTTATAAAACTGTGTTGCCACGTCTCGCATGATAAACCCTGGTGCTGTTTCAAACACAACAATGTCTCCCCATAATGACAAATAATTTCACGATTAATTACTAAACAATGACAAAAAAAAACATTACTAACATTCCAACGCTCCAGTGCTTCCCAAAGAGAGGCTGTCTATATATATATATATATAGAGAGAGAGAGAGACAGCATATAAGCATATAGTAGTAAGCTGTCTCCTCCGTGGAGTTGTTGGAGGCTGAGTTGGTAAAATGGTCATAAACATACAGTAACAATGTGTGTCTTGTGCCTTCCCCCCCCCCCCCCCCCCCCCCCCCCCCCCCCCCCCCCCCCCCAGGAGGAGAAAGAACAGCTGCTGCAGTACTGTACCACTGTGGCCGGGCTCGTGGGCCGGTCCAAAACCATAGTCCAGCTCCACCCACGCAACCCTGACAGCCCCGTCAGGTCCTCCATCCCCGTCAAAGCCATCTGTGATTACCGCCAGATTGAGGTATCTGATCAATACTCTATGACCACACTGTATTTATGCATGTTTCTATGGTGATTAGTCAAGATTCACTTGCTGGTAAACATATACCAATAAGGAGTATAAGGGACAGGATACTCTTGGTAGAATGTTTGAGCCCCAGCCAAAAGATGTTCTGTCCTCCCCAGATCACCATCTTTAAGGACGACGAGTGTGTCTTGGCCAGTAACTCCCACCGGGCCAAGTGGAAGGTGATCAATCCTGGAGGCAACGAGGCCATGGTACCGTCGGTGTGCTTCACCGTGCCTCCACCCAACAAGGAGGCTGTGGAGATGGCCAGCAGGTACAGAAGGTTCACACTGGGACTGACGTGATGGATGCTGGACAGGAAAGCGATCTGTGATCCAATCTCTTGTTGTTATTATTATTATTATTAATAATAATATTGTTTTTCCTGCAGGATCGAGCAGTTGTACCAGGACGTTCTGTCCCTGTGGCACCACTCCCATGTCAACATGAAGAGCGTTGTGTCTTGGCATTACCTCATGGCCGACATACGAGCCATCCGCAACTGGAACGTTGCTTCGGTACGTTTGAAATGATGCTCATATACTGATCAGTATCCGAATCCTCAGATACTTTTTACCTGAAGCTAGAGCTATTGTAGGGGCAAAATCCTGAGTTGGGGACGATTTATTCACCATACAATACGATAGGTTTAAACCGTTTTTTATCCCAAAGGGGGAAATGCACACAACTTTGCAGAAACATGTACATTACAATCCAAGAGGCCATCATCGTAGATGATTTATTTATTCACAAGTCCACCACTGTAGGAAAGGATACAGAGAGTATGCCACTCAAGTGTTGATTAATTTCTTTACCTATTTAACACACACACACACACACACACACACACACACACACACACACACACACACACACTTTTCCCGGTTTCCCAGATCAAGACCATGTTGTCAGGGGCTCACCAGCAGGAGGTGCTCAGCAACCTGGACTCCCACTTCGAGGAGTTCCTGGAGGACAGTGAGGAGTCGGAGGTGTTCACAGTGGCAGACCGCGCCCATTCGGAGAGGGAGGTGGAGGCCTGCAAGCAGTACTACGAGGATCTGCTCCGCTCGGCAGAGAGAGGCATGGCTGAGCTCTCTTCTCTTTGCTTCCCCCCCCCCCCCCCCCCCGTAATGGAAGAGGGAGGGAAATGCATGCCTCTTAAAGCGGTTTAACCACAGAGTTAATTCCATTTGGTTCAGATGGATTTTGAACTCTCCAGAGGCGGAGTGAGCAGACTGTACCACGGTGTCATATTTAGCTTGGTGTTATTCTGGGATAGCAGTGCCACCTAGTGGTGGATTTGTGTTTCATAAATTACGGGGTGTCATGCATGTATGGCCTGTAAAGCCCTTTGAAGGTTATACAAATAAAAATTACTTCACTTGACATAAATATAGATTGCACTGTAATATCAAGTTTTTCTTTTTAAATAGATATAATGTTATTAGGTTATTTGAGTAAATTAATACAAATACATGGTGGGCACACATTTCATTAATTAATCACATGCTATCCAAATTCAATATCAAAATAATATCCTAAAATAAATATTAATTATTTTACTCATTTATCTCAACATTCTCCATCTTTGTCCTCCTGTGGTCACCAGAGGAGCGCGAAGAGTCAGAGTACAACCACTATATCTCGGAAGTTCGTAACTTCCGCATGCACCTGGAGGCCCACGAGGAACACCTGATCCGGAAGATCAGGACTCCCCTGGACCGAGACGACCTGGAGCAGAGTCTCCTGCGCATCACGGAGCAGGAGGTACGGATCTCTACAACAACCATATACAGTATATATATTTATACTAACCACAAACCTGTAGCAACGTTGTGATTATTCCCTTAATGTATTTATGGACGTCAATGTAATGTCTTTATGCCAATCAATCAATTGTTTGTAGAGCAAACAACACAATACAAGAACAATAAATAAAATGTGTTTACAATACCAACAATAATTCTAAAGATTATTGGAATACATTTGAGAGGTACATTTAAACAAAACAAAGACGACACACTACTTTATCACAATGTAAGCTTATCAAAAAGTTATTTGGGGGGATTTTGTTGAAACAAATATTGACCAATGGATGACCCACATCTCCTCTTGTCACAGAAGAAGATGTGTGAGCTGGACCAGCTGAAGGAGGACCTGGAGGTGATGAAGGAGAAGTGCGAGGTGTTCCTCAAGCAGGCCTCCACCTTTCCCTCGCTCCCCACGCTGTCCTCGGAGCTCCTAGTCCTGGTGCAGAACATGGGACAGGTCTACTCCATGTCCTCCATCTTCATGGACAAGTAAGACGTCTGCAGAGTAATGACCCCTGACCCTTCCGATGCTGTTAATGATCAGCCTCCCTAGGGGGTGTTCACAATTTAAAACATCATTTATGTCGCGACACATATTTGGGTCACTGCAGGGGACCAAGAAAAGCAGAGGTTTTACACCTACGTTAGAGAAAGCGGGTTATTACTAGCATGATTATAACCATGATGGGGATAACCACAATCAACTTTTTGTAAATATAGTATTACATGTACATTTGTAGTTGGCTTGCCTACATATACCGTGTCTGTTATTTGACCATTATATTTGAAGACTGAAAAAAGGGAATACTATATATGAACAATATACACAGAGAATGCTCATTCTCTGGTAATGGCAATGAGAATGTATTTCCTATTTGACTATTTGACTGCACAGTCGCTTTGGTAACCTCTTGACTAAAGGCATCCCGTTCTTCCCTTGCCACGCAGACTGAAGACGGTGAGCTTGGTGGTGGAGAACAGCCAGAGAGCAGAGGCCCTGGTCAACGTCTTCGAGTCCAAACTATACGAGGAGGATGCGGTCAACTCTGACCTCAAATCCATCGATACGGTCATCAGCACACTCAAGGTATGACAATGTACCAAATTGGATATTGATTTGTTTTTTCAATTCATTTTTTAATTGCAAAAGCCAAGATTCTTCAACTAAAGTCCCCAAACAAATCGACTTTAGTCACAAATTGCTATTGGTTGAAATGGCTAATTTTGGAATGGCTTTTGGTTTGTTCCTAGCATTGGCGGTCAGAGATGGATGAGCAGCAGGAGGTGTTCCATGACATGGAGGACGAGCTGAAGAAGGCGCGCAGCATCAGTGAGCGTATGTTTAAGGTCCACAACGAGCGCGACTTTGACCTGGACTGGCACCGGGAGAAGGCCGACCAACTCAGCGAGAGATGGCACAGCGTTCATTCCCAGATTGACAACAGGTCGGTGGCTTTGGATTGGAGAAAAAAAAACAATTATTTATTACAACAGTCATTTCTTGTTTATTACTCCGATTTTGATTGTATGTTGATTGTTATCAGCCTCACTTGTCAATCGATCTGGAAAGAAGCTTCTGCTGAATGACGAAATAAAAATGTAAATTACATTTTTGTCTTAAACAATATTCGTTATTAATTATGTTTTTAGGCTTCGGGAACTGGAAAGTATCAGCAAATCTCTGAAATACTACAAAGACTCGTTCAGCAGTTTGGACGAGTGGGTTAGAGACATGGAGGCAGCCCAGCTTAAGGCCCAGGAAAACAAACCTGAGGACAGCAAGGCTCTGGCTGAGCTGCTCAACACACAGAAGGTAGGACCAGAGGTGGCTCTGATAGCATTTTTGACTATTCAGATGGCAGAAGGTAGATGCAACGTTTCATTTATGTCCGTTATGGGTTCAAATCCTAATCTCATCGGTCTACCTGTAGGCATCCCTGAGCAAGAAGCTTAACCTCTACCGGCTCAATACCGTGTATCTAAAAACATTGCAAGTTGCTATGCAATAATAATAAATCATAATATGCTGTATATTTCTTCAGGTTCTGGTGGCTGAAATTGAGCAAAAACAGAGCAGGATCACAGAATGCCAGAAGCACTCGGAGCAGTACTCCTCTGCTGTTAAAGTGAGTACTACTACACAAAGTACCACAAGTCCATGAGAGAAAGTACCTCGCAATCTCTCATCTTTCTACGTTATTTTTGTTTTAGGATTACGAACTTCAGCTGATGACCTACAGAGCCATGGTGGACTCCCAGCATAAATCCCCTCTGAAGAAACGCAGGATGCAGAACTCTTCCGACGCCATCCAGCAGGAGGTAAGCATAGCCAGTTTAGCGGAACGACCTCCTTGTGGCTTGAGCCATTCAAGCTAAAACATTTGGACGTTTCTTTTGTGTTTTTTCTTCTCACCGACAGTTCATGGACCTGCGAACACGCTACACCGCTCTGGTCACGCTCATGACCCAGTGTGTGAAGTTCGCCAGCGAGACGTTGAGAAGGGCCGAAGAAGAGGAGGTGAGGCTGCTTTTGTTATAGTTTAATAAGCTGGTCTGCGCGGCTTCGTACTGTACAAGAGCATCCCGTATTAACGTCGATACGGGATCAGTTGCTCAAGCCTTGGCTAGGTGGCTTTCAGCATGACACATTCAGGGGAACTGAGTGTTTTGCTGTATTTTGTCCTGCTGTCTTGTCTTTGAATGCTTTTACATTATTTTTTTGCAGTTTCATACGTTCACTTCACTGTTCATATGGTCATGCTCCCATGCACATTTCATGACATAGAAGTTCACCTTTTAAATGGTAGCATGTACGGTTACAGTTTCAACTGTTTGACTAACAACTGTGTAAGTGTAAGTCTAATTGCATGTAATGGGAAGCAAATATATTAGATTCAATAACATACACTTAAAAATAAAGCAAAACTTTTCTAAAGATAAATAAATACATTTAAATGTAAAAAAAGAACTGATGTGTGATACATCCAATCCATTTTATATCTTGACCTGCAATACCATTCACACTTCTATCAGCATGTTCCTCTGTCGAGGTAATAAAGTCCAAAGTCATGAATAATATGACTAAGCATGAAAAAGGAAGCTATGTTGCTGTAATAAATAACAAACATCACATCCAGAGATGTGATGGACTTGCGGATCCTTATTACGCATTTTTTTTAGCTTGCATGAGGAAGCTCTACTCTTTCTCCTTCCAACTACAGTGTTACAGTAGCCTAGCGCCTGTTCATGGGAGGGGAATACACTTTAAAACCAAAGATTTACAATGGTTTCCGAATAGTCGCTTATTCAAAACAAGTGCCAGTAACAACACAACAAGATTGTAGTTTGTCTACTACAATCACACAGATAACTTTGATTACTTTGACTAGTAATTCTGTACTGTTTTCGGCGCTGTGATTATTAGGCTAACTGTGATGCACCGCTGGCGAAATTATATTAACAGCTGGTTCTGGGTGGGTATTCTATGCAGAGGGTAACCTGTCAGGCTGGGTACTCAATAAAACGATCACTCATGTTTATATTGTATAACGTCTAACCGAATCCCAAATTTCCCGAGGGACTGCTTCATGGCACCTTAACCTGCTGGTGATGGTTTAGATGCTGCTGCCAGCACACCTTTTCTCCATGTTCTTTTGACGAATGGACATAAGAATTGCGCATTAACACATTGTTTGCGTTATAGAGCATAAAGGCTTTTGAACGAGCAGAAAGCACAAAATGGACGGAGAACATTGAGCTTCAAAAAGCTGCAGGTGAACAGGAGATTAGCCAACTCCAACGACGGGTACAAGAGCTAGAGGCCAGCCTCACAGAGAGACAAACCCGGCTAGGGGACTTGGAAGGAGAGGTAGAAAGTCAAAAAAGTATAATAGAGGATCTCAGTCTCGAAAGATCAAAGCTTGAGGACAAGACTATCCAATATTTCGCAGAACTGGAACAAACCGCAAACAGCAAAGCAATGATCGAGGAGGAGTTAAGTCACGCGCGGCAGTTGATCCAACAATCAGAAGGGAAGCGGATGTCCCTGGAGGACAGTCTCGTCAACATGAAGAAGACCATAGATGGGTACACCTCCCAGAAGCTAGAGGACGATCGCAAAAATATCGTTAATAATAGCATCTTAAGGTCAACAGCAGCCAGAATATACAACACTGAGCCGTTAACCAGTTCAGAGGTAGAGTTCGATGACCTGCGCCATGAAATAGAAGGGCTCACCAATGATAAGCAGCAAGCAGAAATGGAGGTGGAGAAACTGATGTCTGAACTCAACTCGGAGGTTGAACGGAGAAACGCGGCGGAGAAGGACGCACAGCGTTACGAAGGGTTGTTGGATGATCGCAACATTGAACTAAAGAAACTTCGGGCAGACATGGAGTCGGAGAGGAACAGCATGAAACGGCAGTCAGATGAGCTCCGACAGGAAACAGTGGACATGAAGAAGTCCATCCATCTGTTCCAGGACCAAATCAAGGCCCTTCAGAGGGAGAAGTCTTCACTGGAACAGAAAATAGTTTTCCACAACACCGAGGTAGAAGGCCTTAAAGAGCAGTTGAAGATCAATCGCGGGAAAATATGTAGGCTGAACTCCGTGGAGCAGGAATATGATGACAAAATGCAGAGCTTGGAGGAGGAGTTATCTGCCAAACAGGCAGAAATAGATCAGCTTAAAGTGAGGTGCAGTGAGTTGACTAGAATGAAAATGTCCTTGGACAATGATATCAAGGGTCTTCAGATTAGTACAGATTCATTGCAGCAGGACAAAGCACACTATGAACAAAGGATTAGGTCTTTGAAAGGTGATGTAGAAAGTTGGAAAGATCAGCTTCAAAAAGCTACGGAAGACAATTTCATCACGAAGAAAGCTGAGCAAATCTTACACCACAAGTGCAAGAACATGGATGCCGAGCTAGAGAGGAGTACATATCTAACCTCACAGTTGCAGAAGGAAATTGAGGAGTTGAAAACCGTAAACATGGAAATGGAAAGGAACATGAAACATGTAAAAGCTGAGCTTGATAAGGTAAATGTGGACCTTGGAAGCAAGGACCAGCAAATAAAGATTTATAAGACCCAGGTAGAGGGAACCAAATCCCAGGTTAAAATAATTGAGGAAGAGTTGCTTAAAAAATCCCAGACCTCTCATGAACTTCAGATTAAACTCAGCTGCTACAACGAGGAGGCAAAAACTATAGCTCAACTGCAAGAACACGTCACCAACTATCAAAATGAAATAAGGAAACTGAAGTCTGAGCTTAGCTCGTCAACTGCAGAGAGAAATATGTCCCAACAGAAAAGCTGTGAACTAAAGTCAGAAGTGAACGAACTAAACACAATGCTCAAGAAAAGGACTGCAGAGCTGCAGAGAGAATCGACACAGAGTCAGAACTATCTGGCTAAAGTGAAATTATTAGAGACTGAGCTTCTGAAATGTCAGCAGACTATTAAAGGGATAACTGGCAGTTCAGAGAAAATGGAAGCGCAGCTAAAAAGAGATATCAATACTCTTCAGGATGACAAGAGGGCAGCCGACCAGAAGCTGAACAAATTCCAATTAGAAATTGAACAACTAAACTTTGACCTTAAAAGAACCAAAGATGAATTGGCCAAAGAGACGTTGGACAAAAGGCATAAACAATCTAGATTAATCGAGATTGAGACCGAGCTTCAGAATAATAAGCGGACGGCCAAACAAACACTATCCAGTTTTGATACATCCTCAGAAGGTTTGAGGAAGGAGATAACAGTACTTCAGAGAGACAGAGCTGAGGCCCAGGAGAAGAGTCGCTCATTGGGGTCAGAGGTCAGGGTGTTAAAGGAAAAGCTGGACAGGGCTCAGGACGAAGCCAAAGTAAAACACAATGAATGCTCACTGCTTAAAGTTAGGTGCAAACAGATGGAAGAGCAGCTTGACAACTGTAAGAAAATGTTAGATGAATTGAAAAGCAAACTAGAACTTCAGAAGTCAGGCTTTGAAAGACAGCTGTTATTAGCGCAGACTGAAATGCAGCAAAAGATTGTTCTGCTGCAAACTGAACTGAAATTGAAATCAAGCCAAGTATCAACTGATAAATCCTTCAATCAGAATACAGAAAAGTCAAACCATGAAACTGAACTACAGTTTCTCCAGGTGAAAATTGAAATGGACAAACTACAGCAGGAAAGAGCCATTCTGAGTCGCAATCTCCTCAAGGCTCAATCTCAGATCGCCCTATTAGAAGACGAAAAAGTAAAACTTAAGTCAAAGATAAGTCAACTAGAAAGCCACAAATGTCTTTGCTCGAAGGAAATGGAACCCTTTAAGCAGAGGTTGTTGGAGAGCGAGAAGAATGTGAGAATAAAAGAAGAGGAAGCAAGATCTCTAAAAGAACAGATTGCTTGCTTTGTCAAGGAGGTGGCGAGCCTTGAGGAAAAGCTTCGGGAGCTTGAGTTTCTGATAAAGATGGAAAACAGACACAAGGATGAGCACACTAAGAGAGAGGTGGATCAACCTCGTGCCAAAGACAACATGGCTACCACATTGTTCTCCAAACGGACATTTATACAGACGAGGGTCACCACCTCATACGAAGATGGAAGGCACGAGCCAGAGGAGGACGAAGCAATGAAAACCAGAGCGTCTTCAGAGGTATAAATTAATTAAATTATGCACAATATCCCAATATTAATTAAAATATATATATAATTCAACACATACAACTTATAATTGAATCGTTACTCATACTGGTTCATTTGTTCCATGTATATTTAAATTATTTAATCTTTTGTCATATTCACAGATTTCAACACTGGAAAAAGGAAATATAAAAGAGGGTATGAGTAATACCAAAGACGGTAAAACAGACATCACATTCAATGAGCATGTGAAGAATGCTTTTAGCAGTGCTAGTCAAATGACCACACCCCAACAGAAAGACCCGCACAGTGCCCCTCAAGTCACACAAGAAACAGAAGGCAAACCGGAGGGTCTGTCGACCATTGCAACCAACCTATACAAGTCTCTCATTGGAGGTCAAGATACCATCACCGAGTTATCTAGAGAGGCTAACAGAATGTTGGAGCAGTCCAATAAGAAGCCAGCTAAAGAATATTGTATGATACATAAGGAAATTGAATGTTCAACATACACAACAGATTTAATAGATGGTAGTGTGGCACGTCCTATCACTTGGACCTCCATCAAACTCCCAGGGCTCCAAGGCAGTATAAGCATTGACCAATTAATCAAAGCTAAGCTGTTGGACCAAGATGTTTTGCGTAGGTTAGAAATGGGCCTCACCACAGTGGAAGAAGTTCAAGCGACTATTGCCAAGTTCCTCAGCCAGCCAAAATGCATTGCTGGACTGTACCTGGAGTCAAGTAAGAAACGGATCTCCATCTTAGAAGCCGCTGAGAAAGGGATCTTGGCAAAGGCCAACGCCATTGAGTTTTTAGAAGCGCAGGCTGCAACAGGTAGTAGCATTAGCTTAGCTGCAGGTAAACCCCAGTCATTCGAGGATGCCCTAGAAAAAGGGCACCTAGACACACTCCTTAAAGACAAACTGAGACAGGCGCATTTAGCATTTAGCGGCTACCTCCATGGGGACAAGATGCTGTCTGTGTTAAAGGCAATCGAAGCGAGACTTGTTGACAGATGTAAAGGAAACTCATTCCTTGAGGTCCAGATAGCTGCCGGAGGGCTGGTGATCCCAGAGTTAGGTGTTAGAGTTCCTGCTGACATCGCTGTTGATCAGGGACTGTTGACCAAAGCCACCCTCCAGAGTTTGTACGAACCTGTCACCAATCCCAAAAGGTTCTACAACCCTTGCACCAGGCAGAACGCGCACTACAGGGAACTGCTGAACATATGTGTTTATGATGTTGATGACGGCATCTATCTTCTTCCGTTTGGTGACGCGAGTCCATCCAGTGCATCTCCCACTAGAGCCCGGAAAGTGTCTGTCATCAGCAGCCACAGGGGCACAGAGATGTCCGCATACGAAGCCTACAAGGGTAAACACATCAACCAGATGACCTATCTGTTCCTGTCACGACGAGAAGGCGAATGGGTGGAAGAATCTAGTGTCGACATCAACGGCCGCACGAGACACATTATCACAGACGGCAAAAGCGGTAGACAGCTTTGTATTGAGACCGCCATAAGTCAGAGACTCCTGGAGGCGACCGAACTCGCGAGCTATCGCAGTGGGAGTCTGAGCATCTATGAGCTGGTGGACCTCATATACTCCAGAATGGCGGTGGTGGAGGATGTGAACAGCCCTATCGCGGGTCTGTGGGATGCCACTCAGAAGAAGCGTTTTTCAGTCTTCCAAGCCATGCAGCAGAACCTAATAGACCGCGTCACGGCGCTGAGGCTGCTGGAGGCCCAGGTCTGCACCGGGGGAATCCTCGACCCCGCGTCTGGGGAGAAGGCCACGCTGAAAGAGGCCCTCGGCCGAGGTCTTTTAGACCAGTCGTTTGCCCTCCAACTCCCGCTGTACGAGCAGGCCTACCAAGGCATCGTCCAACCCAAGACGGGAAAGAGGATCTCTGTCGCTCAGGCCATCCAGGAGAATGTCTTCCCTAAAGACATAGGTCTGCGCTGCCTTGAGTTCCAGCTGCTGACCGGAGGGCTGATCAACCCTGAAACCCAGAGCAGAATCTCCCTTGAGGAGGTCACTCAAAGCGGGTTTCTGGACAAACGCACGCTGGCCTCACTAAAAGATCCCAAAAAAAACATAATTTGCCCAAAGACCAGAAGAAGCATCTCCTTCATGGAGGCTCTGGAGAGAAGTTTCTATGACTACCACACTGGGCTAAGGTTACTGGAGGCTGTGAGGGCCAATTGGAATTATCGCTACATGTAAATAGGCGGTTCTCTTTAGGAATAGTGTGACGTAAAGCGTCTGATCACATCTTTACCTGATTGATATAATGGGTCTATAAAAACACCTTGCCGGAGGTTTAATACATTTGATGTAACATGACCATGCAAAATGTTCTGACGATGTTGAAATGCAGTGATGCATATTGAGACCAAGCAAACATTGGAATCATATGGGTTAACAATTTTTCTAAATAAAAACTGGAAAAAAGAACACAAATAGAAATCCTTTATGATTTATATTATTATCTTTTTTGTTTGTATTTCATACAAATAAATATTATTTTATTAAACAAATATTCAGAACATAAAGGCATGAGATTAAAGCTATCCAGTTATTAGTATCTGTTACTGAAAACGGATAAAGCGAGCTAGGAATAGATTCTTGAATAAGGTTTTCAACATTTCCATCACTGTGCTGGGTTCTAATGTAAAGGTTGAAAACACAGATCTTTAAAGAAAACCTTTTAATCTGTTAATATTCTAGAGATCGGCTGATGAGGAGAAGAAAGAACATGGGGATAAAGTTAGCAATCTGTTGCACTGGATGTCCGATGTGAAACAGGGCCTGAGCAATGAAGGCAAAGATATGACAGATGGTAACGCAAACACTGAAGCCTCTAATAAGCCACAGGTAAACAGTTTGTGGGATCCTCTTATGTCACTCATGAGTTGTTCTGTGTCATGCCAATCATTTCATACATTTTTACATAAATAAATAAAAAATGAATATGTACATGCACTTAGTATACATAATAGCTTATGAAGTAAATATAGTATATCCTATTCATTTTGAGCTTCAAAGGTACACAATATTTCGATTTTCTTGATTCTCATAGTTTTAGCTTTTTATTTATTGACTTGCATCTTATAGCTGCCCAGCCTAAATAGGCTTTAAGGCGCTTACCTCAAGATCATCAACATTTCATAAATAATTTTCTATTAACTTCCTTATTCAGCTGAATTAAACGTACAATGTTGTTCAGATATTGCTCATGAATGACATTACAGTAAAACACAAATTCACATTTCCTTTAATCAGTTGCTATTCCATGTAACTTAAGATCAGGCCATAGCATAAACAACATTTTAGATTACTCTATTTCCAATGTTGGATATTTTATCTAATGTTAGAACAAAATACATACAAAGTTGTGTCCCCCAACCTCACTATTTAGCCAATAGCAATCAACATCTGTTAATGTATAGCCATCCATCATATCATTAACGTGTTAGTGTGTGTATGTGTGTGTGTTGGTAACTATATAGTTAATATACGATCATTATTATTGTAGGTTTCCATCGAGGAGATGGTCACCAAAAAGGAACAAATCGCAGAAGCCTTAAGGGCAACTCAAATGATGTTGAATAAACATAGTGACAAGTAAGCTACATCCATTACACCTTTTGATACATTATATTGTACTCATCAAAGGTGTGTAGGTATCTACACACTGTACAAGTGCAGTGTATAGATTTAGTGGCATCTAGCGGAACAGACTTGGCTGAAATGGAATATAATATTGATAAATATGTTTTAATTATGTGTATGATCCCAGGATAATAAGAATTGTTGTGTTTTCGTTACCTTAAAATTAGCCTTTTATATCTACATAAGGAGCGGGTCCTCTTCCATGGAGCCCGCCATGTTGCATTGCCATGTTTCTATAGTTTTCCAGAACGGAGAAACGAAGGATGCGTTTATAAACGAAATAACTAAATAGAACTCATAAAACGATCAAAGAACCTCATCACTTGACACATGGCTACGCGATGCTGTTGTAGACAATGACATCCTTTTGGAAGTGCCTACTGGCACCTTACACAATACAGGCCATTACAGGCCGCCGTAGCTTCTCCCACGTCGTTGGAAAGTGAGAGGTGAGGGGGGGGGGGGGGGGGGGGGGGGGTATTAAATTGGGTGCAATCTGCAACCTCACCGCTAGATGCCAATAGATCCTATACACTTCACCTTTTAAGTTATCTGCTTGAATCAGGCCTCCTCTTAATCCAGCCACTTTCTCTTCAACTCCCACAGAATGTCAGAGGAGGAGAGGCAGAAATCCCAGGAACAGCTGATGGCTCTCAGCCAGGCCTACTGTGACCTATCCCAGCAGTGTGCAGATCAGATGCCCTCCACAGACCAGGTTGGATAATAGGCTGGTCCCTTTAATCCCCACCCCCTCACAGCTGGCACCCACTGTCAAATTGCATGACTAACCTTTGCCTCTATGACCTTATTTCTAGCAGGCTGTGAAAAGGTTCTCTTGTTTTGTCACTGTGGGTTTGTTTTTATTGTGTGTACTGGATCACTGCAGAATATCGACTACTGCAGAATGTGGGCTGATCAGGAGTATGGAGTATGCTGTAAACATGCTTAGCTAGTTCTCACGTCATTCTGACTTTTCAAACATCAATCACCACTGAAACCATGCGCTTGAAATGTCTAGCCCCAAAGGAACCGATAATACCTCTTCATGTGAAGCTTGTCTGTTTTGAGAGATGCCGTGTATTAAGACCTTCACAGATGCATGACAGCTTCAATGTGTTGTGTTGTGCTTTAACGTTTGTACTGCTGTCAAAGCCTGCTCTTACGCGTATGATCTCTTAACATGCACATGTGTGTCGAATGGTGAGTAAACCCTTTTTGCCTTGCCTCTTGAGAACCAATGCATCATGCAATTTGCAATTCTACATACATTTCTAAATGTGTTTGATGCTATAATAATTCTCTCTGGCATTTTTTCCTTTTACAGGATTTTGAAGTTGAAAATGGAGACGAATTCACTGCTCAGAGTGGCCGAAATGATCAGACTGATATAGTTTTTCCGGTGGCCTGGCCTTTAAATTCTGGTCTCAATGGTTCTGACCTAGAGGTGTGTCTGGATGTAAACCATGCCCTGAAACAGGATGCTAGGTATAACACCCCCCCCCACCAAAGCCCTGATCTGAACAAGGAAGGAAAGGCTACCCAGAGTCCTCAACCACCCTCCTCTGTACCCCTGACAACACAATCCACACTCAGGGAGGGCGGAGGGAAGGGATCAGAGCAGCTGCTCATTAAGAGGATAGACTTCCAGCATGTAGGAGACGAGTTGAACATGTGCTATACTGGTGGTGACGCAGTGACCGCAGAGAGGTCCTTTCAGTCAGGCTTGATCCCCGCTACTGTCAATACAAACCTTCTAGAAAACCCACAACTGCAAGGGCCTGAGGAGAGTAGTGCAGTGTATGAGGAAAGAGGGATTGAGGGTTCACACACATCATTCACACCAGAGCATATTAAGATGCTGTTTGCAGACGAAAATTCCTTGCCGAAATTGCTTATAGGACAGGGTGTGGGGCAGAGTCAACAGACAGACGCTGGCCTCCTAGATAAGGAGGGAATGACAGTGGATGAAGCTGTCCAGTGTGATTTGATGAGACATAGTAGTACACTCATTGTGCTTGAAAAACAGAAGGGTTTTACAGGACTTTTAATTCCTAGCTCCGATGAAATCACCACTGAGTTCTCCTTGTCCAAGCAGCAACAACTTGACTGTGACTACATCAGCACACTGCTCAGAAATCGGCCAAAGATAGCAGCTTTTTACATACCAGAAAACGACGAGGTTGTAGATATTGATGTGGCCATTAAATTGGGCTTTATTGACCATCACACAGCAAATGTGTTGAAATCTATAGAATTTCCTGCAGCATTGCCGGATATTGAACAGCTCAATGCTAAATTTTCCTCCTGGCTCATGTTAAGGGAACTCACACTCGATGGATGCAATCACGCCTCAGGCGATCTAGAGTTCAGCAGTGGACATCCAAACACTCCATCTCCTTCAGAGATGAGACTATTATTCACCTCATACCTCATGATGAACAGTTACCTGGATACAAAGTCAGAACAAAGGCTATTGGTTCTCGATAGACGGTTGACCAATATGGTTCAACATTTCATTGAAGACTTAGCCTTTTGTGAATCACATGAACCCACATGTTCCTCTCATGCTTCGGATGTTGATGACATTTCACGGGAGGGAGATTTCGAGATGCATAGAGAGAACTGTACAGACCCCTGTGCATTGCTGCACATTGATGAGGAGGACACAATTGATTTATCAAGAAACAAGCTTGCATTAAAGTCACATGCTATTGTCACCTTGGGAAGCGATATTAGCGTTGACGAAGCACAATTCAATCATGCTGAGGTAACCGAATATAATGCAGATGAGAACACTTTTTGTGTTTCTACAGAATCCAGTTCATTTGATAAGGACAACGATTATACACATTCTACTGAATTTGATATGAGCTTAGACGAAACACAGTTAACACATGTTGAGGTAGCCGAAAATAAGGCAGACGACAACACAGTTTGTATTTCTACAGAATACATTTCATTTGAAAAGAACACAGATAATACACATTCCACTGAATTTGAAGGTGTAAATATTCAATATTATTTGGACACTGAACACAAAAGAGATAACTATGAAGGGTTTGATATTCCAATGCTTTCTGAGACTTCAAACTTCCCCACTTCATGTTCAGAGAATAACCTGACTCCTCATTCAATGTCAATCGAAAATAACTCAAAAAGTTATTCAGCGGCTGTAAATTCTTCTGCTGAAACACAGGCGGACTTCAATCCTAACTCAATGTGTATTGGGTCAGGACATACAACTGATATAAGCACAGAACCCTCATGCTTCCAACAAGTCCCAGAATATACACGGACAATGACACATGATAATGCCTATGCTCTTGAAAAAAAACAAATAGAGAAAAGGGACATTAAATATACCACATCTATGGATCATCATAGCCCAGAGAGATCTGTGTTTAGTGAGCAGGCGTCTGGGTCACTTGTCCTGCAGCCGTCTGGAGAGGAGCATAGAGCAGACGAGAAAGGCCCATTGTCAGTCCTCAAACAATCAGTGTCAAGTGGCTCAGTGTCCTCTTATGATCCTTTGCATATTAATGACCCACCGAGCCTTCTGAGTAGTGGATCTGATGTAAACTCCAATTGCCCGGTCACTATTAGTGGCAATTTGGCATTCAAGGATGTCAGTGAGCGGGTAACTGCGGTCGTGCCTCACTCGGACCTGACGCCCAGAGCCATCATAAACCCTGAGGAAAGTGGTAGTGATTTCACATGTATTCAGCAAATCCCAGAGCTCATCAGTATGCATGGTGAGGAGAGCGCCTTGCAGTATTTCACTGAGAGCACGGTTGCTGTCATGATGCTTGATGTCCCTGATGAACAGATTGATGGGGAAGGTTTAGAGAGTAGAAATGAATGTGCAGAATGGAGTTCAGTGGGAAATGCAGGAGAAATGAATGATCATCCACATCCTGTACTCCCCTCATTCATTAGTCATGGGCCTTCTGGCACTCAGATGATCTCAGCAGTCTCCTGGAATCAGGTTACAAAAGCCAGTTCATTTCCTCACACTGATGGAGCGCTTTCACTAAGGGCAGTTTTGGGCAGACAGGACATTATCCATAGCCAGCTAACGAATACGATGAATCAATATGAAAACGCTATCCAAAATCATGCTCAACCAACCCTGTCACTGTTGCCTTGTCAGATCAACAGAGCTTTTGACTGCAACATTGAGTCACCACTGGCGCATGAATATACCACTCTGGCCAATCTGTGTTGTGTAGGAGATGGCTCACCTGTTGATAGAGATTTTATGACAGATAAGTGTTGTTATGGCCTTCTTGGCAATCCTACTGTTAGTCCTGTTCAGAGTGACTCAGGCATGTCATCATCGCACAGTGATGTGTTGTCCGAGGAGAGTAAAATGGAAAATGTGTCTGTGAGCCTCACTCAGTCATCTTTGATTAGTGAGCACAGTCAGACTAGGGATGACTCATTGCCAAGGGGTGTGTTTGGAGATGCAGTTAGCTCATGCGCTGCGTCCAGGGGAGATGATAAGAGTGAGCTCACAGGAGTCAGCCATGAAATTACATATCCTCAACAGCCGTTGCGTTCAGAAGAGAATTTTACTGTTGAAATGAAGCCTGCATCTTCTGTATCGCAGGCTGGTATAAGTGATACAGGATGCATTCAGGCAGGTGCCAATTCAAACAATAGGTTGGAGTCTGACTTCATTGCTGCAGACATAGTTGAATTAGGCAGGGATATTGGCAGGACAATTTCCTTAGAGAAACAACATGGCCAAAGTTTTACCATGACTAATGATGGAATGCAGGTCTGTTTGTCTACTGACCCAGATACCATAGAAACACATGTGAATGGACTCAATGACACTACAATAAAAATAGACTGCTATTCAAACAAAACCCTAAGTTCAGACGTCAACTCTGACTGTCTCCTAAATGATAAGCAAACAGGTTCACAAACTGATATTTCAGCAGATGTAGATAGATGCGGCAATTTGTCTTTTGCAGAGAATCCCACTTCATTTTCTGGTGGTTTATTAGACTTGCCTACTATGTCAGACAAAGCCTGTCTTTCTGATGTTGTGAAGCGTATTCATGACAAGCAAGAGGCCTTTGGTCTAGAGGAGGTCCACTTAGATCCCTTACAAAACGTCAGCACGCAGCTTGTTGAAGGTGGTATAGATGATGTTACTGCTGATGCCTTGCAGAAGACTAACACACATCATGATGGACGGTGTACGGAGCAGGCTTACGTAGATAGAGGGGCTGTTAAAGAGGTCAACATAGATGCCATACAAAAGCCCAACACACAACATGGAGGAGCAGATGTAGAAGGGGTTAAAGTTGATGTCTCGCAAGAGACTTTCACACAACAGGATGAGAGGGGTACAGAGCAAGTTAGGGTAGATGCCTTAGAAGAACCCAACACAGAGCATGAGGGCAAGGGTGTAAACAGGTTAAACATTGATAGGGGTATAGAAGGGGTGAATGCAGATACCTTACAAGAACCTAACACAAACCATGAGGAAAGGTGTACAGAGCAGATGCATGACGATAAAGGGGTTATTATGAATGTAGGTGCTTTACAAAAACCCAACACACAACATGATGAAGGGGATACAGATAGGTTTAATGTTGATGAGTTGGTTATGGAAGAGGCAGGCCGAGATGCAGAGTGTATTGAAGAAGTCAATATAGATCCGTTACAGAAACCCGACACACAACGTGAAGCAGCAGGTGTAAAAGGGTTTAATGTTGACATCTTGCAAGAGACTTACACACCACATGTTGAAGGGGGTGCAGACGTGGTTTACGTAGATGCCTTACAAAAACCCAACTGTCAATCTGGTCAAGGGGATATAGAACAGGTTAACATAGCTGATGGGGCTATTGAAGGGGTCAACATAGATGTCTTACCGAAGCCCAACCCACAACACCAAGAAAGTGGCAGAGATAGGGTCAATGTTACTGAAATGTCTATGGACGTGATGGGCCTAGATGAAAAGTGTATTCAAGAGGTCACCATCGATGCCTTACAAAAGCCCAGCCCACAACACGAAGAAGCTGATATAGATGGAGTTAACGTAGATTTCTTGCAAGAGACTCACACACGACATGACGAAGGGGCTACAGAGCAGTTTAAGGTAGATGCCTTACAAAATCCCAACTCATACCACGAAGAAGGGGATGTAGAAGGGGTTAACAGTGATGAAGGGGGCATTGAAGGGCAAGAGTTTAATGTGGAAGTCTTAGGAAAGAACACAACACAACATGAAAAAAGTGATCTAAATGCAGAGTATATTGAAGAGGTCCACATAGATACCTTAGAAGGGAGAGTTAAAGTTGATGGGCAAGAGACTAGAACACCACGCGATGAAGGGGGTACAGTAGGGGTTGACATAGATGCTTTACAAAAGCCCAGGACACAACTTGTTAAAGGGTGTGTAAAAGGGGTAAACTTTGATGAAGGGGGTGTCGAAAAGGTTAACATTGACGAAAGGGTTATTGAAGAATTTATTGTAGAGGCTTCACAAAAGCCCAACACACCAATTGAAGAATGGGGTACAGAGACGTTTATGGCTAACAGACAACATGCAAATGGGGGTACAGAGGAGTTTACGGTAGATGACTTGCTAGACGCCACAACAGAAGAGGACAAAGGGGGTGTCACTGAGGACCGGGACACTATGACACGGTGGTCAGACATCATGTTAGTTACCAAAGACAAAACCCATGGCAGCCTTCAAAGCAGTGGCCCTGACCATCTTGTAAAATGGCGCGACCAAAACGATCTCAGTGCAACCGCACAGGAATCGGAACACCTGGGCAGCGTGACTGAAGAAGAACTCTGTGAAGCCTCTGACATGACCCAGCCGCTTGACATTGGTAGCCTCCAGTCTAAACTGCTGCAGGTTCTGCAGAACGTGCCAGAAAGCCAAGATCCGTTCATGCTCAAGGGAGTGATAGAGAGCCTGGGTATTGGTCTGGGCTCTGATTCCCAGGGGGACAGATGGCACACCCTGGAGAGCATCAAGGAAGAGAGCTCGGAGGAGGAGGAGACTGACCCGGCCAGCGAAGATCCGAGTCTCCATCTCAGTACTGAGTACTGTCATCCACTTTCTGCCCAGACCTCTTCTAGTGTCACTAGCGATGGGGATGACAAGCGGAACAATTTGGTGATCCATTTGGGTTGTTTTCTGTACACTACAATTTAGCATTCAAAAATGTTTGTGAAACATCCTTATCACTTACTTTGTCATCCGTCTTTCCACAGCCCTGCTGCACACAGGACTACCTTGAGTGTGTGGGAGGACTCCAGGACCATGCAGACTTTTTAGATGATGTCAAAAATGAACTTTTATCCCAATGCTCCTTTAGTAACAACATGGAGGAGTTACAGGACCAGCTCCGAGATGTGCAGGTTAGAGATCCTCTCAAGATTATTGTGTTTAGAAACTATGAAGGTCAATTACTGTAATTATTTGTCTTTTATGGTTTATTTATTTTATGACTCTATGCATTTACTTTACTGTAGACAATGATGTCCAACCTGGCTAAATTAGAAGTTGTACTCATGTCGGACTTGGAGAAAGCGAAGGAACTGTTAGGTTCTGTTGACGGGTACATTCCCATACAGATCCAACAGGACTTGGCTTCATCATTCAAACATCTCAAGACCGATTTTGCTGCCATTTCTCAAATGTGCGCAATAAAAAGTCAAGCTTTAACTCAGGCAATCGAATCGGGAAAGGTCAGTGTTTATGGCCCTAGGATGCCAAGTGAATCATATTGTTGTGTCTTGGACAGTACATTCATTAAGTTTTATTATTAATATTCCTGATTTTGACTGGATGAATCAGCATGATGTATTCTATTGCACAATGCAGTTACATTTGGACGTGATATACCAGAAACATCTCAGTAAGTTGGATAAGCTAAGCGGCTGCCTTCAAGACAACTCAGAGACGTGGGACGCTGGTTTGCTAAATACCTACAATGTGGAGACGCTGAAACAAAAACTCCAGCAGAACAAGGTATAAGTCATGACCTTACGACTGCATGAAATACAAGTGAAAATGGTCTAAATTCTAATGTATTTTGTGGAGTTCAACCCTTACCGTTTATGTCCCAGGAAATGGAAAGCAATTTGCAGAAGGGAGTGCGTCTCGTGTTGGAGGATTTGACGTTCGACGTCCAGTCGTTCATCTCCGAGAACACTGAGTTCTTGAGCTCGGCTCAGAGCAAACACATCCTCAAGCTGCTGAGCAACACTCAGCGAGCATTCAGGGAACAGACGGAGACAATGGCTACCCAGATACATGCCCTGGAAGGCCTGCTGGGGTCCAGGGAGAGAGACATGCAGCAGAAGGTTGGCTCCTGGATGAGGCCCACAGTCTGGCTAGCTTATTAGACGGACTCTGATGGAAATTGATAAATGGAAAAAGATAAAAAATAAATTATGTCATTGATTGACAGTTCAAGATGCAACCTTTTTATATTGCTCGATGAGGTCAGTTAAATGAATCGTATCCAAATATTATATTTTATTTATTTATATAAAAAACGTAGAATACATATACATTGAAATATATATATATATATTTACATATATTATTTAAACATTTCCATTGTAATATATGTATGGAGTATATGGTAAGGGCAAATACCCATCATGCATGTTTACTATGATCTACCTACTAATCTTTCTACTGGTGTGTCCCACAGGCCTCAAGACATCACATGAGTCATAACAGTGGAGAGGGCATCTTCTCTATCGGAGTGCTTTTGCTCTACAACATTAACACTAACACTCATAGGAGATTAAATCTAGGGATCTAGGGAACAGACAGCATGTTTACAGCATACTCCTATTGTCTTTTCCGGTCGGTGGTCAACTACAATCAGCCTCTTTGGATGCAAATTGCGTCATTGCCCTTGGGTTTAAATTAGATTTTGTTTTGTGATGTTAATGTCGATGTGTTGTCTTTTGCCAGGTCGTCACAGAGAAACAGAAGGAGTTTGCAAGCAAGTTAGACGAGCTCTGTGATAGCCTAACCCTGACTGAGAACCGTCTGATCGGCCACCAGCACGAGGCTGGACATGCGGACAGTGTTAGCGACCTGCAGCAGTACCAGCAAGAGCACCAGGTATAGCTGACAGAGCACTGATGGGCCTTGTTCACCCAGCCACCATCTTGGTTCCCTCTTACCCAGCAAGCATTTACAACCAAGATGGCCGCTAGGTGAAGAAGGCTAATGAAGGGTTCCATAGGAACGAAGGTTTCTTTTCCACAATAAGTCTTCCTATATGTCTCCATTTAACCTGTGTTGTATTCCCTGACACTAGGCCCTGCAGAAGGACGTGCTGACCAACGCAGGGGCCTTGAACGACGTCATCAGCAGCACCAAAAAGTTCCTGGAGGAGAACCGGGCCAAGATGACTCCGGAGCAAGTGGCCAGTGTGGAGAAGAAGCTGGAGGAGGCCAAGAGCAAGGCCAAGCTCATCAACCAACGGGCTGAAGAGTCCAGGAAAGACCTAGAGAAGGTGGTGACTACTGCCATCAAGCAGGAGAGCGAGAAGGTTTGTGATGTTAACCTTTATACACATGTCTGTAAGAAAATCTGGCAATACATTACTTTATGTTCAAACATCCATTCATTCCATACATACATACATCCATCCATGCATTCATTCATTCATTCATCCTTCCCCATCCATCCATCCAGTCATCCATCCATGTTCATCACAGGATATTGACGATAGCTGAAGCTTTGTAATGATTCTGTTGAGGGTAGACGTCATGGTTATCTGTTGTGGTTTTAACGTGTGTTTGGTCTGTTTAGACGGCAGCAGTGGAACAGCTTGAAGAAAGCAAGCACAAAATTGAGGGACTCCTGGGCTGGATCTCTAACATCGAGAACGAGAAAGACGCTGGCATGGGATCACCCGGCCATGTGAGCAAGGAGAACGGGAACCTCCCGGAGGAGACGTCCGCAGCGGGGGTGACGGGAGAGGACGAGGAGGACGATGCCAATGGCAACGGCCCACATACTGCTGAGACTGACTCTGTGAGCAGGACCAATGAGAAGAACTCCTCCCTGGACATTGACAAGCAGTATGACCGAGTCAAGGTATAATGTGAAAGACGCTCAAATACTTGCATGTTGGTGTAACAACCCAAACCTAAAGTGAACCCCCCTGTTTCAGCTCGAATTCGAACACTACGATATTAAAATATCTGATGTTGAAGATCATATAACACGTTACCACTTAAACATTTTAATAACTTAGCATGGTCAGATTTTTCAATGACGTTTTATTTCTGTAATTGTTACTTGAAATGGGATTTTATTTATTTTAATTCATTTACATGTATTCATGGTCATCTATTGATATTATGAGGACGATCTCTTCATGCTGTGATGATTCATTATTCATGTCATGATGTTTGCTCCAGACCCGTCATCAGAAGATCCTGTCCCAGCAGCAGGAGCTGATCATGGCCACCCAGTCGGCCCAGGCCCTGCTGGACAAGCAGGCCCAGGTTCTGTCCCCGGAGGAGCAGGAGAAGCTCCAGAGGGACATCCAAGAGCTCCGGGGCCGCTACGACGCCTCCCTCACCCAGGCCGAGCAGCAGATGAAGCAGGTGCAGTGCGTCCAGGAGGAGCTGAGGAAGTTCCAGGGGGACAGCGAGGAGTTTGAGGTGTGGCTGGACCAGGCGGAGGCGGAGATGGAGAATCTGTGTGCGCCCGGCGACTGCCTCAACGTTCTGATCCAGAAGCTCCAGCGCCAGAAGAGCTTCTCGGAGGACGTGATCTCCCACAAGGGGGACCTCCGCTTCATCACCATCTCTGGGCAGAAGGTGCTGGACGTGGCGAAGGCCTGCGGATCGGCGGACGCCGGGGGTAAAGGTTCCCAGCTCCCAGTGGATACCTCCGGATCCTGTGCTTCAGTCAAGGAGAAGCTGGACTCTGCAGCTGGCCGCTACAAAACACTTTATACTCAGGTATGGATAGTGCATTAGTCTCATCATTAGTCTCAGCTCTCATCTCCTTTTTTTCTTGCCAATCTGTTGTATTAGGTCACGCTAACCACATGATGGCAGTATTTGCCTGAAAGGAAATGCAAACAAATCCTTTAAATTTTTTGTGTGATGTATCTCACAGTGACAATAAAGTTATCTATTTTGTTACTTATTTAAAGGTAGGGTAGGCTATTTATTTTAAAAGCATTTTCTATAATATCAGTTGAAATTCTCATTAGATCAAAACAGCAATCAATAAATCAAATGCTCTGCCAAACAAAATACATAAATCCAGTCTCTGTGGCTGTCGCAGGCCTGTTATAAGCCTTCCCAATGATTTCATTCTGCCCGAATGAAATGATTGGATGGCTTATATGTCTTTGATACTTTCAAAATCTATCTTTCTCTAGCTGGCTTCTCCAAATTGCCTACCCTACCTTTAATGTAATGTTAGCTTTGAAATACATATAGATGTACTAACAATATGTATTTGTTGTACTTATTTTCAATTTTTTTAGTGCAATAGTTTGTCCAGCAACTTGAAAGATGTGGTGGACAAGTACACTAAGTATGAAGACTCATCTGCCGAGCTCGTGAAGTGGCTGAACAGCTCAGAGGACGAGGCCAGAAGACAACAGTCAGAGGCCATCGCTGCTGACCCCCAGACACTGCAGAGACAACTGGAAGACACCAAGGCATGAAGCACCACACGCCACCAGGGCTGCAATAGCCCTCCCGCACACAAGGGGGCAGGATAGTCTCTAGTGTTTATGGTGCTTGAATCCCAGCCAGAAGGATAGGGGTGTATATTTGTACCCTGGTGTGTGCTGCCTACCTATACGCATCCTTGAGCAAGATTACTTTAAATTGTAAATTGTACACCAGTCCTGCCTTAGCCCTAACACAAGATAAAGAAAACAAATCCTTACCAAGATTAGTTTTTGTCTTGGGGTATTTTAGTGTCCATCAAATCCAGATTAGAAAGATGACATGGTATTGGGCCCTGTGTCATGTTTTAGATCATGCTATTATGAAACAGATCTGGGGGACTTTAGTGTCACATCGTGACCGAGACTAGGTGACCAGATTATTTTGCTTTACAATTCTCTAATCAACCTTAGCATTACACAGAGTGTATCTAAGGAAGTGATGTTCTTGACAACGGCTCCCCTGCTACAAACACATGATGCTATGGTCTTCTGTGTGTGTGCGTGTGTGTGTGTGCGTGATTTCTGTGTGATGACCAGTGAGCGAATGACATAAAGAGGGCAGTTTATACACGACATAACAATAAGTAACAATAATAATATTAAATGAGTTATAAGGTCATGACACAACAGACATGCCTCGCCATATAAAGCGTTTCCACTTCTTTTAAAACAACACCGCTATTTATAGCTCTTCTCTCTCTCCCTCCAACACAAAAAAGAAAAAGAACGCCTCGCTAGAGAGGGAGAGAAGGAGGGTTGGCCATGGCTCGTGCGGTCTTGAACGTTTGCAGGCTTTTGAGCAGAGAGGGTCATGTTCATGTTCACCTCAACATTTGTCTTTATTTGGGGGGTTCGGGGTGGGGGGCTGGTGGGAGGCAGTGGCTTGGTACGGTGATATGCGTAGATAGGAGGCGCCGGCGGGGCAAGTGTGCCGTTTTTTTCTCCTTCTGGCTCTGGTTCCTGAAACATTCCTTTACACAGAGCCCTAAGCTTTACTTTACAATGTCAACTAGCCTGGATGTACTTAGATGACCATACTGACGGAATGAAATGAATATTTAAATGTCGTTTTTTTTCAAGCACTGTGCCGTAGTTATCTTGGTTGATGTTGTTATTGTCTACAGCTTCCTTTGTATACTTTTTTTTTTCAATTGATAAATGTATAGCTGTGTAACTTGTATTAGTCAAAACAGCAATATGTAGGCCTGGATATCAGATATACAACTATAACCATTATGTAATCATCAATATATTATTGTATTGTTTTGTGTGAGGAATTTCAGCGATTGATTAAAAAAATAAAGATCAGCCGATAATAACTAAATCAATCAGTACTTGACAATACAATAAAATATCTGTAGATAGATATCATGATCAAATTCGTAATAATCTATAATATATATTGTTTCTCTTGTTCCCCAGTCACTGCAGGGACAGATGACGGGCCGGCAGACTGCGGTGGAAACCCTCCGCAAAACGTGCGACTCGTTGATCTCGTGTGAGGGAGATCTCCTGAGTCACCCAGAGGAGATCCAGGAGACTGTGGGTGAGTGGACATCTGGACATCATAGGTCCATGATACTGCACTATGGCTAGGCATCGTTCAACTGGGAAACACAAGTGGGATGTCCTTTTAAAATTACTGCAATGGACACCTCGTAAGGGACTTATTGATGGTTATTGATCATTTATAAATAACGCAGTATTCAGTGATAAACCCTTAAAAAGATGTCAAATAAAATCCTACCACTTAGACTTTTTAGAAAAATAAAATAGCTTGGTTGAAGTAAAATCCATCAAATTGTAAAAGAAAATTCTGCCGCAATCATTCTCGTCTTGGCAAACCGAACCAATGATTTGTTTTTCCATTGGGATTTTATGCGATGCCATTCCTGCACGCATTCCAAAAAAGGCATAAAAGCATATCTAAAAACCTTCTACAAATGTTCCTTTTATTTCCAATACGTTTGACCTCACCATATATAAACCGGGGGTCTGTTTGCCATACGCGTTCTCAGATGACATCGCCGAGCGCTATGACAACCTGTCCAAGTCGGTGAGCGACCGCAACGAGAAGCTGCAGATAACGCTGACCCGGTCCATGAGCGTGCAGGACGGCCTGGACGACATGATGGGATGGATGCAGGGGGTGGAGGAGAGCGTGAAGGAGAAGGGACAGATCCCGCTGGACTCTCCTGCCTTGGGGTCCCTCCTCAGCAAAGAGGCAGTACGTATACCAGGGTGCACGGGGTTAAAGGTTATCCTAAGTTGTTTTTAGCTCACAATGAATGCAGTTATGAAAGTCAACTCAACGTTGAGGCATTTTCATCAACAACCAAGATGGCTGCCGCTGATGTGTCACATGTTTCGTTGCTCTGATGGGTTGTAGGTCGGTCCAATTGAGTCCAGAGGCATTGTTGTCTGTGCCGGTTGATACCGTCCCTTTGAAACAAAACAAAATCAGCAATTTTCTCAATCATACATACAGTGATTGTATGTAATGCAATACACTTTTAACAAAGCCTGCTATAAAAAGCATTTCAGAAGTGCGTCCTTACTGTTTTCGTCTATTCTCAAGGCGCTGGGCCAGGACATAGCCAGCCGCCAGAGCAGCATCTCCGCCATCCAGGCTAAGGTGGAGAAGTTCGCTGAGACCGCCGACGCCAGCGCCGCGGTCACGCTGCAGTCCAAGATGGAGTCCCTGTCCCGGCGCCTGGCCAACACCTGCGACTCCCACAAGCTCAAGGTGTCGGGCCTGGAGGAGGTCAAGGAGAAGGTGGAGCGGTTCGAGAAGACGGCCGAGGAGGTGCAGCAGTTTGTCCAGAAGCGGTCGCAGGAGCTGCGTGAAACGGACGGCCCGGGGAAGAGCTTCAAGGAGCTGTCACAGTTCATGAAGGTACTCCTGGTGTTCTTATTCTGATAGCTCTAGAATCAGTATCAGGTACTCCTGGTGTGTTCTGATTCTGATACTGCTAGTATCAGAATCAGAGTCAGGTACTCCTGGTGTTCTAATTCTGAGTACTCTGGTACTTCATTAAATCACAGGGGAATGGTGTCTGTTACAGTTGCTCTGCCCGAGATAGACAATAAGTGTAAACGAGTAGAGAAGAGACAACTATATTTGCAAACATAAAGGAAGAAATCTTGAAGATTATATGTAATACACCTAATATAATAAACAAGAAAACACAGGTTGATATAAAATGGTTTGCATCCTGGAATATTGTACATTCAATATGAGCATTGCACATTGAGTACAGCATGGTCTCTAAAGTGTTTATTATATATGGTAGCGTTATGAATCTTGTACTTGTTAAAGAAAACCATTGCCGATTGTGAATGAATTTCACCCATAATCTAAATGATGAATCGATTGTTTGTCGCTGTGGCGTCCCCGCAGGATACTACGGCTGAGATGGCCGAACACAGCAAGGACCTGGAGATGCTAAAGACCCTGTCCAAGGAGCTCTGCCCCATAAACCCAGAGGCGAGCAAGGCCCTGATCCAGGGCAGGCTGGACAGCCTCACCAACGATTACAGCTCCCTCAAGGACATCGTGAAAGAGAAGTAAGTGGTCTCGTGATGTTCATTCAGGTTAACGTTTAAAGTGTAAGTGAACCCCTTGTTTCAGCTTGAATGCGATCACTGTGAAAACAGGACTTGAATTCGGAGCAGAGTAGACCGTTCATAAACTGGGTGGGGGAGACTGGCATAACATAGGATTTAAAACCAGTTTTTTTCTAAATTACGCTTTTATTTTAGTAACAGTGACAAAATGGCATACAATGCTATGTCGAATATCATAGAAGACATACTAACACGTTTAAAAGTTGGATGTGTTTTTTTTAATTTATTTAACCTATATTTTTAAGAATGACTAGAATTTAAAACAATACTGAGGTAGACTGTACAGCATCTAATACAATCGAGTTGCTCCTTCAGGCCAGCTTCACGCATTCTCACACACGGTAAACACAATCGGAGCCATTGTCTCCCTGTATTGGTATCTGTACCATGATCTCCTCTCCTTCCCTCCCTCCCTCCCTCCCTCTCCCCCCCCCCAGGGAAGAGGAGGTGTCTTCGTGTCAGGATCAGCTGGCAGAGTTCAGGTCTGCGGCCGGAGCACTCACCACCTGGCTGGAGGAAACGGACCGGAAGGTTCCGGCCGTTCAGCCCAGCAGCAGCAGTACACAGCGCCTGGAGAAGGACCTGCACAGCCTCAACGTGAGTCAGCATCCAGAGTTTGTTTTAGAGACACGGCGTTGTCCCCGCACGTGTTTAGACTACCGGCTCCTTAATCCAGCGTTGTGTTTTAGTGGAGACAGGAGGCCCAATGACGATGTCACTGTTTTGACACTCGCAATCTGGGGGTTGGCAACGGTGTTGTTAGGAACGGATGTGTTTGTGTGTGTGTGTGTGTGTGTGTGCGTGCGTTTGTTTGTGTGCATGTGTGTGTGTGCATGTGTGTGTGTGTGCATGTGTGTGTGTGTGACCGTTATTATAACGGATCACACCGCTCACACTCCCCTAACGGCCTCCAATTAATATCTCTCTCTTCTGGGCCAAACTCAGGAGATGAATGGAGAGCCATTTAGCATATGGCACGTCTGGTAGTTTTATGGCGCTTTATCAGCCTGACCTTCAGCATGACAGCCTACATCCAGGAGAGGACACAGTACAGTGATAGCGAAGGATCCCAGCCTTTGTAGTAACAGACATAGACAGTACTGTTAGAGCTAGTACAGCAGCGTACGAGTGGAAAATAGCTTATGATGATGAAAGACTTCTGTAATGCTCCTGCCCTGTGGTGCATGATAGTGAGTTTCCATGTTATTTATATCAAATGATCTGATGATCTAACAATGGTGACTACATATTAGAGCCTTTCTTTGGTTGAATTTATTTTTGTTATCATTTAAATATTTCTTTCTTTTCGAGGTTCAAGTTGACTTAGACGTGGAAGTCATTAAATGCCATGAAATGTATGTATATATATCGTTTATCCCGCCCCCAATTAGACACGTGGTCTTCCCTGTGTGATCAGAACGCCCATACCGTTCTTCCTAAGAAGATGTTATTGTTATTATCATACATGGTTTGACCCGTTGCTCTCATTCCTCAGGGCTTACTGGAGGAATGGACAGCCAAGGGCCCCGCCGTGCAGGACCTGAACAGCCGAGGGTCGGCCCTGTGCGCACACATCAGCGCCCTCACATCCCCGGCCAAGACAAACGGGGCCAAAAAGTCAGGTACAACCCTGTGGATATACGGTACAGCATGCGTGTTCTGCAGGCATGGAGGCTGAAGTGCTTCTTGGCTAACCGCTGGGGGATTCTCTGTGTGAACAGTGTTTCACATGAGCCTTGTTGTGTTGTGTTGTGTGTTTTCTGCATTAGCTGTTACTAATGGTGGTGGTCCTGCTGGGAGTCATGCCTACCTTACCAATAAAGGTAGTCCTCCATTTTGCCGTTTCTCTTTCAATACTATGTATATATATATATATATATATATATATATATATATATATATATATATATATATATATATATATATATAAAACCTTTCTGAGGTATAAAGGTTTGAGGTTTGGTGCTTGACCCAGTTCCACTTTAACCTGCACTGTGTACCTTTTTCGAGTAATTGAGAGTGATAGCTTTGGACTAAATCGATGGCTTCAGTGAGAAAAAGTGACATTGTGCAGATTTAAGATACAATGATATTAATCGCATCGTCTTACGGCATGGCATTGGTAAAGCGCTTCAGTCCGGGCCGCTCATATCTGTCTACCCATCCCGACCGGCCTCCACAGAGCTCATGGTGATCCAGCAGAACATGTCCTTCGTCGGCGAGGGCTACGCCAGCCTCGGCGGGAGGCTGAAGAGCGAGGCTGCGGAGCTCAGCGGTCTGCTGGAGGGGGTGAAGGAGACCCAGCGGGAGGCCGAGCTCATGGTGGTGTGGCTGGGGGACATGAAGCACAAGGCGGCCTCCGGGAACTCTGCGGCCGCGGAGAAAGGTTCCGTGAAAGCGCAGCTGGAGCAACAGAAGGTACGGTGGACCGGTTGGATGTAGGGGTAGGGAATCCCCTTAAAAGCCCGACCTGTAAGCCTCTTTGAGCAACATGCAGTAACCACTCCTCCATCAGAAGGACCTGTGGCTGTATTCACTATTAGTGACTTTGGATTAAAGTGTCTCTCGTGCTAGTAAAATATTAAAACCAGACATTTGATTAGCATATTACACAGCACACATTAAAGATTATGCCTGGACTGGATTTTCATCGTTGACCGTCTGTGTGTTTGTTTGTCTGTAATGAAAGGAGTTTGAAGCTGACATGAAGCAAAAGCAGGAGAAGCTCCAGAAGCTGAGACAGAAGCTCCTCCAGTTGGTGGAGACCCACCCGGATTCTCCCGAGGTGGCTACATGGAAACAGATGCTGGCAGAGATAGGTGCGTTGAACCAAGGGCTTTATCCTCAAGACGGCTCCAATCACTTTGATTCAACCTCACCGTCTCTGGTGAATCACAAGCTATTGCGACCGCTGATTGTGATTCGATGTAGTGTTCGTATGTAGCGCTACGTTTACCTTTCAGAAGATGGTGACCACACAGATTTCAACCAATCAGAAATAGCAGGTTCATAAAGTGTGTTTAGTACTGTGGTTCGCTTTATTTGTCCCTCTTACCATTTGAGTGTTCTGGCCAAATAACCATTCATTCCAGTTTTTTATTGCGCTATTGCAACAAGTGGTTTAAATTAGATGTGAAATACCTTCTGCCTGCACATCAAATTTTACCTCATCATTGTTGTAAAATGCCTTAATGTGCGTCATCGACTCTCCTGGCCAATAAAAATGCCATCATCCGAGTTCAAAGTCCCGATCAGCAGGGGTTTATTATTATTACGGAGGGCAGGATTTCTGGATGAAGAAGAAGGTAGTTAAGCTGACTCCTAATGACTGTTCTTACCCGCGTGCTCAGATGCTGCCTGGGATGAGGTCACATCCTGTGCGGAGGAGAGGAAGCAGCACCTGGAGCACTCTAACCGGAACCTGGAGGTGTTCCAGACGGCCGAGCCCCAGCTGCGGCAGTGGCTCTCCGAGAAGGAGCTGATGATGACCGTGCTGGGGCCCCTCTCCGTGGACCCCAACATGCTCAAGATGCAGAAGCAGCAAGTCCAGGTACCTAGTGTTAAATGCTCAGGATCTATTTATTTCTTATCTACTGTCCGAGTGTTGTGGCGCTAAAACATGTGAGAATGTGTCCGACGAGAATATTCATATCCATTGCTAGTTTTCTCTGTTTTGTGTATTTCTTTCTGATCAAATGATAATATCAACTCATTCCTTCCCTCAGATCCTCCAGAATGAGTTTGAGAGTCGTAAGCCCCAGTACGAGGAGCTCCACAAGGCAGCTACCGCCATCCTGGACTCCTCCTCCTCCTCCTCAGAGGTCCCGTCTGACGGCCAGGCGGTCAGGGAGCAGCTGGCGGCGGTGGCCCAGAAGTGGGAGGACGTGACGGGGCAGCTGGGCAGCCGGGCCGGCCTCATCGACCAGGCGTCGCTGAAGACGGGTCAGCTCCAGGAGCTCCTGAAGGACCTGGGTCAGACCAGCGCCCGGCTGGAGACCCAGCTCAGCGGGGAGCAGGGCCAGCAGCACAGCACCCAGCCCGACGCCGTGAAGAAACAGCTGGAGCAGGTCCACTCCATCTCGGCCCAGCTCAGAGAGGAGAGGAAGAGGCTGAAGGAGGCGGAGGCGGTGGGGGCGGAGCTCACTGCCATGGTGACGGAGGACTACCTGAAGGCGGACCTGGCCAGGCAGCTGGAGAGCATCAGCAAGCCGTTTAAACAGCTCGAGGAGAAAGCAGGTTTGGCTCCCATTATTGTTTTACTTTGTTTATAATTATCTGGAGGGTGTTTTATTTGTCATGCCGATGTCATGCCGTTTATAGGTCATGATTCAATTTTAATCTTGAAAGATTGCACGTTGTTCTTCTAACAATTTACTCAGCACTGAAATATTTGCATGTTGCAATGTATTCCACCATGTCTATTTCCATGGTCCCTGAAGGCTCATGTTTCTCTATGTGTCATAGATGTCTTGATTTCGTTTCTGTTTAGATCTAGATTTAATTTAGAGTCTTATATCATAATCAAAAAGATTTAAAGCAGATAGCCCAAAATAAAAAAAACAATAGTGTATCAACTATGTCCATCCACATGCGGATTTACTCTACCTTCTCTTCCATAGCCAAGCGCGCCCAGCAGCTGAACTCCACCTTCGACAGCTCTCAGCAGTTCCACCGGACCTCCGAGGAGTTCCAAACCTGGCTGGACGAGAGGCTCCAGGAGGAGTCCTCTCCTCGGCCCGTCTCGGCCAAGGTGGAGACCCTGCAGCGGAGCCTGAAGGACCACGGCGCCCTGCAGAAGGCCCTGAGCGAACACGAGAAGCCCTACAACACCATCATCGGCGAGGGGGAGGCTCTCCTGCAGAACACCGACGGCGCGGAGAAGCTGGCGCTGCAGGGCCAGCTCTCCACCCTCTGCTCCAACTGGGAGGAGGTAAAGAAGGGCTCGGCCGACCGCGGTGAGGCGCTGGCGACGGCGCTGCAGAGAGCCGTGAGGTACCGCGACCAGGCGGAGAAGCTCGGCGCCTGGGTGGAGGAGTGCGAGGCCAGCCAGGGACGCATCCAGACGGCCGTGGACCCGGCGGCCTTGGAGAGCTCCCTCTCTCAGCTCAAAGCCCTGCAGAAGGACGTGGACAAGCACAGAGGGGCAGTGGAGCAGCTCAACGCGGCAGCGGACAGCCTGCTCGAGGCGGCGAACGCTGACACCCAAGGCGTCAAGGAGGAGAGGGCCGCCATCGGCGAGAGAGTGGACAAGCTGGCGGAGGGGCTGCAGAGCAAGAGGGAGTCACTGGAGAAGATCTCGCAGACGCTGAAGGAATTCAACGACACCCGAAAAGAGGCCAAAAGCCAGATAGAGAGAGCTCAGAAGCAGGTGGATGCCTACGAGTCGCTGGGGGTACAGGCCCACAGCACTAAGACCTTGACCAACATGAAGGCCCAGCAGAAGAGCTTGGAGGCGGTGCAGAACCAGGTAGAGCAGCTTAAGAACCTGGCCAAGGACCTGGTGGTGGACGTCCCAGATGCCGATGGAGTGACGGACCTTCTGTTGCAAGCTGACTGCCTAGAGAAGGACTACGGCTCCCTGAACAAGAAAGTGGAGGAGACCTGCTCCACGCTAGAAGGCAAGCTGCAGGGCATAGGTCAGTTCCAGAACAACATCCGGGAGATGTACCGAGAGTTCACCGACTTGGACGACGAGCTGGATGGCATGGGGCCGGTCGCCCTGGACCTGGGCGCTCTGAAAGACCAGCAGGACGGCATCCAGGGCTTCACGACCAAACTGCAGGAGCTAATGGCCAACACGGTCAACGCTGGGGAAAGCTGTAAGAAGATGCTGGAGACTGAGTCCTCTCCGGAACTGTTTGGCTTGAAGAGAGATGTGGACGCTCTAAGCAAACAATGTGGCAAACTACTGGACAGGGCGAAGGGCCGGGAGGACCAGGTCCAGGGCACACGCAGACATCTTGAAGAGCTGTACTCCAAGCTCCAGCACAGCAGGGAGAAGCTGAGCCGAGCCATATCCACAGAGGAGTCCCAGGGTGTGGTTGGCATGGAGACGGAGGTCATCAACCAACAGCTGGAGGCCTTTAAGGTACTGTCGACAATGTAAACATTTGATAACACAAAGATTCTATGCCTTTCCATCTAGCATATATCGGATAATATGTAAGTTAATAGCCTCATGAAGAGTAAGTTCACAGCCTTGCTTGGTATCATTCGTGTATCTCACATTACATTTTTCTGTGCTCTGGGGCATTCGTTTTGTTTGCCACATCACGGAACTTGGTGATGTAACATTACCAAGGGATTTACAGCTTGCCAGCTTTTATGTATGTTGTTGACTTAACAGATCAAAAACGTATGAAAGGAATCTCACCATTTTTGTGCAACTTTGCAACATTTCCATGGGGGCTTTTCAATTTAAAAATGTGTATTCTACATTTACATAACATGTAGCATTTTAGTTCATTTTCTCATTCATTTCATTCTTTGTTTTTCTTTGTCACGGTGTGCAGGAGATATATTTGTATGGTTATTGTGACCATTTTAAATTTAATACTAGCGATAATTGAAGATAATCATTAAATGGATGTTTGCAAAAGCCGTATATTTTATAGAGGAATTGGGTTTAATCACACAGCCATTTTATATTTTCATACAATGTTCTGAAATCTCACACCACCTCAATACTACCAGTGTTACATTCGTCATGCGTGGGGTGCTGCAGTGCCCATTGAACTGGGTATCCTGGCTGCGTTATTTGTGGTGATCCTCTGGTGAAATCCGGTTCAAAGCATCTGGTGCTTTCAACCAAAGTGCTGAGATGTGTCCTCATGGGCAGCAGCATCACTGGTGGAGGACCGGGGGTAGGGGCGGGGCAGGGGGCAGTAGAGCCAGGTGGTACACAGCAGGCCATCGCTGGGTACCACAGATGAAGGTTGGCCTGAATATGGTTCCCAGACTCTCCGCAGTGAAGCAGATTGCGATCGCGTCCTGCTGAACACTCCTTAACCCTGAGGTCCGAGTTGTCCAGATCTTTAGATTGTTTATTAAAATGAAGACCCGGGTTTATCACTTTGACCAGCCAGTGTGTTGGGGGCTTTGACATTTGTTGAATCTGCTAAAAGGTTGTGGAGATCACTGGGCTATACGTGGCCTCGGTTGAACTTTTGTGATGGGATGCGCCAGATGACAACACAGGTCTGACGTCCACACTTGACACTTGAGTGCAAACTCTGTGGCCGGATCTGTGTTCGGATTTCACTTTCCCGCAAAAATTCTTCCATGTAAAGTTAATCTGCTGAAATGGATGTGGGTTAAGTTAAAAAGATATTAAATAGTCAACATACAGTTTATTCACTGATTTAGCGGCGTGACATCGTTAACAAAATAAGCAATCACCGGTATGAGTCTTGTGTGTCTAGCGGTGTATACCTGGCCCGGAGAATCCTGGCGGGCTCCGTGTAGGCATGGGGTGTGGTTTCAATGACGTAGCCAGTAGTCTGCCCACATTGTGTCCAGAAGGTAATGCAGTCCGATCAGAATGCGAGCCTGACCACCTCACGATGTGGTCTCGCTCATCGGATCACAATGAGAGCAAGATCCGATCAGGGACTGTCCAGACCTGACTGTTGATGCGTCCTGGCATGATTGGATGATACAAGTGTAACGGAGGCCTGTGTTCAGTGCCTCATGCGAGCAATGAATGTGTGGTTTTGCTAATCAAATGATTCATGAGTCATTCACAAAGAAAAGGAACATATCTTTCAGACCTTGTCTTTCATTTCTGCTGTTCTATATGGCAGCTGTTAAAGAAGTAACAGTCAGGGAGGCTGTTCAATATTGGTGACAGTTAACAGAGGAGACCATTAATAAGACAGATGGATGTAAAGTGTCAAATGTTGAGTATCTGCAAAATACTTAAAAGCCTTTGAATTCCTATAGAGTATATTAAAGAGGATTAACCTATTTTTGGAATCTAAATGACTATAATGTCCATTTGTTACGTGAACTGCATCAAAATGCAAATTGTAAAAAAAAAGCGGAAAAATGTAGGTCACATTTTGTCATTCTGACAAGCTGAATGAGGTGTCTTCTACATTAGCGGGGTGTGGCCCAATATCTCGTTGGGCTTAATGGATTATACTATCATCGTGGGGCTTGTTTGTGTGTGTGTGTGCTATCCAGATCCAATATCTGTTGTGTGCTTGTATACAAACAAAAACTCTGAGGGTGTTGCCGTCAAACAACTGATTGATTGAAATCGTTGGCGAGCAACATAACGTGTTGTTGAATTTGTGTTAATTCAATTATTATCAAAGTCAAAATTTTTGTTAAAGTCTTGATGTAGCATAGGAGGAATGTGGAGAAAGCTGCCCGAACCATCTATTTCGAAAGAATTTATAACTTAGTTGAAAAATGGGCACTCAAGAAACCAATGGAAAATTATTAACTAAAAACAGGGTTGGACTTATTTGTTCATTAATTTTCATCGGGGTCTATTAAACAGCTGATTTGTCTTCTCTACTAAGATGCTTGTATTAGAAAAAAGAAACGTTGAGGGCGTTGCCGTCAAACAACTGATTGATTTAAACTGTTGCCGAGCAACTGTTTTTTTCTTACACAGTGTTTTTGTTTCACCATTCTGACCTATCAGTGGCCCCCGTAGGACTACAACAGCCTCAGCTGCTAGCAGAAAATTCCCATTGTATTTATTCCTAGCGCAGCGCTTCCCTGGGCTAAGCATCATGGGAAGGGCTGTCAGAGGACAGTCAGAACAGCAACAAAGCACACCTTATTCCTATATTAGGTTGCTCTCTGTTTTCATACCCAAAAGGCCTGGGATGGGGGGTGGGGAGATAGGGTTACGTTGTGTAATGTGCTTTCTGTGGATCACGATCTAAGTGCTGTAAATCTCTCTATTCTTTCTCTCTCTTTGGGCACCATTGGCAGCTCTGAGGAGAGGAATAAACAGAGCAGAAGACAGGGCTGGGACCAACCTTATTTTATGTGCTTTTACCTTTTTAGGTCAGGGTTTGGAAGAGACGACTCATAGTTGTTTTTTTTCAGTCAGTTTTGGCACATGTACAACATTTCGGTACATACTGCATATACGTCTGTGTGGAACCACTAAAAGGGAAAACGAGTCAAAGTGAGTGTGTTAGTGTGCGTGTGTGGTAGTAAAAGAAGTAGGTCCTCTGGTGTCCTCTCTCTCTGTCTCTCGCTCTCTTGTCCACCCTGACTCCACAGACATTACATCAGTGTCTTTTGTGAACCCGAATCATACAGTGACTCTTCCCATCGCTGAACCAGGTGTGGGGGTTGCGGTGTGAGTGAGCGACCATTGTGAACCACCGCATAGCGTTGCTGCTGAGTCACCGCCACATAACAGTGACACTCTCTCTCCTGGAGGGGAAACCTGATGCCAGCGCCACGCTGCCTCCTGGGAACAGCGAGTACGCACACGTTGGGCTTCTTTTGCCGTAAGGAGATTAGCTTTGCGATGAGCCACTCTACCACCATCTTTTTCTTTTTGAAGTGAATAGTGTTTTTACAGTATCAGAGTCTGTGGCCATGGCGATGGGGGGTGATGTCATTGACACCCATACTATTCATGATCTGACTGATGAGGGGGCGGAATTGACAGTTATATTTTTGCGTGTGGTGTAGAAGTTGCCTGTTGTGTCCTCGACGTGACGTAACCCTTTTGTAATTGTGTTGTGTTGTGATGGGTTGTGATTTCTCTTTATGTAAGTCTCATTTGGATTCAAAGTCTTGATGGAGCATAGAAGGAATGTGGACAACTAGTTCTAATAAAATAAAATATTAGGTGGCTCTTTGGCTGTGAAATGATATACCTGAAATATATTTTTGCAACCAAGAAGCCATTAAAAATATGAGTAAATAAAAATAGAACGAGACGTACCGGTATTTGCTCATTTATTTTCTAACCACTCTGGATCTATTGAATGACTGATCTCCTCCACTATTCTATCTCACTCCGTCTGCTGAGGGCCAGGAACAAGACAGGGGAGTGTGTTGTTCTAGGTCGTTCTTTTTTCCTTCTGCGTTCACCTCCTCACCCTGCTACCGAAGGCGCACGGGGCGATCCAGGAAACAAGGACGAATTTGTTTCATTAGCACTTCCTCCTCGCATCTTCTCACTTCTCCTACACAAAAAGCACTAAACAAAGCCCCCTTCCATTGCCTTGGCAGAGCTGCGGAGTGTTAAATTACCTGTGAGCAGCATTCCTCTGTAATTAAGAAGACCTGCGGGGGCCACAGCAACCGGCCACCACCACGAAACACAGCAGGAATTAAAATGGGGGGGGGGGGGGGGGGGGGGGGATAGCGTGTATCTATTTCAGCTTAGTGTGTGATGTCATCTGAGAGTGAGATCTGCTGCATGCTGGTCTTTGTTGATTTATTTTAGCAAAACATTTTTTGAACCTCATCCCCCCCCCCCCCCCCACCTCAGTGAGAGAGACTGAAAGCATGAGGGAGACTGTGTCAGGATTTGGGAGGGGGGAGGGATCACTCTTGTCATATAGGCCGGCGGAGACATAAGGGGAATTAGTGAAAAAAAAGAAAAAAAGGTCACGCTTCAACCAATCAACATGTGCTAGAGCAGCCCTCAGCACGAATGGAGTTGTGGCAGATGTTGTCTGAATAATGAGCGGGGGCGGGGCCTTGGTGTCTCTGCCAGGGAGGGAGGGAGGGAGAGAGGGCTGTCAGTGTGAGAGAAACGATGGGAGAGAAAGGGCTGGCTTTTTGTTTATCCAGGACTACCGGCCTTTCTCGGGAGTCGCGGCCCGTGGAGGGATTGTTTTAAAGAAGAGGAGCTCTCTGGACGTGTTCCCTCCTGGATGTTGTTCTTTGCCTTGAGGATTACATGGGTGTCTTTTACGTAGCCGGACCAAGTGAGGAACACTTTATGACCTGAAGCACAGCAATGAAGTTTGGTCAAGCCTGGAGAGAAGATCCATGAGAAATATGTTTTGATGAGAGAGTGACTTCATGAATGAATGACGTGATTTCCATTCTGGATCCTGATTTCGCATTTTTGTTCATGGGCTTTGGGAGTACATTTTCTATTTTTAATACAATTGTTTATTTGTTCTTTTTATTTGGAAAGCATTGTGATGTTATTTAGCACAAAACGAATCCAGGGAAATTTGTATATTTTTGTATCCGAATATAAATCAATGCTTTTAACATATATTAATTCAAATATATATTTCCCCCTTTTCTATTGTTGATTTTTAAATGATTTTTAACTGGACTCATTCCTTAGTATGCACATCGCTTCACACTTTTTCCTTGCAAAAAAAGTGCCAAAGAAAGAACCCTGCTCACCGCAGAGAACTCCGCATCATTTTATGTGCGGTGTGCCTCCCTGTCCCTCACCCGATAGTGTCTCCATTTTTGGGAGATGGGGAAGCCTCTCAGCCGGCCAGATTGCCTCCGGCAGAACCCCTCCTGTGTGGGGAAGGGGGAGGAGGAGGACCTCAACGTGGACGACTGCTACGTGCCTCAGAGGTCCATCTACGACTCTGTGCGCCTCAACGAGCACATAGACTCGGGCTCCAAGGGCAGCCTTGGGTCGCGCCGCCTGGCCGGCACCCTGCCTTACGTGCACCGCACCCTGGACCTCGACCTGGGCGGCCTGTGCAGGAACGGCGTGCTGTCGTCGTCCAGCGCCTTCGAGCTGCGCGGCCGCAAGCCCGCCCTGATGGACGCTGAGCGCTCGGCGTCCGAGGGGCTGAAGCTCAACGGCGACGCCGTCCGAGGCGCCGACGCCCTGCTCCTGGCCAAGTCGCGTCTCCAGACGGGCGGCCCGGAGAAGACGAAGGACCGCCGCCGCCGCCATCATCAACTCCAGCATCCGCCGCATCACCGGCGTTCCTGGAGGTCCTTCGTGCCCGCCCATGTGGGAGGCGAGTACGTCAGCCGCAGCGGGAGCCTGTGCACGGAGGGGAGCGCCGAGCGACCGGGCTTGGGCGTGGCCGACGGCAGGCGAGGGCGGAGCGTCACCAGCTCCCTGACGTCGGAGGACGACTCGGGTCTGTACAGCCCGACGGCGGAGAGGGAACGCCGCGGCCACCGCTTTCCAGTGCGGCCCGGCGCGGCCACCAGGAGCCTGTCGTCCTCGGAGGCCGTGCACGTGTCCGGGGAGCTGAAAGCGGGACGATCGCTGAGCTCGGGGCAGGGGGAGTTCCCCTTCCCCCCGGCCCGGGACACGCCCTCCCGGTCCCTGTACAACAGCGGAAGCCTCGTTCACCCGCCCCATCCGGGCGACCGAGGCAGGGTAGAACCGGGCGAGAGAGAGCCCGTCCCCAACGGCGAGCTCTACGGGGGGTACGCCGTGGGCAGTTCGTCTTCCGGGTCGGGATCCAGGACTCTGAACGGCGGCGCTGCGTGGCGCTCCAAGGTCCCGGCGGACTATGACGAGTTGTCCACCGCTGAGCTGTCCACTGTTGAGCTGTCGGAGGATGTGTCATCACCCGGGGACTGCGAGCTGGTCAGCGTGGTGGTGACGCAGCCGGAGACGCATGGAAACTCTACGCCCCCGGTCGAACACCATCTGCTGTCAGACCCCTGCGTGGTGCAGCACGGGGCCTCCAAATACACCATGGAGGACTTAGAGGAGTTCCTGCAGTCCCTGGAGGCCTGTCTGCCCAGTGGCACCGTGCAGGCATTTGAACAATCCAGCGGCCTGGACATCCAGACTTTGTTAGCCGCCATCGCTTCATGTCCAGAAATGGACTTCATTGGTTGTTTCCCCTCACAGGTGCCCAAAAATAGCCCCCCGTATGTGGTTGTTTCTGTGTGTTTGTCAGCGATCTGGCTGAGCACGTGTTTTATTAGATGACCGTGCCAGTTCAGATTAGTCTTTCCAGGCTCTGGGCCCCGGCTTGTTCCTTGCATATCAGATTACGTGGTGGCCGAATTAGGTTAAGCCCACTGGTCCGTCTTGGAACGTCTGTCGGCGTGATCATGCGCAGCCGAGATTGAACCGATACCGGTGCTCTGTCTGGGGATTGGTTACAGGGAGCGGTCTGAAGATTGTGTTGTTAACTGTAATCCACAGTGGATGCTGTCATCCATCTGAAGCCCTATCTCTTAAACAGTAAAACCCTGTTTTTGTGAAGTTGCCAAAAGTGTTCACTTAAAAGGTTTATCAACCTTATCCATTCATATCCACAATACACAAGTGAAAAGTTACATACAAGCTAAAGGTTTTGATTTCAGTCATATAAAGAGTGGATTCATGTCAGTCCTAGTATGACACAATGGACAGTTTATGGTGTAAGAAAGAAAACTGTGAGTGTACATTCAGATAGTAACGTAGAACAAATTCCGCCCTGAAACCAGGTGTTCGAGAAGGAGGAGATTGAGCCTCTGCAGACGGAGCTCCAGGACATCAACTCTCTGGGTCAGGCTTTGATCCAGAGCGCTGCCAAGGCCTCCTGCACACAGGGTCTGGAAGACGACCTGGACGGCATCAATGCCAAGTGGAACACGCTCAACAAGAAGGTTGGCTGTTAGACGTAAACACTCAAGGCTCCAGTTAGACTTCAGATAAACAACTTCATTTGAGTTGTGTTTGAATGAGTTTATTATTATCAACATGGTTGTTTATTGTTAAAGTGATGTCGTCGGCGTCTCTCTCTTTGTAACCAGCTGTATCATCACACATAGTAGTGTGGAGTGTATCGCATGAAAGTCAATGTACAAAATTGTTCATGATTTCATTGATTGGTTTATTTTCATTTGTTATTTTCACAATTGGGACTATTCGTACTTGGCCTGAAACAACAGGTGACGTCTATGTTTAAAAACGTTGCGCTTAGGTCGCCGAGCGGTCGGCCCAGCTCCACGAAGCCCTGCTGCATTGTGGGAGATTCCAGGATGCGCTGGAGTCGTTGCTCAGCTGGCTGACCGACACGGAGGAGCTGGTGGCCAATCAGAAGGCTCCGTCTGCCGAGTTCAAAGTGGTCAAGGCGCAGATACAAGAACAGAAGGTCAGCCGTGATAGGAAACACTAACAACACACACTCGTGCACACTTAAACAACAGACACGTACACGCGTGGAGCGTCAGACATTCACCCCTAATTTTATTGACACATTTTCTTTGTTTCTTTCTTTTCTCAGCCACGGAGCGATATTTCTTGTCACACGGTGTAATAAAGCTGCCTCCCATAACTCCCTCTATTGTTTGCTCCTGACAGCTCCTCCAGAGACTGCTGGACGACCGCAAGCCGACGGTGGAGCTGATCAAGAGGGAAGGGGGGAAAGTGGCGGAGATGGCAGAGTCTGTGGACAGGGACAAGGTGGCCAGGGAGATGGAGGGCCTGGGGCAGAGGTGGGACACGCTGCTCAAGAAGGCAGAGAACAGGTTCGTGTCATTTTAAACCTGCCTCGGTATAACTGTCGATATAGTATTTCATGATGATCCAGTTTAGTAAGAAGTGAGAAAACCGCACTTTGAATACATCGCTGTTGTGCTTTTAAGCAGCCAATAATCAAGTATACAAAAATGATCGTTAAATGTCCTAGAAAACCAGAATCAAAGTGTAATTTCTGACTCCCTTTTGAACAAATGTGTTATTGTTGGTATGAATTGTTCCAATGCAATGCGGCCTGTTGATTTTATCTCGTGTAACGTTTATGTGTGTATTGTAGATCATTTTTGTAACTTCTTCTTTGGTTTTAATGGCGGCAGACACAAGCAGCTGGAGAGCATCTTGGTGGTCACACAGAAGTTCCACGAAACCCTGGAGCCGCTCTCTGATTGGCTGCAGGCTACAGAGAAGCACCTGGCCAACTCTGAACCCGTTGGCACGGAATCCTCCAAACTGGAGAAGCAGATCTCCCAGCAAAAGGTAGCCTATTGGTCCCTCTCAGTTCTGCCATTATACCTCATGCTCCCTTTAAGTTGTGTTTGATTCATTTGTTTCCTAAGTTCTTTATATTTTAGCCTTATTTTCCATTCTTGTTTCCATTTTTGTTCATCATCATCCATCATGTTTTCATTTGATCATTTCCCTGTCTTTTCGTTTGTGTTTTGTGTTGTGCCGTTTTCGTCTCGTATTTCGTCTTTCGTCTCGTCCCGTGTCGTTTTTTTTCCTGTCCCGCCACGGAATCCCCCCCCACCCCCCCACCCCCACCCCGCGTGGCCTCCCAGGCCTTAGAGGAAGAGATCATAAGCCACAGCAGAGACCTGTGTCAGGTGATCAGTCTGGGCCAGATGCTCCGGGGCGCCGTGAGCTCGGTGGACGACGTGGACCTGGTGCAGGGCCGGCTGGACGCCACGCAGGCGTCCTACATCGAGCTGCAGGAGCGCTGCCGCCGCAGGGCCGAGGTGCTGCGGCAGGCGCTGGCCAACGCGCGCCTGTTCGGCGAGGACGAGGTGGCCCTCATGAACTGGCTGAGCGAGGCTCACGGCAGGCTCAGCGAGGCGGCCGTGCAGGACTACAGACCGGACACGCTGGACAGACAGCTGGCCGAGCAACGGGTATAGAGCACAGCCCCCGTCCTATGGGGGAACCCCATGCCCCACCCCACCCGAGTGGTGCCGGATCGTTCATTCATTCATTTATGATTTGGTATCGTTTCTGTTGGTGTATTTTATTTTCTATTATTTCCAATGCGATACAATCTCTGTGTGGGGTCCGTGTGTCAGCTGAGATGGGACTTGAGTTTGTTTATGTGTTTTTGAAGGTCTTTGGTTGTGGTCTGTGATTTCCAGGCTCTACAAGAGGACATTAAGCTGAGGAAGCAGAATGTAGACCAAGCCATCGCTAACGGCATGGAGCTGCTGAAGCAGACTACAGGTTAGAGTCGACCCAGAGTCACAGCTCTGCCGAAGTCAACATCCATAATGATAAAGACGTTATCAAAAATAAGATGCTAAGGTGCTCAGACACCCCACCGTTCACATCTCCGTCGTCCTCTCTTCCAGGCGACGAGGTGGTCGCCATCCAAGGCAAACTGGACGGAATCAAGACCAAGTACGCTGAGATCGACACCATGAGCAAAGGCGTGTGTGACAACCTGGAGCGGGTGCTGAGCCTCTCCACCGAGCTGCAGAGCACCCACGCGGAGCTGGACTCCTGGCTGGAGAACGTGGAGACGGAGGTCAGCTCCTTCGCTGGCCTGAAGCCCGTCGGGGAGGAGCTCACTCAGGCCCAGGATAGACAGAAGGTATGGGCGGTTTGTGTGTGTGTGTGTGTGTGTGTGTGTGTGTCTGTGTGTGTATGTGCGTGTGTGTGTGTGGGAGCCATTGCAGGATGCCCATGATGTTTTTTATTTTATTTTTATTTCTGGAAGCAAAAGCTAGTAGATAAAACTATAGGAAACTTTCCCGGTGTCTGGTTTTCCGATATTAACTTTTTTCCACAATTAACTTCTGCACAGTTGAGGTTTATGGGCGCACATAAGCACATTTATTTTCTTTTGTAATTGTGGTCATCGACTTAACGGTCTAGCATGGAAAGTTAATCAGCGTCATGTAATAAATTGTGTGTCATTAGGATCTGTATAACATTGCTGTACCGTGACGCTAGACTGTCCGACTACATTGAAATCTTTTGGACCCGCTTCCCCCCTGTAAGGCCTTGTTGAAGGAGGCCAAGGAACAGAAGCCCCTGGTGGACAAACTGAACGAGCTGAGCAGCTCCCTGCTGGACCTGGTTCCCTGGCACGCGCGCGAGGGCCTGGACAAGTTGGTCACCGCCGACAACGACCGCTATCGGGCCCTCAGCGACACCGTCACCCAGCACGTGGACCAGATCAACGCCGACATACTCAAGTCTCAGCAGGTGAGGCGTTCGCATCTGGGGAGGTTCTCGGTTTGAAATCCCCTGTCCGCTGTCTAATCTGTAGGCACCGTTGAGCAAGATGCCTTAACCCCTACTTGCTCATTACTGACATGCATCCAAAAAAGATATTCACTGTAAGTTCCTTCGGATAAAATCTAAATGAATAAATAGTAAATGATTCAGTGGAGTAGCTGAATCCATATACTCCACACACTCACTGAACTCTAAATGAACAGTCCATGGAATAGTGATGCTTTCCACCTTTCCCCCTGTTTGCATCTTCAACCCCTAACAAACCTTAAACTCAAGGTAAACGTTGCTGCGGTTTGTTTGGTAAACACTCGTCTTGACCCGTGCTGCACTTTAATTACAGTTTGGACAGGCGGCAGATGCTGAGCTGGCGTGGCTCAGCGAGGCCCAGGACAAGCTGCAGTCCATGGGAGAGATCCGGTTGGAACAGGACCAGACCGTCGCTCAGCTCCAGGCTCAGAAGGTCAGTTCTGTCCTCAATGTATTTATATATATATATATATATGTGTGTGTGTGTGTGTGTGTGTGTGTATCTTAAAGGGGTAGGGGACAAACAAAGGAGGTAAACACGGTTGTTTAACCCCCAGGTCTTCTCCATGGACATCATGAGGCACAAAGACAGCGTGGATGAGCTGGTGAAAACGGGCAAAGCCATCGTGGACAGCAAGAACCCAGAGGAAAAGGAACTCCTCAAGGCGAGAAGAATGACCTAAATTAAAACATAACAATATGACGTCCAACCAAATGTCAGCATGTCTCTGTGGTTGGAACGCGCATATTTGTTATTATTATTATTTCAGTTGTATTTATTGATTGCTCATATTTAATATAAGATAATAGTTTTGATTGTGCATATTAATAACAATAAATCAATACAGTTTTGAAGGTAAAGGTTATTATTTTTGAGACGATATTCAATGTCATTCTCCGTCTCCTCAGGCTAAGAGTCAGTCTCTGGTGGAGAAGTACGCGGTTGTCAGCCAGCTGAACTCAGAGCGGTGTCTGCAGCTGGAGCGCGCCCAGTCCCTGGCGGGCCAGTTCTGGGAGACCTACGAGGAGCTGTGCCCCTGGCTCCAGGACACCCTGGCCTCCTTCAGCCAGCTGCACCTACCGGCCATCGAGTACGAGACCCTGAGACAGCAGCAGGAGGAGCTCAGGGTCAGCGCCACGCCCTTTAAAATCAACCGTTTTTAGTGTTTAGCTGTAGCCACTCTCGCTTGTATTCTGACTCGTTAATGCTTTATTGATGTAAATGTGTCTTTATAATCGAATACATACTATGGCTTTTTTGTTGATAGCACTTTCTATGTATCTTTGAGTATTAAGAAAATAAATATGATGCAGAGAAAAATTACTATAACAAAAAACATATATTATCATCATCATTGTCATCGTCGTCGATTGTCATCGTCATCCTCGTCACAAGCCATAATTAGCGACATGTTTGGATCTCATCCCCCTTCTCCTTCCCACTGCAGCAAATGAGAGAGCTGATCGCTGAGCACAAGCCCCACATCGACAAGATGAACAAGACGGGCCCCCAGCTGCTGGAGCTCAGTCCCCTGGAGGGCCAGCCAATCAGGGAGAAGTACACGGCCACCGACCGGCTCTACACAAAGCTGAAGGCCGACGTCACGCAGAGAGCTGCCACTCTGGACGAGGCCATCTCCAAATCCACTCAGGTGGGTGATGTTTGTATTTGATCGCTGGTTACGCTCTCTTGTTATTTACTTGATTTTACGGTCATGACGCTCCTGGGCTTGACTTTTTCGTACAGCTGTCTTCTTTGTTTATTTTCACTTCCCAAATTTCAGAAGAAAGTACAAAGTTATTGTATCTAACACGGTGTAATAGAATGCAACCGATCACAGGTGATTAAAAACCAAATGTGGCTTGTTCTTTCCGATCTCCGTTAGCGATCAAAAACGTTTTTTCTAACTGTACCGTCTTGTTTCTCCCATCCAGTTCCACGACAAGATTGACCCGATGCTGGAGTCCCTGGAACGGATGTCCGAGCGGTTGCGCCAGCCTCCCTCCATCTCGGTGGAGGTGGAGAAGATCCGGGAGCAGCTGACGGAGAACAAGGCGGTGTCCATGGACCTGGAGAAGCTGCAGCCGTCCTACGAGATGCTGAAGCAGCGAGGGGAGGAGATGATCGCCCGCTCAGAAGGCGCAGATAAGGACATCTCCGCCAAAGGTACCGGCTGGGTTCTCTCTACATCGTCAGTTCTACTTTTTACTATTGAGTTATCTGACACATCTCTTTATCCAAAGTGACTTCCAGTCAATTGTAGATACTTTTTGATTTACTAACATTGTGCTCTGATACCTAAAGCTACTTGGTCTTTACTTTAGCTACTCCGATTTAGATTGTATGCTTGTCATTGTTATGTATGCTTGATTGTTCTCAGCCTCAATGTTAGTTAAATTAAAGCTTCTGCTAGATCAGTAACAATGTAAATACAAGGTAGGGCCTCAGGGGCATCTTGCTCAGGGGCATCTTGCAAGGATGCCTACAGATAGACTGTAGAATTTAAATGGTTTGAACTCCCTTAGATGCTTTCTGACCTTGTATCGTGTCACTTATGTGTTGTTGGTTACATTATTCTCATCCAAAACGATTTTCCATTCTCTCTCCCCGCCCCGTAGCGGTCCAAGACAAGCTGGACCAGATGGTGTTCCTGTGGCAGGACATCCAGGCCCTGCAGGAGGAGCGCGAGGCCAAGCTGCTGGACGTGATGGACCTGGCGGACAAGTTCTGGTGCGAGCACTGTGCCCTCCTGATCACCACCAAGGACAGCCAGGACCTGCTGAAGGAGCTGGAGGAGCCCGGGGTGGACCCTTCGGTGGTCAAACAGCAGCTGGAGTTTGTGGAGGTGAGCAGGGATCGATGCAGAGAAAGATGTTGGTCTCATAGCAGGGTAGAGCACACTTTGCTGAGCTGGAGGCCTATGGTTTGTTGGGAAAATCTCGAGAGAAAGCTTCAAGCAGCCATACTGGAGGCCAAGCTATCGGTACTATCGGTACTATCGGTACACTGCACTAGTAATAATAATAATCATAACCTTCCATTTCTGATTCCCATGGCTACTCTGCACTCTTGTGTTCTCAGAACTAACTTGTAATGTTGCTATAAATGCGTACACGTAAATGTCATTGAATTTGTCAGATTATTACTGGGGATTTAGCAAGAGTGGACGAGAGAGCGTTTGAGGTTTCCCTCTCAGCTTTGATCTAAACGTTGTCATCTTCATGACCCAAACCCAGGGCTTCAAGGAGGAGATCGACGGCCTGCAAGAGGAGCTCGAAGTGGTCCAGAACCTCGGCACAGAACTCATGACCGCCTGCGGAGAACCGGACAAACCCATCATGAAGAAAAGTCTTGATGAGGTAGAACGAGATAAACCGAAACGATGAGGGCTGTAATTGTTTCCATGCTGGTACTCAGTCTTCATACCAGTGTGTGTGGGATGGGGGATCTCTAAAGTATTGTTGTGTTGCTGTTCTCCAGGTCAACCTGGCTTGGGAGAACCTGGATAAGACCTGGAAGGAGAGGGTGGAGAGGTTGGAGGAGGCCATGCAGGCCGCTGTGCAGTTCCAGGATGGCCTACAGGTATTTCCCAATACTGTTCCAATGTAGGTTGTGTAGGGAGTGCCGTATTTAGACAGCATCCAGTGAAAGAAAGAATGGAGTGAATGAAACGTCCTTCAACACAGCACATTGACACAGTCGGTGTGGTTTTTATTTGGAAAAAATATTTTACTGAATATACAATAAAAAAGGCACTGGTGTATCTTTGAAAATGTTAAATGGTCTTTAGAAAAAATTGCTAATCCAGAAGTTGCCATAAAACAGAGCTTGTCTTTCATTTTTCATGTGTTTTTTATGAGGAAGGGGAGAAAGTAGTACGGTCTAATAAATTAAAAGATAAAGATTTAGCCCCGAGTTTCTATCTGGGGTTTCTCAGATCAAAGCAACGTTTGTACTCAGCCTTACTTAGATAACCTCAAATAACACAACAATTTATGAGACCCATATAACTGTAAACATGAACCTCACGGAGTTGTCCTGTTTGAATACAACTTTTGCTTTTCTTGTAAAATATATTTTATATTTTAATGATGGTAAATTAGGCACAAGTCTGTTCTAAGTGGTTTGAATCAACACTGCTCAGAGATGATAGCTTTAAAGTTTGAGGGCTTTTTTATATTTTCAAAATAATTGTTCTCATACCGCATTGACAACTACATGCAACGACATGCATTTGAGCTTACTACATAGGGGTAGAAAGAGTTAAATGTGAACGACAAAACAATTATTGGGCTGGTGTGATGTCTTAATGACCCGGAGTGGTGCCCTCTGGTTGATAAAGTCTGATAAAAGTGTGATAACGGGTGTGATAAAGGTGTTACAATGGTGTGATAATGGTGTGATAGTGGTGTGATAGCGGTGTGTGATAAAGGTGTTATCATGGTGTGATAAAGGTGTTATCATGGTGTGATAATGGTGTTATCATGACGTGATAATGGTGTGATAGGGGTGTGTGATGAAGGTGTTATCATGGTGTGATAATGGTGTGATAAAGCTGTGATAACGGTGTGTGATAAAGGTGTTATCATGGTGTGATAATGGTGTGATAACAGTGTGTGATAAAGATGTTATGGTGTGATAAAGTTGTGATAGCGGTGTGATGAGGGTGTGATTATGGTGTGATTATGGTGTGATAATGGTGTGATAATGGTGGATGCTGTGCACAACAGGGTATGTTTGACTGGGTGGACATCCTGGAGAGCAAGCTGGACTCCATGCCCCCTGTGGGCACCGACGTGGACACTGTCAAGCAACAGCTAGCCGATCTCAAGGTGAAGTGTTCTGGTGTTTGCTGCTCTGCCAAATGTTTGCTGCTCTGCATACACAGTCCATAGCACACACACTCTGAGAATGAGTTTGCATTCACAATGCTTGTAGATTCTACAATGCTTGTTTTTCTTTGTCGCTTTATTGACATAGCTTTCTATTACGACAGATCAAATAGCAGCTGTGTTTGTGCTGCTCACTATTTGGCAATGCATGTGACTCTTGACCTGTTTTGTTTACATACAATAGCTTCGCAATAAGCCAACAAACCATAAAGGCGCTTTTACTTTGATGTAGCTGGAGCCAAACAATAGGATAAGATGTATAATATAGTCTGCAGCTCTTTGTATATCTATTGACTGGTTGGTGTGTGTGTGTGTGTGTGTGTGTCTATATGTGTGTGTATGGTTGTGCATTTGTATGTTTGTATGTGTGTGTGGGTATGTGTGTGTGTGTGTGTGTACGCGTATGTGTGCTCCTACATGCGTGTGTGTGTGTTTGTGTGTGTGCGCGTGCGTGTGCTTGGGTCGGGGGTGTGTGTGCTCCTACGTGCATGTGTGTGTGTATGTGCTTCTCTGTATGTGTATGTGTGTACGTGCGTGTGTGTGCATGCGTGTGTGTTTCCAGGAGTACAAGGGAGAGGCCTACCAGCTGCAGATAGAGCTGGAGCGTCTGAACCACCAATCGGGCCTGCTGCTGAAGAAGGTTACAGAGGAGACGGACCGCAGCGCCATCCAGGAGCCCATGTCAGAGCTGAAGATGCTCTGGGACAACCTGGACGAGAAGATCATCCACAGACAGGTCAGACAGGCCCCCCCCCCCCCCCACCCCCTCCACCCCACCCCACCCTATCCCCCCCCCCCCCCCACACACACACACACACACGTCACTGATCACATATCTCAATTTACCTTGATCCCACCATTACAAATATTATTTACTGGTAAAAATGGTAGAAGATTCAACCATGAAATGTTTTTTTCTAGTTTAAGGGAGATTGATTTTGTTAGATCTATCTATTCAATATTAATATGTCTAATATTTTTCATTGTGTCGGTCACTGGTAGAAGTAGCTGACGATTCAGCCAACCAAAGCATTTTTTTGTTTTGTTTGGTTATAGTCAGATATTCATATATTTTTGATTGATTATTTTGGTTTCAAGGATTTTTGTTGGGTTACAGACAAGTTACTCATCCTCGATATTTGTGTCAATGTGTTGTAGCACAAGCTGGAGGGGGGGCTGCTGGCGCTGGGCCAGTTCCAGCACGCTCTGGACGAGCTGCTGGCCTGGATGTCCCACACAGAGGAGCTTCTGGGGGAGCAGAGGAAGGCTGGGGGAGACCCCAAAGCCATCGAGATCGAGCTCGCCAAGCACCACGTAAGCCACCGCCGCCTCACAGGCCTGTTTACGACCGTAGAGAGACAACAACACTTCGCTTATGACAAGCAGGACACTCGACGTTGCCCCCATTGGAATCATCATGGTTCAGTTTAAAAAGATTGCACTGGATGCAAACAAAATCCATGCTGCCCTTTGGTCCAGATCCCACTTTCTAAAAATGATTTCACCTAACAGTTTCCAGCTTATATCTAAATGGACAGCACACAATGCATGTTGCACGATTAACCCACTCCCAATATAAAACTCCCATATGATATAATACTCCAATATCATAATACACGCTTAGAATATGTAAGCTCTTGGTTTTGACCATGCAAGCAAACCATACAGCCATACATGCTAACTAAAGTGGCCTTGTATCTTACTTTAATTCTCTCTCTCTCTCTCTCTCTCTCTCTCTCTCTCTCTCTCTCTCTCTCTCTCTCCCTCTCTCTCTCTCTCTCTCCCCCTCTCTCTCTCTCTCTCTCTCTCTCTCTCTCTCTCTCTCTCTCTCTCCCTCCCTCCCTCCCTCCCTCCCTCCCTCCCTGGACAGGTCCTGGAGAACGACGTGCTGGCCCACAAGACGACGGTGGAGACGGTGAAGCGGGCGGGCGGAGAGCTGGTGGAGTCCAGTGCTGGCGAGGAGGCTTCGGCGCTGCAGACCAAGCTGGACCACCTCAACCAGAGGTGGACCGTCATCCTGGAGAAGACCGGCCAGAGGAGAAAGCAGCTGGAGAGCGCTCTGCTTCAGGTATGTAGAAATACCAAAAAAAACTACAACAATGGCGGCCCGACCCACTAGTGCACTAACCACCTAGGCAATACGGCTCGTGTTCGATTCCCACCTGTAATCCTACGAGGCAGTCCAGCTCTCTTTAAACCCACTGTCCTGTTTCTCTTCACTCTCCTATAATATAATATATTTATACAATATAGTGTATGTATAAATGTATAAATAAAGATTATATTTTTATATATAAATATGTAATCATTATATATATATGTGCTATACAATTTATATAAATATAGGATATGTAAATTGATCCTATATTTGAAGAATAATAAATCAACAAATTGACTGCACGAGGTTATTGTTTTAGGATCACGTTTTGGAGCATGCGTCCATTTTTCAACTCTTTGGAACCTAAAAACATGAACGTCTCATAAGTCGAGGAGAGGCTACAGTTTGTGAAATCTCCCTCTCCTCAGCAGGGTTTTAAATCACACGGTTGCTTTTTAAGGAGTGGAATTACAGGTTCCTCCTCCTCCTCTTCATTCCCGTGCCATCCCCTGGTGTCTCTATTCATAACTCCTTACACCAAGAAGGAGGCTCTTTGATCTGACATGTGAATACAGAATGAATGTAAATAATCATGTGAAGATAAAAATCTTCATGATTGTGTGTGTGTGTGTGTGCTTCTAGTTTTTTTTACATTATCTTGAAAGAGTGTCTATCAGAGGATATTACAAGTTGAACATGTTCTTTATACCAATGGGAATCGGGAGTTGTTGTGTTTTAACCTAATGTGTTTGGTGCTTGGACACATGGGTAAGGCTGAGCGCCAGAGTGAATTCTGACTGGTTCTGTCTGTCTGCCAAGCCCTCTCATGCACTCTAAGAAAGAACCGTTTTGTTACCCTGCAATCTCACAAAATATATATAAAACATATAAAAACATAACATATACGATTTTTCGATATCTTTAATATCTGCAATACTTTCGACACTTTGATAGGATGTAATCGTGTTTTCACTTTGGCATTGAGATACAAAAAGGAGAGATAATGTTAAATGAAGACTTTGTTTAATCCTCAAATTTTGAATGAAATTACGTTAATGTATTTATTAATCAATTTTATTGATTTAATCCATCCTTTTTGTTGTTTTTAACACAGTAAAACACACACCCGACACCAGTCTCTTCCTTGGTGGGTCAGAAAGGGGGAAAATTAATAAGTCAACTCATTGCTTTTCCCCTGCGCTGCGGGGGGCTTCCAACAATGGCTGCCTTGACACCTTTTGTCCTCCTCACTCGGGGTGTGTTGCATTGTGTTCACAGGCCCAGGGTTTCCATGGCGAGATCGAAGATATGCAGCAGTGGCTGAAAGACACAGAGCGTCAGCTGTTGGCATCAAAGGCAGTGGGAGGCTTGCCAGACACGGCTAGGGAACAGCTTAACGCCCATCTGGTAGGTCTTTAAACAATATGAAAGGACCGCCATGCAGATGGCAGGCTTGGGAGAGGGGCCTGACTAGGTCTTTTTTTGAACTGTGTTTTAGCTCAAGTGTGAAAATTAAATGACACTGTGCAAAAAAAATGTGAACTACTTGTATGCCGTAGTGGAACAAAAAAATGTGTTGCGAATTGTTTCGTGTGAATCTCTTTCTTTAAAATGGCTTCACAAACCCACACTCTCACCACGGCCTGGGGGAGGGGAACTCATTACACATTAGAAAAACAATCGTGCGCTTGTGTGTGTGTATTGAGAGTGTGTGTGTGGGTGTATCACTGTGTAATCAAATCACCAATTTCAATTTTATTTAATGGTTTCATAGTTTCACTGAATGATAACCTTATCTCCAAGGGTCACAGTCTGCAACTCTTCCACCTCATTCAGTCCCATGTCACCATCCCATCGTCAGCATCAGGAGATAACAACCATATCCAGTACTGTTAGGGTCTCATGGGGGCTCCAGCGAGAGACAAGGCCCCAGTGTGTCCCTCCTCTCTCCCCACCCCCACCCTCACCCCCGGCTGTAACGTCTCTCTCCCCCCCTGCTGTGACCAGGAGCTGTGCTCAGCCCTGGGGGTGAAGGAGGAGCTGTACCACACGCTGGTGACCAAAGGTCAACAGCTGCTGACCCTGAGCCCAGAGGGCCTGGACAGCAACACGGAGCAGGACCTGGCCAACCTCTGCGACAAGTGGGAGGCCGTGCAGGCCAAGGTGGCCGAGAGAAAGGTACGGGGAGAAAGCTGAACGTTTACCCCCCTGTTTATGTGTATTTTGTGGCATGTGCCATGAAAAGGCCATTGTATGCCATATGCTTTATGTGGCATGCTCGTAAAGGAAGAGCAAAGACGCTTCAATATAGTTGAAGCCTGAGGTGAAGGGTCAAGGGTAAATGTGTACTTGTTTTCTTTATGAATTAAGTACGTTTATGACAGCTCCTGGTGACACTCAAAACACCTGCAGTAACAGTAAATATCAAATAACATATAACGGTTGCGTTGGACTGATTCATTTTTAGAGCAGACCTGTGGTGGCTGTCCAATCACAGTTGGTTAAAGGCGATGGAAAGATTACTTCGATTGTAGGCATGGCATGTGCAAACACGCCATACTTACGGCCTTCAAAGGTATGGCGTGTTTGCACAAGGTTCAGCTAGGTAGAACATATTGGCCGGCCCTGTGTGAACACACTGCGGGGGCCACTGCAGTGAATAACTTGAAGGGGTTAAACTAGTCCTGCAGTGTGAACACACAGTGGGGCCACTGCAGCGAATAAGGGGTTAAGTCTGAAGGAGACGGCGGTCAGCCATGTACCCTGACAGCGTCTGGGCGTGTGTGCGTGTGTGTGTGAACCTCTAATCCCTACTCCTCCACCAACGCCACCGGTAATGAAGGGAGAAGGAATGCCAGGCCGGCGGGCAACGGTGGGGTGGGGAGGGTGCGTGGGATGTGGTGATACAGTAAATCACAGGAGGTGCTGAGTCAGCATGGAGGAACAACAAGGGGGGGGGGGGTGTGTCCTGTGTTGTGTTTTTACGGCCAGTGCAGGACAAGTGAATCCACGTCAGTGGGAAATAACAGAGTCGGTAAGGTACAGGACGTTGTGTTCAAAAAACTAAGATGAAGTCATGTTACTTAAGACAGTTGACAGACATCGTAGGACTTACGTTTTTTTCCAATGTGTAGCGTGTCATTCCTGGAAAAAGCAAATGACAGACTACTGCCTAGTGTACAAATTGCTGCCTTTTCTGAAATTCTTGCCAGCATTACTATTTTTAAACCTTATACTGTTTTTAAAGCTGTTAAAACTGATAATTTAGGCTCCAGTCTGCTAGGTGCCTGCATATCTTTCTTCTAGACCACTCAGTGAACACAGAACCGATTCCAAAACAGTATCTTTTAAAACAATAAAAGACCAACCGGCCTACTCATGTTTCTATGCGGGGACTGTTGTGAAGCCGTCGGTTGTGCTAGGCTACTTGGACGACGGGACGTACGTGACTTACTAGACCCCAGCGCAAGATAAATTAGGTCCATTAGGACTGTAATGTCATCATGGGGACGTTGACTGTAACGTGATTAAGGGGTTTCCGCGCTGGTCTTTTACTTATGCCTGCATGGCTGCAGGGAAACTCAATTCAAACAGAGGCTTATCATGCCATTACTGCCCCATCGTCCAACTCTCAGGAGACTCCCGCTTCCTACTGCGTTGGTTAATAGACGCGGATGAACCACAGCGTCGTCCTCGTCGTTCGCTTCATCGGGGCTAGAAATTCCCAGCTGTGTATTGACCGAAACATACAAAATGATTCTTACTGGTTTCGTTCAAAGCAAGATGTTCAGCAGGTGTTTTTTATGGGTGGGGGAGTGAGAAACAAGCCCACCGTACGTCATCATATAACATTTCAAGGTTGAAAGTCGAGTAAATCTACGTGTCAACACGTGTCCACATCTGCGTGTGTTTTGTGCAGAGGTTTTAACACAGTGTCTCCGTCTGTGTGTGTGTGTGTGTGTGTGTGTGTGTGTGCGTGCGTGCGTGCGTGCGTGTGTGCGGTGTGTGTGGTGCCTGCAGGTGAAACTGGAGGAGGCCTTGACGGTGGCGACAGATTTCCACAACTCCCTGCAGGACTTCATCAACTGGCTGACGCAGGCGGAGCAGACGCTGACCATGGTGTCCCCCGCCTCGCTCATCATGGACACGGTCATGTTCCAGATCGATGAACACAAGGTGAGGCGTGCGTTCCGTTGCACAGCGCCTCCTCCTGGAGAAACGATAGTGCTGCTGGGATAATCACGGAGTGCTGCTGTGATAATAACAAGGACCTTGAGCGAGGTCATTGTCTGATGGCTACCATTTATTTTAAATCAAGCCCTGTGTGCTATAATCAGGATATGTGAGTCGTTTCTGGGGGTTCTTTCACTTGGAACAATGTGTTGTGCATGGTTTGGATTGAGGGTATTTGTTCTGATTGTTTGCCAGGAGGACTTGTGGTTCAGGTGCCAGGGAGACTAGGGGTTAGGGTGTTTGACTCGCAGCCGTCAGAGTCAAACAGAGCCGAACCCAGAACATTGGAGTTCAGTTCTGACCTGATGGTACACACACTCACATCAGCCTCTCTCTCCCCCCCCCCCCCCCCTCCTTGCCTCACCTAGATGTTTGTGACGGAGGTGAACGGCCACCGGGACCACATCATCGAGCTGGACAAGACCGGAACGCACCTCAAGTACTTCAGCCAGAAGCAGGACGTGGTGCTGATCAAGAACCTGCTGGTCAGCGTGCAGGGCCGCTGGGAGAAGCTGGTGCAGCGCTCCGTGGAGCGTGGACGCCTGCTGGACGACGCCCGCAAGAGAGCTAAGCAGGTGGGAGGGGGAGCGGGGTGGAGAGGATGGGGGGGTGGGGTGTGGGGTGTGGGGGGCCTCTATGTAGGGCTGGGCAGTTATTAAATCTAGGGCTTGTATATCGCTACGTCACATTGCAATGACCGCCGCCATTTTGGGAGCATAGGAGCATTGGAATGTTAGTTATTGTGTTGGTAGACAGAAATCACTGTAGATTTCTGTTTTAGGATTAAAGTAGAAAGTAATTAATCATGGGGGGGGGGGGGGGGGGGTTGTCTTGCCCTGCCTGTCACCACTATGAGATATTTTATTAGACTTTAACAGTTTTTCTCAGAGTAAAAAACGTAAATCAGATAAACTCCTTTGTTACATGGTCTGGTCTAATACTGGTCAAACACTGTTTTATTTTCACCCCAAGGGAAATATTTGGCAATAAACAAGATTAACTATTGTTGGAGAACATATTTGATGGACCACAAATTCTCTTTCCTCAGTTCCACGAGACGTGGAATAAACTGATGGAGTGGCTGGAGGAGTCTGAGAAGTCCCTGGACTCTGAGGTGGAGATCGCCAATGATCCGGACAGGATCAAGAGTCAGCTGGCCCAGCACAAGGTGAGACCAGCTGTTTCATTAACAATTAGATGGACGTATATGTTGCTCTGGTAGCATTTAGCATCAGAAAGGAAGGAAATGCTAAATACAAAATAGTAAAATACATTCTTGACAAGATATTAAATGAAAAAAAGTAAGAAATTAAATATTTACCAAAAACGAAAATCAAAAGTAAAGAGTGCGTGTCTTTCGTAAAAAAACAACAGCCAACTCAATAAATAAACTATTTTATAAGTGCACTCTCATATTTTCTACTAAGCTGTTCACAATAAGCATGTTGCACAGTGAGTGCATACATAACACAGTCCATGCATCTCACAGTCTGCACTTGTGCCTCATTGTATAAGGTGCTAATCCTATTTTAAACCCTGCTCGGGCCAAATGTATCACATACTTTTAATCCCTGTAGAGTAGAAGGGCTTGTGTTTTGACCCCTTTTTTTGTGGTTCCATTGCAACATACCACATGGGGGGATAAACGGAATTAAGATGTTGTTTGCCATGACAACAGATAAGACCTTCTAAAAAGGATAGGGCTCTTAGAGAATGACATGTAGGCCAATGAGAAGCTTTGACATCGTCGATGTCAATTAGTTGTGATTGCTTCATTAACAGATGGCCTAACCGTGATTGGTCGGTGAATACAAACATACATAAACAAAAGTGCCCTCTAAAGAAAGTGACAGTCTAGTGTCACGGTTTGATATGCATGCGGTGGATTACTTTTTGAATTATAAGTGAGTTTTGTCGACTCCATTCGTGTTAAACATTGACCTTTCGACCCGACGGAACCGTGCAGGAGTTCCAGAAGGCAGTGGGGAGCAAGCACGCGGTGTACGACACCACGGCCAGGACGGGCCGGGCCCTGAAGGACAAGACGGGCCTGAAGGACGACAAGCAGAAACTGGATGACATGCTGAGCGAACTCAGAGACAAGTGGGACACCGTCTGTGGCAAGTCGGTCGAAAGGTAAGGGGGTTGAAAATGTATAATAGTGACAGTTTCAAAAAAATTTAATGATCTTTTTGACAAACATATTTGAATATATTATCGTAAGGTTTAGAGTGTGAAAAAAGGATAAAAAAAAACACGATCTCGTCATGAAGATGCTTCCTAACATTTCTCAAAAACATACTTTTTTAAATCTTCTGTTTCACAATTTTTTTGTGTTATTTCTTTTTGATAGAAAAAACATTTTGTTTTTGGGGTTCACTACTTTGAAATGTTAATTTTTGTCTATTTTGTATTCATATGAATAGTTCCCAAACTGAGAGAAAAGAGGAGTTGAATACAATCACCTGTTTTGCCACTAAGACACATAGTGACACCATCGATAAGCTCCAGTGTAGCATTAGATCGCACGTACTGGCCCTTCATAGGACCAAGATGAATACACGTATCTATAGGGCTTGTACATCGTGACGTCACGTCACAATGCTGCCTCCATTTTGGAAGTATTGGAGAATTACAATGTTAGTTATTGTGTTTGGTCAATTCTTTATGTATTTTATGTATGGAGAGACATTGTTGGGGTTGAACTGCCAGAGCGTTTCTCATGCGAGACGTGGCAAAACAAAGTTTTCATTAGCCTAGGACACGGTATATTTACGTTGATTAAGGATTTAACAGTACTACAACTATCTTGAGTCCTCTCAAAATGGCGGACTATCGTCGACCAAAAATTCCTGTGACGCATTTGGATGTACTTTGGCGGGGCTCTGCTGGTTCTCTCCCTAAATGATGTGTTCTCTATGTTCTCCTACAGGCAGAACAAGCTGGAGGAGGCCTTGCTGATCTCAGGTCAGTTCACAGAGGCCCTGCAGGCGCTCATCGACTGGCTGTACAAGGTGGAGCCCCAGATGGCTGAGGACCAGCCCGTGCACGGAGACATAGACCTGGTGCTCAACCTGATCGATAACCACAAGGTAGGTGGAGACCAGCAGACACATACACACACACACACACACACACACACACAGTCTTCATATAGACATACAGACACACACATGCACGCGCACACACACACACACACACACACCACACACACACAATCCATATGTTCCGACACACACACCCACATACCCACGTTATTCCTATAGACATACACATACCCACATACCCACGTTATTCATATAGGCATACATACACACACACACACATGCTATCCATACGCTCAGACACACACGCACGCACACACGTGCTAGCACACACAAACACACACACATCGTGGCTGAAATCATCCAGGAATCAAGCTCAAAATTATACACAATGACAAGATAGGTGAAACACTCATGCAGACACACACACACATGCAGACACACACACACATGCAGACACACACACACATACACACTGTGGCTGATCACGCAGGATGTTCCAGTTCAAGCGATGTTTATTCCAGGTCCATAACACAGTGATAACAACTTGCTTTTGAACACTAAGATGAATCATTATTAGATTCCAAAAAAGATTGTTGGCTATCCATTTCTAGTACCTAACGCTAAAAGAATGATGGAAGTAATGTCATATTCCTAAATAGATGACGAAATGGCAACGTTTACATGTATTCAATGAGCAGCCAATTAATCAAAGCCACTTGCAAGTCAGTCTGAGAACAATCAGAGCATAGAATCAAAAAACTGGAGCACCTACAAAAAAAGTGCTTGTTGAAAAAAGCAGTCAATAGTTACTCAATTGTTTCGTTTTGCTTATTTTTGTGGTTTCGTTTTAACTAGTGGTCGTTTAGAGATACAGTAGATATCCCATTTCCAAGTGCTTCCTAAATCCCACAACTGTATAAAAATGAATTGCATTTAAATAGTGCTTTTTCAAGACACCCAAAGCGCTTTACATAATTAGTATGTGTGTGTGTGTGTGTGTGTGTGTGTGTGTGTGGCGGGATATCCACACCTCATCCACGACCAGCATGTAAAACCGGGTTACCCTGTGTGTTAATATCCTGTAACCTGTGGTGGTATCCTGTCCTCCCCCAGGTGTTCCAGAAGGAGCTGGGCAAGCGGACGGTGAGCGTGCAGGCCCTGAAGCGCTCGGCCAGGGAGCTGGTGGACAGCAGCCACGACGACCCCTCCTGGGTCCGCGCTCAGATGCAGGAGCTGGGCAGCCGCTGGGACACGGTCTGCACCCTGTCGGTGTCCAAACAGAGCCGCCTGGAGCAGGCGCTCAGCCAGGTATGCACGCAGACACGCACGCATGCACATACACACACACCCACGTTGTTCATGTATACATACGCAGACACACACACACGCACACGCACACATGCAGATGTACACACACCCACATTGTTCATATACACGTACAGATACACACACACACGCACGCACATGTACACACACTCTTGTTATTTATATATGCACACACACACACACACACACACACACACACACACACACACACACACACATACACACTCATACATCCACTTTATTCATCCATACAAACACACACACACACACACACACACTATCTATACAGACAAACACACATAGACAGTGAGCTGTTCTACTGTTCTACTGGTAGTGATACAATCCAAACCTGAAAACTTCTACGTTTTCAATCTTGACTCACCACAACCTATGACCTCTGCTCTGGTTCCAGGCGGAGGAGTTCCACTCCACCGTTCACATTCTGCTGGAGTGGCTGGCTGAGGCGGAACAGAGCTTGCGTTTCCATGGCAGCCTGCCTGATGACGAGGATGCCCTCCGCTCGCTGATAGAGCAACACGAGGTGAGCATGAAGCGGCTAGTTCATAGCATGAAGTGGCTAGTTCATAGCATGATGCGGCTAGTTCATATCATGAAGCATCTAGTTCATATCAGGAAGCGCCTAGTTCATAGCATGAAGCGGCTAGTTCATATCATGAAACATCTAGTTCATATCATGAAGCATCTAGTTCATATCATGAAGCGGCTAGTTAATATCATGAAGCGGCTAGTTAATATCATGAAGCGGTTATATCATGTCATGAAATGGCTAGTTTGTAGCATAAACAAGTTAATCAAATTAGATAAAAAATTCCCACTATGTCATATCATGTGGGGGAACACAGGTCATTCCTTCCTCGTGAAGTAACCCTTCATTTTAAAACGCATCCTGACAGATGGTGCTGATACGTCCGTTTGTATCAGTGCACTCATTTCACACTCCTTCCTCACTGCCAAAGTTTGGCCGCGTATTTATTTTCAACCGTGATCTCATCAAACTGAAAATTGCATTTCTTTCCTCTGCTCCTAGAGGTATTTCTTGCCGTGAGAAGCGAAACAACAGATCTTGGCCTTCTTTTTAAAACATTATGTTAGTTTTTTTTTTTTTCAATCAGCGACAAGAACTCGTTGCCAGTATACGAATGTCTGAAGCCTGTCTGAACTCTGCTGTAATGCTACGGTGTGGTGTGCAGGACTTCATGAAGAAGCTGGAGGAGAAGAGGGGGGCCCTAAACAAGGCCACCAGCCTGGGGGAGGCCATCCTGGGCATCTGCCACCCGGACTCTATCACCACCATCAAACACTGGAACACCATCATCAAGGCCCGCTTCGAAGAGGTCAGCTCACACAATGACCACTCCCCCACGCCCACGGGCCTTAATCACCTGGCGGCCATCTTGGTTCCACCTTTGTGCTCAAACACCAGCTGGGTGGGGGAACTGAATGTGTAATTCTGCATTCAGTTCCAATATTTCAATTCTTTCGATATTAAATCGAATAGATGTCCATTGCTTATCAAAACCATACACATTAAAATGTATATATATATGTTACTACCTCTGTAAAATGTAGCCTATTGTTCATTGGAAACCAAGTTTAATCGATTGCTGACATGAGTGAGCTTAGACCTTGGGCCCGGTCATTTCTCTGCTCGGGCCCCCCACCCAATAAACTAGCCTTATGTATCGGACCCCTCAGAGATCTCACCCACTCCGGTCCCCTCCCATCTCTCCCCTGCCCAGGTCCAGGCGTGGGCCCGGCAGCACCAGCAGCGCCTGGCCACGGCCCTGGAGGAGCAGCTGGCTACCCAGGAGCTGCTGAAGGGCCTGCTGGGCTGGCTGCAGTGGGCTGAGAGCAGCCTGAACGACAAGGACAAGGAGACGCTGCCCCAGGAGCTGGAGGAGGTGAAGGGCCTCATCGCCCAGCACCAGGTACTGGAGCAGTGGCAGTGGGAGTGGGAGTCAGGTGTTAGGGCCGGTGGCTGTGGTGCTAGTGAGTGACCATCGGAAATGCTAAACGATGTCTTGAATGAGATGCGTGCAAAGAACGTTTCTTCTGTGGTAATTTCAAAGTGAAACATCTCTCTTTATTTATGATTTGTGCTAATATTGGGCATTTTTATCGCTTTAGAGTTGATAGTATGCTATTTTAAAGTTATAGGTTCACCACTGTTGATACAAGAGCACCAGGTACTGTATTGTTGCCATAGTGACAACAAATGCTAAACATTGTGTGGAACAGATTAGCATTCGCATGCGGCTGCTTCTGTCATGTTGATTTCAAGCTTCTATGTATTTTATACACTTACATACTGGGCTGAATTATTGTGCACATGCAGTTTTCAATCATTCTGTGCATTTCTACTGCTTTACAGTTTATAGTTAGTAGGCTATTTTAAGGTACTAGATCCACTCCCGTTGGAACAAGAGTGTTGGTTCACTCCCCCATCCTCTCCCCCGACAGATCTTCATGGAGGAAATGACCAGGAAGCAACCAGATGTTGACATAATCACCAAAACACACAAACGCAAGAATGCTGTGGAGCCCGCCGTCCAGTCCCAGATCCCCGTGCTGGAGAAGGGAAGACCAGGCCGTGAGTAAACACGCACGCACACACACACTCACACACACACACACACACACACACACACACACACACACACACGCCACCTCCCATGGACAGGCCTTGACCTCAGACATCTGGTGTTGTGTGGAGCTCCCTGCCGGATGACACAACATCCTCATTTTGTCTGCATTATTCCATTACTACGCCCCCCCCCCTTCCCTCGCCCCTGCACTGATGTCATCCGTAACGCGGGTCTCGGTTCTGTTCCTGTCCCCTGCATGATGTCCTTCACTGATATAAAGATGGTGAGATCTGCCAGAGGGGGGATCAAGGCCTAGTTATACTACTTCTGCGTCCTATAGCCACCGCGGGTCCTTACGTCACCTGCTTAGTGCATTGGCTGCCGTCCACATCTCCTTAAATTTTCATTTATGATAGATGAGGAGGTTTGCATGTGTACGACACATCACCACATTTTGAAGTGCACCAGATGTCCCTGAGTTATTGACTTTTGGCCACATTTGGCGGACTACGCTCCTGATTCCCAACGCAGAACCGTAAATACTTCGAGAGCAACCTACCGCAGCTATTTAACGCAGTGGAATCATCGGGCCCCTCACTTGTTGAGAGTGCGCTCATGCATTGCGATTCATTCTTGGTTTTTCTTGTAGGGAAGCGCTCTCCCACGCAGGCCATGTACCAGTCCGCCACCCAGGCTCCCATTGAGACCAAGAACCCGCAGGTCAACCTGCTGGTCAGCAAGTGGCAGCAGGTGTGGCTGCTGGCGCTGGACCGTAGGAGGAAGCTCAATGACGCTCTGGACCGGCTGGAGGAGGTACTGGGGGAGAACTTGATAGGAGGTCATAAAGAAAGAAAGGATGATAGATATGAAACATCCAAAATCCATATATTGATGCCATCAAGCGTTCTCTTTGTTATTTAACCCTGACCTTCGTGAGTGAGCTATTGAACTGTTATCTAAATCCAAATGTGTATCTTCAGGAACATATCATTCAGAAGCAGGTAGGGGCTAAGCAGCTTGCTCTAGGAGGCCTACCGGTAGACTGCGGACATTGGGGATCGATCCAAGTACTTTTTGGCGAAGAGTCCCAACATCCTTTGCCACTACAGTATCCTGCACCCCGACTCCTCTGAATGCCCTTTTCTTTCTGCGCTTCACAGTTGAAGGAGTTTGACAACTTTGACTTTGACGTGTGGCGGAAGCGCTACATGCGCTGGATGAACCACAAGAAGTCGCGCGTCATGGACTTCTTCAGACGCATCGACAAGGACCAGGACGGCAAGGTGACCCGGCAGGAGTTCATCGAGGGAATCCTCTCCTCCAGTAAGTCCCAAGAAAACACAGACGCCATCCACACACACACACACACACACAGATAGGATTCTCTCATGACATGGTTGTTTTGATTGAATTTACCCAGGATTCCCCACCAGTCGCCTGGAGATGAGCGCGGTGGCGGACATCTTCGACCGCGATGGCGACGGCTTCATCGACTATTACGAGTTTGTGGCGGCACTTCACCCCAACAAGGACGCGTACAAACCGCTAACAGACGCCGACAAAATTGAGGATGAGGTAACGTAAACAATAGCGGATCAAAATATATGTATAGTTCTTTGTCTTACGGTTTTGTTCTTGCCTCTAACTGAAATTCTTAATTTGTAGGTTACGCGTCAAGTGGCGAAATGTAAATGTCCTAAGCGATTCCAAGTGGAACAAATCGGAGCTAACAAATATCGGGTAAGAATATTTCATTCTAATCTAGTCGTTTTAATTACTGTTGCATTTTGCATTTCTGTAAAATTATCAGACATAACATTTCTAATGTCGTGAAGCATTATGAAGGTAACTATTGTGTTTCTGATAATTGTTTCATGGACTCTAATTTATATTTTCTATTGTTCTTGCCAGTTCTACCTTGGAAACCAGGTACATATAAACCACGTCTTTTTATTCGATGTGTTCTGTGTGCCTTACTAAGATTTATGTCCTTAATAGACTTCTTACTGATATTTTTTACAATGAAACTCAGAGATAGATAAACTCTCACGTAAATGGAATGATAGATTTATATCCGAAAGCTGTACTAAATCCTACATGGATTTTAAATGATTTAGGATATCAAAAAAACATTTTTAATCACTTCCCAGCTTTAAGGTAGAAGAATAATGTTTAATTTGTACACATACCTGCTTTTGAGTTTCAAAAAATGCTAATGCTACAACGCCAACACCATTCCAGAACATGCTAACTGTCGGGCAGTTTGGAACTAAACGCTTTTCGTGTGCTTGGCTTTTACGCTTTCTGAACAATGGGAATAATTGGCATCTTTTTTCATCTTCTTTACAACTGACACCTTTTATTTATATATTTTCCTATTTGGGCAGCACATGTTTTTTTAAGTATTGTTTGCTTGTCCTTTTTTTACTTTTCAAGTTAACATGTATTTAATTGTTGGCAGCAGGGAGGGGGTTTGCATGATGCACTATGCGATTCATTGCTGCCATAAGGGGGGGGGGGGGGGGGGGGGGGGTGGTCACATGTCACATGCTTTCTGAAGCCTGTTGGGTTAAGGACCGTTGTGTCGTCAGTGATAGGAATCTAGTGGCAGTTGTGGTGTGTGTCACACGGTTTATGTTTAATATCGACATCTATACAGTATATTTGTATTCACACCTCATTGAAATGACGTCATTCTTTTAACAGTTTGGTCTGGTACACTGCTTACATGACTCGGTAATCGGCGATGAGACAATAGCAAACAGGGAAAGTCAAAATCTGTCCCCACACCTACACGTTGCCGTATTGGAAAGCTGTATCCTGGTAAATGGTTATGCTTCAAGATATTTATTGTGCCTTTTTTTCTCATTATACTTACCTCCAGATCATTTATTTAAGCTTCATTACTTTTAAGTGTCCCCGATCACAAACAAAATCACCAGTGGCATTCAAATCATTTATTTGGAAACAATCATATAGATTTATACATGGGATTGGTTCAATAAGGACTGTATGTTATCTCCTTGGAGGTCATCAGTGTGTGGTCATGTATGCGTGTTACACTGTGGTTGATAAGACAGTTATACGTTGTAAGACGCCATTGCCCATCGTTGTTCTCGGTGTCTCATTTTGTTTAAGATAGCCTCACTGGTTTCTGCATCGGTCAGTGCATCGTCAATGGTAGTGTTGGTAGAATGATGTGTGACTAAGTACTGGCTTGCTGGAGATTGTCGTGCAGTGTGTGTCTTAATCTGATAGCTGTATCATGACATGCCTTATTTTTTTATTAAGTTATACAGAATGCATGCAGCTGTGATTATTGTGTGCACTTCAAAATGGTCACATGCCCACGGTCATATCCAACTGGCTGCTACGCTTGCTCACCATCTCATAAAAACGTGCCATCTCCAGTTGAGACATGGCATAACGTCTGTTTCGGCAATTAATTGTGCAATAGTGCCCTCATCTGGTGTTCTACATTACTGCAACCTTTTCCTATAGAACCAGTAGGATGCAAGTTGGAAAGTGGTGATAAGATTTAAGAGAGGGAGAGCAAATTAATTATTTTGTCATATCTTTCATATTAAAGAGGATGATGATATGATCCTGAGAAAATACATAATTGATATTACTAATATCTAAAATATCACCTTACACACACCTATTGTAACAGTTGGATAGACCTTGCGTAACCTTGTGTCTTCAGCAATAATTAATGTTTGTTGTGTCTGTCTTGGTGTGGCATGGAAAAAGCAGAAACATCCATACCCCGGCTAAAATAACACGTCATCTGTGCACTCTGCCTGTGAGGGCGTTTCATTTCTGCATGTGAATGTCACAAACCACCTCAACTCTATTGTGAATGTTGGCACTAAACAAAACTGCTTTGCCGTGATGTGATTCTCCCTCCGGGACTCGTCTTGTGTCCCCAAAATGAAAAAATAAAACGGACTGATTTCACACATTCCCCTGTGCTGCCCTCTCTCCCCCTCTCCCCCCCCCCCCCCCCCCCCCCCCCCCCAAACAACACCTAGTTTGGAGACTCCCAGCAGCTCCGTCTGGTGCGGATCCTGCGCAGTACGGTGATGGTGCGGGTGGGCGGCGGCTGGATGGCCCTGGACGAGTTCCTGGTGAAGAACGACCCCTGCCGCGGTACGTTGACCCCTCGTGAACCCTCGTGACCCCACGTGTGACCTCACAAGGCTGGGTTGGGGCTATTATCATGGCAACAGCAGTAGAAGATTTAGATAGATAAAAGGATAGATACCTTCTTTTAAGATGAGTCATAGTCATAAGTAGATAGATAGACATACAGATATATATATATACAGTATATATATATATATATAAATATATATATATATAGAGAGAGAGAGAGAGACAGAGAGAGAGAGAGAGAGAGAGAGAGAGAGAGAGAGAGAGAGAGAGAGAGAGAGAGAGAGAGAGAGAGAGAGAGAGAGAGAGAGAGAGAGAGAGAGAGAGAGACTCTTTACAGTCAGCAAATGGATGCCATCGATCTGAAGGTGGTGTTGTGATAGATTATCCATGACTGCTGTATCCCAGTAAATTATGTTGACATCTGTGAACTGGCCAATGAATTGCCATAAGGTAACACAGGAAACAACCACACCACGATTAAATATTATGAAGGGACACCATTTCATTCCAGCCCTTCACGTAGACGCTGGGGAACGCAATGAGATGTCAACTATTTCAATAAAATACATGATGTGTAAATTGGTCATTCTACAGGATCCCTCAGTATATGTTCCATGGCTCAGGATTGTCAAGTCAGAACCTGAATCACCTGTAAAAAATATATGCAAATGCAGAATTTCCATGTCGTTTTTAATAGTCCTTTTTTTTCTTTTTTTCCTGTTAAATCGATGACCTGCTGATCTGGTTGTACACAAAATTACATTCGATTTTTATCATTCTTTTTTTTCTAAATGCTTCTATAAATTGTAGTATATGTGATTTTCTTTACCTTTTTATATTTGAGCGATAATTCATGTTAAATTATACATTGTTCATATTTCCAAATGTCAAATTAATTGTATTCCCTCTCTCCCAGGGCTTTCAATGTTTCAAGGACATTTTAAGGCACAGTTATAAAGAGTGCAAATGTTTTTAAACTATTTATGACATTGTTCATGTCCGAGGAAGAAACTTCTTTGCAGCTAATCCTTTTCTTTGTGCTTCTCATTCAATCTATTCACGGTTTCATTTTCTTGCTTGACCTCAAGAGACAGCTGGAAGGCTGTTCTGGAAAGGCTTAGCTAGCACAAACTATGTTTGCAATTGTAATACTGGTCACTGGTCAGGCATTTGAGTCATTTGGAGAAGGAAGGAATGGGCTCTGAATAATATTATTTAGGAACAGAATTCGTTTTTACTAAAGAAAGATTATTTACAGGAATAGTTTGATTATTACTACTCACTAGCTACATTGTTATTGTATGTTTTTAAATGCACTGTTAATGGTTAGAACATGCAGTAACTTGGGCTAATGTATTGTCGACTACATAACCAAATACTCAAGAACGCACAAATAGCAATACATGCCAAACCGTGCATACTTTCTGTCCGTGCTTCAGTTATCAACATGTGGAAATCCTGTTTGTACTAAGTTAGTCTTGAGTACTATGAATGTGTTAAGACATGCCACTTGTTATCCTTCCTGTTGGTTGACCGGAACGCTGTGTCCGTTTCCCCCTCCAGTGCATCACCACGGCAGCAAAATGCTGCGCTCGGAATCAAACTCCTCCATAACTCAGTCTCCCTTAGGTTGGCAAATCTCAAACTTACTCACCGTGCTCCATGATCCCTCTAGCGGTATGTGTGTCTGCACCTCCACCGTGCTTGTGCGTGTGTGCTCGGGTGTGTGTGTTTTTTAGGGTGTGTAAGTACTCATCGGTGTCATCGTCACCATAAACATCTGCTTGGTGCTTGGTTCACATCCACTCCGCACATCGTGGCGATCGCTCCTTTCGTTGTGGTTGTGCTGGTTTGTCTGCTGCATGTCGTTTCTTTGGTTTACTTTAACCTTCAACAGCACCTGCTGCTGGAGGGGGGGGGGGGGGGGGGGAGTTATTTTTGGGAGGGGATGTCATTTCCTTCGGTTCAACACCCTCCCACACAGCAGGTCACCCTAGAGTTGTGAACACCTGGTGGTGGTTTGGTGTGGCGTGCTGCTCTCAGGTGCGACTGAAAATGACATCCTAAAAATACCAAGACACGTGTGGTGGCTGCAGGGTGTGTGTGAAAAAAGTATTTTGGGACCATGTTGTTTTTTTGGCTTCAGATTTTTGTGTTTTCTGCGCAAGCTTGTGCTTAACATTGTCTGCCTATGGTGTGCGGAATCTCAGAAGCTGGGATATTCTTCCATAGAAAATAGAATATTTATCTTTGTGGACCTAAATGCATATCAAACAGTTTAATCAGAAAGTTGTCATTATTTAAAATCTGTAATAATAATATGATAATAATGTTTGTAAAGGGGTTGGGTTGCAGGTTTATTTACAATTATTCCACCAAATAGAGCAGTATTGCTTATTTCTTTGGGGCTGTAAAAAAAAAAAGATATTCCTTTGCCTATGAAGATGTTATTTATTTGATATGATGTCCCAAAAATGTAAACCAGCATGTTTTTACATTATTGATTGTGTATTTTTTTTACGTGTGGCATGAAAATCCATAAACCCCATCTCCTGTCCATCATTCAAATCCATTCAAGTACCTGGGCTGTACTTGAACGCGGCCGGGTCTCATCCTGTATATAACGGTGACCGTTCCTCCACGCTATCGCCTCATTCTGCGTGTGTCCTCCCCCAGCTAAAGGACGGACCAACCTGGAGCTCCGGGAGAAGTTCATCCTCCCCGAGGGCACCACCCAGATCATGGCTAGCTTCCGCTACCGGGGCCGCCGGTCCAGGCCCTCGTCCCGGGCCGCCTCCCCCAACCGCTCCACCTCCAGCCACAGCTGCCCCGCCCCAGCTCCCAACGCCACCCCGGTGACCACGGCAACCACGGCGACCAGCGGAACCCCCAAGGTGAGGGCCTGCTCCTCTCACCGGCGGGGCGGCCATCTTGTTTTGAAGGGTCATAGGGGGGATGTGCCGCGAGAAACATGCAAAATCTCTACCTAAACTAGCACTGTTCCTAGCCCTTCAATTTTCCATTTGTTTTTTAAAGTTTGTCCTTCAGTCATCTGCTTCTTTTTGTTTAGTTTTAGATAAATCACTTTTTCATTTTGTCACGAGGCAACTGTGAACTTTGTCTGTCTGTTCAATATCTTTCTATTCTTTTTATTTACTTCTTTCTTCTATTTTGTCCATATTGTGCCCCCTTCTTCTCCATAATGTTTTTTATTTCATTTATTATGATTTATTTCTCCATTCATCCCACTTCAACCATTGTCCATATATATATATATGTTTACCATTGTTCCCCAGAACTCCCAACCCATTGCACGCAATTATGATAAGCCCTGGCTTGTCAACAGCAAGCCCTCGTCTCCTCTTAAGTCATCAGACGGCTGTGGTAGCCCTGGCTCGTCCTCAGAGGTACCGTGAACCAACGCCACTGGGGAACTCGCTGGCTCTCTTGCTTCTAACCTCACCGCCTCCTTCTGTCCAACTGAAATCTGTAGCGCTGTAGTAGTCACCAGTGGGGGCTTTGCTTTGTGTGTTTCCTTTACAGTGTCCTCCTTACTTTGTAGGAGCTAGTGTTTGTGACTCAACGAGAGATTCTGCAACCCCAGATTTCAGTTTGGCCTAAAGAACTCAAATACTAAAATATTTGAAAATATTAACCTGTTTCAGATTCTGTCCTTTGAATTAACCTTTTTAACTGATTGAAGAACTGCTGCTTTCTGGGATAACCTTGGTATTCTATGTACTGTGTGTATGCATGCTGTGTTCACTAATGTTGTGTATACTAAAATTAATGGCTGATAACCAAAGTGTTTTTATTTGGTGTGTGTAAAAACAAATGTGCAACTCTTGGTTTGCTTTATAGGGATTACAGTGACGACTACTGACGTCCATATTGTATGTGAATGTTGAACAATATAATGAGAATCCATGGTGTCTTTTAGGGTACACCAGTACAGGGCAGCAAACTACGCCTCCCAGGATACCTGTCTGGGAAAGGCTTTCAGTCGGGCGAGGAGGGAACCTTGATAAACACTGCTGTACTCAAAGCACGCGCGCAAGCAATGGGCGGTACGTGAAGCTTTGCAAAATGATGTTTTACTGCTCATAAGCAAAACATACAAACCACTCAATGTTATTTAAGATGTATTTTGGATGTGTGCTATAACTATACTATGATTCAAGCAATCAGTTGCCTTTTTTTAACTGGATGTGCGTTAGCTTTAGGATTGTACTTTGTGTCATTTTAATTGTAATCAATCATTCACATGAACGAATCAGCCGCTACAGTCCCAGATTGCTTTATTAAACTCTCTTTAATCCTAAATGCGTCTCTTCCCCCAGAGAGGAAGAACCCCAGCCAGCCGGGCAGCCGAGGGAGCAGTCGCCGGGGCAGCGACGCCTCCGACTTCGACATCTCCGACATCCAATCGGTGTGCTCCGACGCCTCGGAGAATGTGGGCGACCACGGAAGACCCGCCCCCCGCGGCTCAGCAGCCCGTCAGCACGGAGGGAAGCCCTCCAAGATACCCACCCCCAAGAGGAGAGCCACGCCCACGAGCAAACTGGCCAAGGGATCCAAGCGATAGCTCCTGGCCTTGACCCCTCGACCCTTCACCCTTCATCCCCCTTCCAGGAAGCCGTCGGCTCCGAGCGGTATGCAATAGATACTGGAAAGAAAACACGAACTCAGAAAAAAAGAAGACGAAGGACTGCGAAATGGTGTAGTGTTATTTAAATTGCTGCAAAGATGTAAAATATTCAATTAAGAGGCAATGTGGTTTTAATTTTATCGTGCGAATGGAATGTCAATGGCCTTGTGGATGTGTCTTAATGTATTTTATTTTTGTGAATAATGTCAATTTTAGTTTTTACTGTTTTAATTTTATTAACGCTGAACCTGTAGTGGTTTGAAATACGACTTTTGAAAGGAAATTTTTTGAATTGGGTTGGTGTAGCCTAACAGTTGAACTAAGCTATTGAATGGCATAATAACATCAAGACTGTTCTCTGACAGAGTTAATGAATGTACTGTTTATTTATTCGTGGTGATTTTGCGTAAAGGTGTTTGCGCGAGACACACTAATGTATTTAAAGTCCGATGTTGTACTGCCAGCACTGCATATTACAGGGCAATCCAATATACCACAACATACCACCGTAAACCCTGCACAGAAAGGGTTCAAGTTAATGCAGGAAATCTCTCCTATCATGTAGCTTGTAACTCCTATTTATCTCAGCCAATGCTAATCCAGTTTTAATCGATGGGTTCACAGCATGGAGGCCTCTCCCGTAGACTAGATCCTCTAGCAGCGCGTGGCCTTCTGTTTCCGGTCCGGTTCAGTAGAGATGTCATGGTTACTGTAACATATTTGTAATAAACCACCCGCCTGCTGAACGCTGATTCATCAATGAGACCGCTGGTTTTGTTTTGTTTTGTCTCTGTGTGTCATTTACTCTGTCCAATGTGTCTGTATGTACTCTTAGCCCTAATAGCATCATCCCCTTGTTATTAGGGTTTGGGAGCAGGGGCTTCCAAACTTCTTCATGTAAGTAAAATAAGCAATACATTGTCATTACCATTTCAAAAAAAGTGAGATTAACTCTTTCTCTATGTATATTGTTCATCAATTTAGTATTCCACCTTTCAGTCTTCAAACATGCTGATGATCAAATGAAACCCACAAGACGTGAAAAATGTTGATAGAAATATTAACTCTGGTCATTCCATTTAAGGATAACAGTTTGAAAACCTCTTGCAAAATGAATTGGTTTATTCGTTCATCCCAAATGAAATGTGTGTTCTTACAAATATGTTGGCCAATCAAGATGTACAGCAGTTCGTTACTATTATTCCTAGATCTATTGCTCAGACTGAAGTCTCCAAGATATTATTGATCAACTTAAACCACGCAACCTGGGAAATCCGAGGCCTACTGATAAATACAGTACAGAAAAAGATGCATACAGACGCCTCCTCAAAACTGACAAGGTAGGCTAGTTGAGGGTAATGCTAGTTCAATTGACTTCAGTGTATTGCTCCAGGGTTGTGTTGTGCTTGCAGGGCCGCCTCCCATTCAGACCACAACTGGGGGACTGTTTGCTGAGCATGTTGGGGCCTACCTGTGACATTCTGCATCTCTCTCCCACAAGGGACCCTGAACACAGGGCCGAAATGTCTCCCAGGAAACACAAACACGGCGCTGCAGTAAAAGTGAAGCTCTTTTACTCTTTTAAATAGTCTAACCATTTATTGACTATTCTCAAATAATTGTGACTAGAGATATGGGAAATATTCTGTATTCACAATCATTATTATTTAATTATAAAACATTCACGACTCACGAGTACCACATTAACTGGCCTCGAAGACACAGCTTGTCGTATAAATAATGTAAACACCATCCTTTAACCCTTTGATCCAAAACTTGTTTAAAACCTTATAACGCCCAACATGACCCATGTTGGGTCAGAGATGGCCCAGGTTGTGCGTCAAGAGGGTTAAATGAGCACATTCTCTGAAGTCCACTCCACTCCATCTTCTGCCACTTGTCAGCTCCGAAGGCTGATCCTCTCCCCTCTCTCCTACCAGACAGGGTCTGGATGGGACTAGCCTATAGGAGAGGGCAGATCCCCTGGGGACCAAAGGTGGAGTGGAGCACAGGGACCAGGTCGTTCGAGAATCTGGACTCTCAGTTCCCAGTTTGAATGGTTCTCCTGTTCCAACGGAACACCGCTGGACCCTGGGATGGCTTATTAGAACTGGATCTACTCCTCACTCGATCAACTGTAGAAGGACCCATCCACAGCCATCTTAGGAGTCTCTTTTTTGTTTTGTTTTAGGAATATGTAAGTAACTTACAGTTTTTAAAATTGTATTTGAATGTTAATAGTCTGGGTTAGTTGAGATAGTGTAATGGATTTCTGTGGTGTGTGTGTGTGTTGTTGGTCAAAGTAACAGAGGTGTTAGCAGCTATTGCTATTGTAGAATAAGTGTCTCATTTATTTAAAAAACGAATGAGGTTCCTTATATTTATTTAAAAAAATATAATATATTTATTTTGGTGGGATTTAATGGGGGATATGTGGTCCGATGTAATTTATATATGAATATTTGTAAATCATAGTATTTTCACATATACCATTTCATCTGTCGACTTTTGCATATCATTTTAGTAATATTCAAATGTTTTCCTAATCGTTCACTTTGATCTAATCATTTTCCAACTTAATATAAATATTTGATATTTATTATTTGTATATAATTTTTATCTGTTTAATGCCGACATATAGGCTTATTCATTTACAACTTTAATTAAATGTTAACTATTCATTATATGTTTTTTTAATATTTAAATTGTCTCTCAAAATGCTATTGTGTTTTTTCAGGCACCTATGAACTTTGACTATTTGAGAAATGCCAGCCTTTAAAAATATGCTGGTGTTCGTAGTGTTTGTTGGAGTCTTGGCGGCGATTCATTGCCAGAAATTACCAAGTAAGAAGGTTATGGTTAATATGTACATTGCAAATATTAACACACCTCACAACATGTCCACTAGATGTCAGCATTTCACAACCAAGTACTCATGACTTGCTTTAAGCGTGAATCACCACAACCCTTCAGAACCACAGATCAAAATACCTCAATGTCGACCTTATCTCATTTTATGACACGTTGCATGTCCCAAATGTAACTACAGACATCCCCAAAAGCCTTTGATGATCAAGTATATTTTATTTTATTTATCACCACCTTAGGGTAGGCTTCAGCCATATTTGATGACATTAAGAGCTTATAAACCTCTTAACATATTCATTCATGTGATATGCATATCAATGATGCTTCTTGATACTGAATATGTATTCACCTGAATGCTAATTCATGTTAAACTAAGCTAGGTGTTTTTCCTCTGTTTTCATAAGGCTTCGACCTCCTGGAGGAGTTCCGCGTGTCGGAGTCCCGAGGTGTGCGGAGGGTGAACGGTTCAGACCCCGAGGCTGTGGCCTACCGGGTGAACCCTTCCATCCATCTTCAAAGGACCATGAGGTACTGTAGGCCTACTGTCTGTCAAGCGGCCATGTTGGCTCCGCGGAGTTGTGCTCTCTACCATGATAACCATAACGACGACTAGGACTTCATCTGTCAGGATAGATCGCAGTGAATGGCATGAAGGTGTGAACCCACATCAGGTCCAGTGTGAAACCTATCAAAGAATAACTACATGCGTTAACTGAGTTTTTGGCGATCCAAAGGACAAATTCAATCAAGACGATAAATTGTCAAAATAAATAGCTGGTCCTTGAAATCCATATGAAGACCATTTAAGAATAATATTTGAATGGTTTATTTGCATTTTCAATAAAAACCTAACTTGGTCAACTATTTTGCCGTTTTATCCAAAGCAACTTACAGTGAATTTTGTTGATACCTCAAGGATGCCAATACAGACTGACTGACTGTAAAGCTTGGGATTTGTCCTCAAAACCCACGACCTTTCACTTGGCAATCCAACACGCTAACCGCTCCCCTGTCCTTTACTTCTAATCGCTAACGTCTGACGGTAAAATATCTCCCGGTCATTCCACCACAGCGACGTGTACCCCGACGGCCTCCCCTCCGACTACTCCGTCATCGCCACCTTCAAGGTGTCCCCGGACACGGCCAGGAAGTCCTGGAACCTGTGGCAGGTCAGCGACCCCGACGGCCGCGAGCAGGTGGGCCTGCGTTTCCACGGCGACTCGCGGTCCCTGGACTTCTTCTACGCGGGCCCGGGTGGGACCCAGATGCTGCGGTCCTTCAACCGCGGGGTGGACAAGCTGTTCGACGGCGAATGGCACAAGCTGGCGCTGAGCGTGCAGGGCGGGCGGGTCCGGCTGCTGGTGGACTGCGGCGAGGTCGGCGTTGAGCCCGTCGGCGAGCCGCGGCCCGTGATCCGGCGGGGGTTCACCTCCATCGTGAAGCGCGCCGTCGGTGACCGCTCGGTGGCCGTAAGTCCATTAGGAACACACCGGCGCCGCCAGCGCCTGTGTATCGTACTGTTGAGTGATTGGTTATTAACCTAGGTAGCCTACAGTGATACAGGTCATTATGGAGCAGGTAAAAGCTTAGGGCATCTTGCTCAAGGATGCTTACAGGTTAGGCTGTAAATGAATTGAGGTTTGAACTCAGGAACTTTACCGCTGGGAGTCCAACACCCTCGTCACTACACCATCCTGTCCTCGTGTCTGACATCTTGTCCCCCTCAAATGAGTTCAAGGGAACAGGTTTCTCCCGACATCTCGATATAGATAGATGTGTTCCCACATCCACCATCTATGTCCCTTAAAAAGAGCCAGGAACCAGCTCAGGCCAGAAACAAAGAGCCTGAGCTGGTCTGTCAGTCTTAGCGGTATCCACCGATGTCCATGCCCACATCATCTTGTCCTTCCAGGTGGACCTGCAGCAGATGGACGTCTCATGTGACCCAGAGCAGGCCTACTCAGAGGGCTGCTGCGAACTCTCTAGTGTAGTGAGTTGGGCCAACACACACACACACACACACGCACAGACACACACACACACACCCACACACACACACACACACACACACACACACACAGACACACACACACGCACAGACACACACACACACACGCACAGACACACACACACACGCACAGACACACACACACACACACACACACACACACACACACACACACGGGGTGGAGGTCGCAGCCTGGCTGTTAAACAGTGTATGCATTTTTAACACATTTCTCTGTGTGTTTATGGCAGTGTGGCGGGCATGCAGAGATGGGTATAACAGCTGGGCGGCCGCCCTGCAAATGTATGAATGGACAACCGGGGGTTCAGGGGCATCCGGGGTCAAAGGTGAATGAAATGAACACACACACACACATGCATGTACACGCACGCACACACACACCATTGGTTTTGGATTCCTCCAGTCTAACGAATACATTTTTGTCTGTAACCCCGGTAGGGTCACCAAGGTCTGCCGGGAAATTCGGGTGATCCAGGACGAGCAGGAAACTGGGTACATAAAAAACGGCAACAAACATTTTACACCGCGGTGCCAAAGTCTCTGTTTTGTTTTTGAACACACAGTGGGTTTGCTCATTAGGGAGGGCTGTGTTGACTGACTTCAACTGGAGCCGTTGGAGCCTTCGCTTTGCCAATTGACTCGCAGTCAACTGCCACATTGAAAATGGTGGTTAAAGCGTTTGGTCAAGATGAGGCAGGATGGAAGCAGATAGGGGGGTCAGAGCACTGAGCAGGTTCCCCGTGTATTTTGCAAAAAACTAAACAAAAAAACGGATATCCCTCTTGCAATGTAGTGGAAAGGATGCCAAGGAAAATACAAACCTGCCCGGATGTGGTAGTAAATGAGTGTTTGGGGGTTTCTGAAACAGCCGTTTGTAACTGTCAGCGCAGACCTAGGATTATAGGTTAGGAGATTTGAATGGCAGAGGATCATAGGATTTGAAGTGGTTTTGCTTTTCCCTTTAAGGACCTGGAGCCAACTATAATGAATCCCATAGACACAATAAAACAAGAATACAGCCGAGTTAAAACCAAACCATTCAAACATGTAGTGAAGCCTGTCAAGAGCTTACTCAGCTTTGTGTGAACTTATGTTATGGTTTCCATGTTTTAAAAGATCTCGGTCTGAGCATAAACGATACATTCGTAATCACATGAAGATCTACTTCTTCTTTGAAGATATTCAAGACGGCAATAGGGTAATCGCTTCATCGTAATGTGCAACGGGATGCGGCTTGATTTTTACATACACAAAACGTTTGTTGTATAAAGCTACCTAATAGTGTGTGCCTCAGGTGTCAGTAAACATGGTTATTTCCACTCCATAATGTAATCACTTTGATGTCCAGCTGCATATCAGGGAAAGACACATCCCCTGCATTGAAAACCCATCCCAGATGCTGGTGTATGTTTACTGAGAGATGTTGAGATTGTTTATTGGCTGATAGGTTAACATTCAACACGGCTTCTGCATTCAACACGGACGTCCGCTCTGCTGCCACTGAGAGCATGTCGACCCTTGACATACACACATGCAAGCACACAAGCACACGCATGCACACACACACACATTCATGAACATGTGTGCACAAACACACACACACACACCATCAACACACACATAACCGCAAGCACACACACACACACACACACAAAAACACATACACACACACACACACAGACACACACTCGTACACACGCACACACATACATGCACGCTTACACACACATGCATATGCCCTAGCAATAATCCGGAACTATGCAGACCACATTTTCATGTATTGCGTCCTAGCCCACGGTTCCCATGTGGCGGTAAACATCTGTCTTGTGTAAGCCACTGGAGTCCTGAAGCCCTGCCTGCGCTCACATCACAGAGAAGCGCCATGTGCAGCTCCGTCCCCGCTGGCATCTGACGAGGGCATTTCCTGGCCTCAGCCCAGCGAGCCCCTCAGCCCCCTCAGTGGTGGGTGGCCGAGCCTATACCGCCCTAGAACTGCTGTTAAAGTTCACGGTGATGCCTCTCTCCATGTCTGAGGAGGCTGCCCTCTTTCCAGCCGACGCTTTGCAGAAATACTGCCGAAGAAGGTGTGATGGTTATGTAAACACGCAACGTAGAGGCGCCGGGACTTGTTTGATTCTGTTTGTTGACTCAGGGGAACGCCGCCAACTGGCAAGACGGTGTTGTGCGTGTTCTCCTCTGTGCTCTCCTGTATGTTCTCCTGTGTGTTCTCCTGTGTTCTCCTCTGTGCTCTCCTGTGTGTTCTCCTGTGTTCTCCTGTGTTCTCCTGTGTTCTCCTGTGTGTTCTCCTGTGTGTTCTCCTCTGTGCTCTCCTGTGTGTTCTCCTGTGTGTTCTCCTGTGTTCTCCTGTGTTCTCCTGTGTGTTCTCCTGCTTGTTCTCCTGTATGTTCTCCTGTGTTCTCCTGTGTTCTCCTGTGTGTTCTCCTGCTTGTTCTCCTGTATGTTCTCCTGTGTTCTCTTGTGTTCTCCTGTATGTTCTCCTGTGTGTTCTCCTCTGTGCTCTCCTGTGTGTTCTCCTGTGTGTTCTCCTGTGTTCTCCTGTGTTCTCCTGTGTTCTCCTGTGTGTTCTCCTGCTTGTTCTCCTGTATGTTCTCCTGTGTTCTCCTGTGTTCTCCTGTGTTCTCCTGTGTGCTCTCCTGTGTGTTCTCCTGTGTGTTCTCCTGTGTTCTCCTGTATGTTCTCCTGTGTGTTCTCTTGTGTGTTTTTCTGTGTGTTTTCCTGTGTTCTCCTGTGTGTTCTCCTGCGTTCTCCTGTTTATTCTCCTGTGTGTTCTCCTGTGTTCTCCTTTGTTCTCCTGTGTGTTCTCCTGTGTTCTCCTGTGTTCTCCTTTGTTCTCCTGTGTTCTCCTGTGTGTTCCGAGGCCTCCTCCGAGCATCTGTGGATCACAAACAATAAAAGTTGTATTCTACTGATTCTGTGATTTAACAAGGCTGCAGTTAACTGAATGATGCACTTGTCTCTCACAGGGGATCATGGGTAAAACCGGCGACTACGGTCACATTGGAGAACCAGGCCTCAAGGTCAGATCCTACCTCATGTCTTGTCCTTCTTGTCCTACCAGTTGTACCGCTTGTGTGCGTATGATGATGAAGTTGATGTTGTGTCCTTAGGGTGAGCCTGGAATCAGAGGCGAGGAAGGAATGAGAGGACTGCGTGGGCGAGTGGTAATCCATTAAACACCAGTTATATCACAGTACTCGTTTATATCCACCTTTTCTTCTTCTCTATACTCTAATAATATGGAAAAACTCCTCATAAATGGATTGTTATGTTGACAGGGGGACAGGGGCCTGAAAGGCCTCAAAGGGTTGCAAGGAGCAGGTGGTTTTAAGGTAAAACCACCACCACCATCTCCACCCATAACACCACCTCCACATCCTCAACACTACCACCACCACCACCACCCCCCCCCCCCCCCTCCACTGCTGCCTCCACCCCACAACACCACCACCTCCACCACCACTACCACCACCTCCACCACCACTACCACCCCCTCCACCCAACCCTCCTCACCCACCTCCACAACTGCCACCCCATACACCACCCACGGGCACTTGGCTTTTTTACATAATTGTTCAATCTCAAAGCCTTTATTTAGATGTATTTAATGAGTGAAATGTAATTATCACATCATGCACCGGCAATGTTCCCTTCCTAAAATTGGTTTTTCGGTGGTGCATGGTGTTGGTGTAGATCCCATGGCTATAACCATAGCTGAGGGTATTAACATGGATGTTATGACCTTAATCACAGGGAGTCAGAGGAAAACCTGGAGCACTGGGAGAGACTGGGAACCAAGGGGAAGTGGTGAGTTGGAATCACAAGAGACTTCCGGTAAAATTATCATAGGAGATTTGTATTTCTTTTACATTTCTGTCCGACCACTTTCTCCTGTCTTTCTTATTTTAAGGGCGATCAAGGAGAAAGAGGATATGTAGGAATCCCGGGGTTCCAAGGCGTAAAGGTATTCTGTTCATTAATCATTAATTATCGTATTTTCCGGTCAGTTTGTTTATTCGTCGTTTGGAACATCTAAATTGACTTCCAATGTGCCGTCATCTTGCAGGGAGCGAAGGGAACCACTGGCGTGAAGGGCTCCTCAGGCCCCCGAGGGTCCCAGGTGGGTTCTGCTGATATGACCCACCATTCCCCTGTTGATTTCTGACATGCCTAATCCTCTATCCGCGCAGAAATCTTCTGCTATAAGCAGACAGAGCACATGGATCATTTTAATGCGCTAACGACACAGCGGAGAGGGGAGCTATGTTTTGGCGCATGAGCCTTTTCCATAAACAGTATTAGTGCATGTGGTTGGATTCTGGCTCAGTTTGAAGGGCCCCAAAAAGTGTATATCAACATAAAGACGCTGAGTCACTGTGAAATGAACCTCAACTGCCATGATAGCCTACTACACTGGACACAGAGGAAGGCCAAAGCCACACTGGCCATTACAAATTTGGTCTCTTTCGGTATTAAACATCGTAATATTTAAGAGGTAGCGGTTAGGATTTCACTGGAAACTTTTGTAATTTGTACCAAAATGCTTCGCTTCTTAACAGGGGATCGTAGGAGACCCTGGACAGACAGGAACTGCTGGGGAGAAGGGTAAACCTGTATGTACCGTGATCATTTTCAACAACACAGCAACCCTCATATTAAAAACATAAATTACTTTCATATACAAAATGTTGTGTATACCATTTTGATGTTTCCTGTCTGAACATAAAAAATGAAAAACTAGGGGATCCCAGGACCTAAGGGTCGAGTCGGTACCATTGGACCTAAGGTGAGTCCCTGTTGCCATAGCAACTGCACTCAATTTGAGTCCCTCATTCTTTATTGATTTGTTGTAATAATGGCATTTCTTTAGGGTATTATCGGCGATCCCGGCAAGATAGGCAGAGACGGCGATGCCGGCATAGAGGTACTGTTCTGTTGGCATATGTAAAGAGGGTCTCGTATTGTGTTTATACCTGATAATTCATTCCAACCAATGATGATGGGTCCATTCTCCTTCCAAAGGCTTACCAAGGAGTACAGGGGCCTGAGGGCAGAGTTGGGCTACTCGGCATCAAGGTGATGCACCCATTTACAGTTTACATGTCCATTTGACAAGAGATTCGTGTTTAATTTGGTTGGTGGCCTGGCAGGTGATTTAAAGGTGTGTGACTTTTCTTCAACAGGGGGAGAAAGGACCCCTGGGGCCGCTGGGGGAAATGGGGGCCCAAGGCCAAACTGTAAGTCATGAAGTGCTCAGGTGTTCTTTTCATTTGAAACCGCTGAAGAGGCGCAGTGAATGTGTAGTGTAGTGTGTTCTGTATATGTGTCTACGTTAAGTAGTTTGCCATGCTAAAGGAAAAGCACAGTGCACCAGGGATGAACTGGGGGAGAGGAGGGAGAGAGCAAGAGAGAGAGACCCCAGAAAGGGTAATATATGTTTCTGTCTCTAGGGCCCCAGAGGTTACAAAGGTTCTGCGGCAAAGCCAGGAAGACCTGGATTTATTGGCCCTCCAGGACCTGTGGTGAGTATTCCAGTCGAATCCTGCTCTCAACTCTTTGAAATATAAGTTAATTGTCTTTAAAACCACTAAACCGTGTCATTTCCCCACAGGGTCATGTGGGCTTTTCCGGCAAACCAGGAACCAAGGTAACCCTTCCCTATCTAGCGCATGTCTAACAGACACTTGATCTGTGCAAAGCCAATGTCTCAGGGTCAAAGTTCACCTTTCTATTGCCCTTCAGATTCTTCATTGTTACCACGGTGATTGATCCAATATAGATTTTTTTTTCCTTACTCAAGAAAGACCTTGAAAGACTCTATTTCTCACATGTCAAATCTTTCATCAGACCATTCAAAACACTATAAGGCTGTGTTCACTTATTTTTAACAATACATAAACCTTTCTAATTCAAAGAAAGGTAAAATGTAATCCCGGGAGAAAAGGAAATACTTCTAAATAAATATATAAACTCTTGTTACCCAATCAGTTGTTCCCATTAGCGCTTAGCTCGGCCGCACTCGGGTTACGGCTCCAGGGGGCCTCCTTTTTTATTGTGTCATCGCGGCTCTCGTATAAGTAACTACCTGAGCGGCGTCTGTCAGCGCGCTCATATCAGCGGCCGTAAAGAGAGCCGGCTAACAATCGGATAATTCACTTAGCTCTGCAGAGTGGCTGCACTCTTTGATTCTGTAATGGCAGCTCTCAGGCCCCATATTGGCCCGGTGTCTCCTATTCTCCCCATCTGCACAGGGGGTCAAAGCCAGTGCTAAACTCTCCCTGGGGGCACCATTCTTGGTGTTTACCGGCTACTTCAGGGCCAATTACAGAGACTTTTTGTGCACTCATTTGTCAGCGTTTTGCAACATGCAATTAAAAAAAAACGATCAGAAAGCTGATGTGTACCTTTGTTGATAATTGGACTTTGAATGGACTTTCAAACATGTCAACTAATAATGATGAATAACATGAATAATAAGAATAATATTCAATGACTAATATTGACTTGATCTGCTGCATTATCGTACATTGAGGTTGCCTAATTTTCAACACAACACAAACTAACACAGGCGTTTGAGATTTCAAGTTCAATGAATTGAACGAGAGAATGATTTTCTTTTTTTCTTGTATTTGTGCAGGGTGATGTGGGAATTCCGGGAATCCAAGGTGTAACGGGGGACAAGGTACAACTTGTTCACCTGCTCTGCTGCTCACTCTGCTTGTTTGTTTACACTCTGACCTCTGATCTCTGTCTCATACATGTTGCTCTTCTTTCAAAGGGTCCAAACGGCGAGAAGGGCCCCAAAGGGAAGGTAGGACAGTGTTTACTCCTTACATTTATGACTTACTTAGGACACAACCAACAAGTAACTACTGGAACGGTTATTTCTCAATTGTGAGATCTTTAGTCTTATCTGATAATGGTTTCACATTCTGTCGGTTTTCATAACTGATGGAGAGGCCTAGGTTGGTCTTACAAAGAATTCTATTCACAATTCAGTTTTTTAATGTTGTCCAAAATGACACAGTTTAGATTTATGTGATAGGTAAAGAGCCATAGACCTTATTCACCAAGTGGCCAAATTGTTTACTTGGGTGGGGAAACCTTCCAGAATCCAATCATCTATCAAGAACATTCAATCTAAATACATTTTAAATGGTACCTTGGAGGGGAAATGGAGCGCAGAACTAAAAACAATACATTGAGTTGTCATGGTTTCCAAAGATTCTAGAATGTTTACGGACCCAAGCGACCAGTATGGCCACTAGGTGATTCAGATATATGCATTAACCCTGTACCTTTCTGCTGAGAGTCCCTAACCCCCAGGCCATCGTGTCTCTCTGGATGCTGTCCCCTGGCCTCTAGGTGGGAGACAAGGGCAAGGAGGGCCCCCCCGGAGCAAGGGGGAGGCGTGGTTCAGGGGGTGAGGCGGGACGCTCCGGTCCCGTTGGGGTCAAGGGGGTAAGGGGTGAAGGAGGACCAGATGGATTTCAGGGGCCCCCTGGCCCACCGGTAAGCAACCGTCAAAATGTCCTTAGAGACGAGCCTTGTGTGTATGTGTGTATGTGTGTGTGTGTGTGTGTGTGTGCATGTGTGTGTGGGTGGCTGTGTGTCAAATAATATTTGAATCCCTGATTTAAACACACATTTAAAGAAAACTATATTAAAAAAATCGAAAACAATCAGGAATATAGAAAATACATCCTCATCATTTTCATCATGTGTAGTACTGGCTCCACTGGGCCTGACACACTGTACACACACATCAGTACACACACCTTTTCTTGAATCTCTACTTTATAGTTGCTACGCTTTAACTAGGGAATTATATCACACAGTTATTTGCAAGCAACAACACGGACTGGAACACAGGGCCCCTGCTTTAACAAGGGCCTCTGATGATATCTGGAGTCAGTGCTAGTAACTCACACAGTAAGGGGTTGGTTTAGTGCAGCAGTAAACCCAGAATGACTCGCAGGGAAATATTGTTTGGCGGGGTTGGGTCCGCTGCGCGTTGTCTTTCCTTTGAGATGGGAGCCATCCCTTGGTCTAGCGTGCACGTTGGTCCCGTACCGTTCCAATGTTCCCTATCCCAGAGCCCCCGCCCTGCACTGACAGCTTGGCTCATGCTTTCTCACACAGGGGCCCACCCTCCCAGCTCAGCATGTCATCGAGGTCTGCAAGCGAGTGGTGCTGGAGCAGATGTCCTTGTTTGCCAACTCTGTGAAGAGGACGTGCGCTGCCGTGTGTCCGCTCTACGGGGACGTGCCCATGGGTGCCCCGGGACCCCCTGGACAGAAGGGACCGCCGGGATCACCTGTAGGTTTTTCTGGGATATAATGTTATTGATTGGTTCAGAAAGCGCCACCACATGTTTGGATGCCCGCTGTGGGTTAGGGTAAATCGCTCCTTCAGCAAACGACCATTTTCAGATGAACATATTTAATCTAGATTTTGTTTTCTTACGTGTCCTCTCATAAGTTTAGCATAAGTTCCACATGGCCTGTCTCACTGGCTTTGTGAAACGTTGCAAGAGCCTGAATTAGACTGTGAGAGCTCATGCATTTGGCACTATTGTTTGGAATGAAAACACACAGATTTTCCATGTCTCCATGAGGACAAATAAGAAGTCACAGACAAGGCACTTGGTCTGTTTCGAAACGTTTTTGGACAGTGTTGTCCCTTCTCTTCCATGGAAAACCCCACTCCACTCAGCTTGTTGCCCAGGGCAGACCCAACGCATGTTCAGTTACAGCTTTAATCATATTCACCCCCTCGGTTGACAACATCTAAGAATCCATAACACAGAATCTGTATTATACTGCTGTTCCCAAGCCCCCGCCCCCCCCCCCCCCCCCCCCCCCCCCCCACACACACACACACACACACACTCCCTATGGCCACATTTCCAGCCCCCACATATCAAATCAATGAGTACAGTGTTTTCTCAGCCGAATAATAACTTCCTAGTTTTCTGTGAGTGAGAGGTGAGTGAAACATTGAATGATTTTTCATTGTTGTGTTAACACCCTAGAGAACACAATTCCACTGCTCCCCTTGGAAACACAACATTAACATTGATGTGCATGCTGTTCCCAGGGGGACCCTGGTGTTGATGGTACTGATGGGGAGCTGGGACAACCAGGGTTCTATGGTGACGCTGGAGAGGCCGGCAGAAAGGGAGTATCAGGTGAGGGGACAAAAGCCCTGAAATTGTATCGATTGTTGCCATTAAAATGAATAGTTTAATGGATGACTGTATGGATGGACAGATGAATGGATGGATGGACATATTAATGGATGGATGGACAGATTAATGAATGGATGGTTGAATGGCTGGATGGATAGATGAACGGCTGGATGAATGGCTGGATGAATGGATGGATGGACAGATGGATGGATAGCTGAATGGATGGATGGATCAATGGATGGAGATGTATGGATAGAGGGACAGAAGATGGATAGATGGATGGACAGATGGATGATTGGATGAATGGATAGATTAACGGATGGATGAAACAATGGATGGAGACGTATGGATGGAAAGATGAATGGAGAGATGAATGGATGGAAAATGGATAGATGGATGACTCAATAAATGGAAGATGTGTGGAAAGGTAGATAGATGGATAGAGGACAGATGGAAGGAAGATGGATGGATGACCAGAAGAGGGAACTGTGGATGTCTCACAGATATACGGAAGAGGGATGGATGGTGGTTTGATGAATGGATAGATGGATGGAGCGTTGGATGGCTGGATAGACTATGGGTGTCACTGGGTTCATAAGACCTCTGTCATTGGCTTCCAGGTGACCGAGGCGAGCAGGGTGATAAGGGAGCCAAGGGCCATGGTCTGGCTGGCTACATTGGAGACCAGGGAGCCAAAGGTAACATCTTTCCTCACCATGTCCATAAAGACTCTTGCTAACAACCACTGACAAGACAACCTAAAAGACTCTTCCTAACAACCACTGACATGACAACCCAAATGACTCTTCTTAACAACCACTGACAAGACAACCCAAAAGACTCCTCTTCAGCTGTAGAACAGTAACACGTGGCCATCTGGCCGGTTTGTTTAGTCTTACCTCATGTCTTGCAATCCAACCTTCTCCATATTCCTCCTTGTTCGCATTTAGTTGCGAGAGAAAAACAAAATAAAAACAGGAACTAATGGAACATTAAACCTTGCGTCCCCAGGCCAGCGTGGGCGCCCAGGCCGGGTGTTTGACGGTCAGCCAGGGAAGCCGGGTGAGAGAGGGCACGTGGGAAGACCTGGGCTCACGGGTCACCTGGGTCTCAGAGGAGTCCCAGGTATTTGCTTGACTTCGGGCTGTGATGCAGCTGTCATCCCCACCACCACCAGCACACCCCCTCGAGGCCGGCAAGCACCCCAGAGACCCAGAGGCCGCTCTTAGGTCGATACATGGTTAAAACAAGCCCCGCGCTGGGAGGATGGATGCGGGATGACTGGAGGGAGGAAATGGATGTTATGGGAGCAAGGATGCATTGGTTCTGGTCATTAGCTTATTATGATTTAATTCAATATATTGGTTTAATGTAAATAATATGCCTCCCTGAAATCGTGAAAAGACACATGTTAAAACCTTCAAGTTCATTCATAGAACTCCGATGCAGTGAAAATATTTCGCATTTGTACAAAAATAAAGATACCATCATATTCGATTATGTTTATTTAAAATTATTTCACACGAGACTTACTTGTTTTTCATTAGTTGTTCTTTATAATAAAACTTGAAAAAAAACAATATTGTTTTATTGTACAATCGATTTTTTCTATTGATATATATTTTAAAAGCACGCCATATAATAGCTTACTTTAATAATCCTAGCCATGTTGAAGTCAATTTAATTTCAATGTTACCTACAATAATAATAAACTGCAGGGGGTCAGAAATGTTTTGTCGAATCAACATATTGTTATTTATTTGTACCACAGTGGAATCCTTTTGAGTAATGGAAAAACATTTGAATGACTTGTTTGTTGTTCTTGCTGCTGTTAATAACAGAGAATGCTTTTATTACCAGTTGGATATTATTATTTTTTTTACAGGGATTAGGCATCACAACTGCACATTTCACACATTTATTGCCTTGATTTTCATAGGGAGAACATTCTCCCCTGGGTTCCCCCTAGGCTTTCCAGATGGGCATTGTTTCATAACCATGTTCTATGCTTAAAAAAAGAATAGGCCTAACGCTAATGTGTCGTAGTTTAGTCGTTAAACTTGAGTCGTTTAAACACCTTTCCGTTTAAAACCACAAAAATGTATGTTGTTTGGCAAACTTTATTCTCAATATCTTACAATGACAACAACCGAATCGTATATGGGCCTAATCCATATTAATCTTCAGAACAAGTAGTAGAGGATGTGTGACACGGCCACACACTCCTCCTCCACCCGTTCCTCCGCGATCACTGGGTCTTATTTTCCGCATGTTGTTGTGGAGATGGGGGATAAACAAAGCATGTGTTTTTCCACGGATCCCATCTAAACGCGGGGGGGGGGGGGGGGTGGGGGGAACTCTCGAGGAGCGCTGCGTGTGGCTCCTCGGCTCTTTCTTTCCTGGCTCAGCTGGGAGTCCTGGACAACGGGAAGAGCGGACGGACAAACGGAACGGGACGCCCCTCCTCCTCCTTCATCCACGCAATGGCCGCCTCCCAGAGCACGGGCCTCGCCCTTCCAGTCCCGTTTTGTCATGTTCCGCTGGAGGGTGGTGGTGGCCCCCGTGCCAAACACTTCCATGGAAGCAATTATGGTCTGACGTGAGTCTTTGCCAGAAACGCATCTCTTGCTTCTTGTCGTCGTCCTTTTTTTCTTTTCTTTTTTGGTTGCTCAAAACATGAGGTCTCGTTCTGTGGCCGAAGCCGTTCAAGTGATTACAATAATTACCGTTTCATTGGCCTTCAAAGCAGTATTGATCGGCCAAAACCTCCATAGTCACCAAATGGAAGTCATTGTAGTACAACCACACAAGCCGTCGTCGTGTTTTTGGTTTGGTTTTGGTTTTATCGGTTTGTACTGTGATGAGAAAAATACTAGATTGCCTCAGGGGATAATTATGTATTTGTTTGTTTGTTTGTTTGTTTGGGAAGTTTTGAACGTCTCACAATTTCTTTCACAAATCATATTTTAATACCGAGGAACCTTTCGCCCGATCGTACTCTGTCCCCCATTAGAGCACATGGTGGATTATTCAAAGCCAAAACTCAAATCCTAAACTATAGCTGCACATGCCCAGTCCACGGTCAAATGAGTCCAATTGTTAAACAGTAGCAGTAGCCTGTTTGTACCACCAGGTTGTGCTCATTTCAGTCTCCAGGGCCTTCGTCGACAAGAGCTTATACGAACTCTGCAGGGTTCATCAGATAACAGCACTACAAGTACCCCAGTACAATATGTTTGCTTGCTCTTCCACTGTTTACATTCATACTGTGGGATAGTTTGGACACAAGAGTGGAAATAGTCTAAAATAGTAATACAGTACAAACCCTCTGGCAATTACAGTAATTTAAACAAGTACTTCCAAGATTTCCAATGAATGGCACAAATTATATTTTTAAACTCAGAACGTAATTCCCCTGACTTTTCACCATGAGCACATGTGTGTGAAGCAAGCAATACACCAGAGATACGTATATGTATTAATAATATTATATTACTTCATGTAGGTCCGGAGTAAAGAAAGAGAACTACAGTAGGCCTAGGGCTATTTCACATGGCAGCAAGTTCCAGAGAATTCACAATGCCTACTAGTTGATGCAATCCAGCCTTCTGCTGCAGAGATCAAATATGATTAAGCTCTGCATTCGTCATGGCTAACAGGTTTTGGCTCTGCCTTTCTGATGTTTCTCAGCTGTACGGAGGAAGATATATAGACTGCAGTGGCCTTGTTACATATTGTTTACCGTTGAACATTAAGCCGTAGGACATTATTCTTGTGCTCACATGGGGAAAGGGAAAAGAGGAAATTAATTCATGGCGATAACGTGAAAAACAGGTAGCACCGCTGTCCTCAAACACACACATTAAAACTCTCGGGTCAAGTAGGTTTTTATACCTACCATGTGGAGCCGTATGGTTGCTCAGCAATGCTGGTCCTCCATCTACAAACTCTCTCATGTTCTGTCCAGAAATGTCCCCACAGCTACCTCCAACACCCCCCCCCCCCCCCCCCCCCAAAAAAAAAAATTGGAAACATGCTGTCTTCATTACAACCTTTCTCCCCCCCTTCGGATGGACAAGAGATGGGCTGTCTTATTTTTCTTTATTTATTAATAGATTTTCTATTTTTTGTACTACATGCTTCTCTTATCTGCATCCTTTTTCCACCCTTGATAATTGAGAGGCAGCAGGCCAGTAAAACAGAGAGAGAGAGAGAGAGAGAGAGAGAGGGAGAGGGAGAGAGAGAGAGAGGGCTGGGAGGAAGGAAAACAGAGGGACAGAGCGAGAGAGAGAGAGAAGGCTGGGAGGAAGGAAGACAGAGAGGGAGAAAGAGAGAGAGAGGGACAGAGCGAAACAGAGGAACGGCTGGAACAGAGAGGGCAGGCTCTTTGATTCACCAGGGAAACATGTGCGTTGCTACGCCGACCCAGCAGCTTCTTCTGTTGAGGTGAAGGACAAAACTGCAGCACTGACGTCTGGCTGTCAATGAGACGATTGGGAGGAATTTACATTACAAGTACTGCTGCTGCTGCTTCGCTTACCTCTGGTAATATATCGATATTTGTTTCCCATTTTCTTTCATGCAATCTATGTAGTAATCGTGAATAAATGGATTGGTTTTAAATTTGTTTTGTTTATGGGTTGTTTCAATATACAGAATATTGTAATTGCTTGGTTATTATGCAATTATTACTGTCCGATGTCAGGGCTTATGTCGCATTACACGTTGATTAGGCCATGCTGGTGTTCAAATATAATTTTGTGTCAGATCTATTTTTCTTCCATTCCGTTTTATTTAATTTACAATGTAAATAGTTGATCATTGTCTAGTGATTGATTCCAAAGCAGTGTGTTGGACCTGTGCTGAAGCCTGTTGCATGTTGAAGACATTAGGACAGTTATCAGTCCCTTGCTCTAGCCGCTGTCAAGGAAAGAATGATCATAAACGATTTAAAGGAATTTGCTTTAGCCAAGTACCAAATCAGTTTTACTCGCACGTCGTTTAAAAACATCAAAAGAAACACGTGTAATCCATTCATCCATTCTTGAGATGATCACAAACAATTTGAATGGATGCACCATTCTATTTGTTATAAAAGACACTCATCTAGTAGGCCTGATACAAGAAGAACATGCAAAAAAAGGTTATGAAACACAGATGTTTATTTCGACAGTTCACTGCACCGGAGAACCGATAACTTATTGCTTCCTTGGTTGTGTAAAGAGCTTAGGGCCAATCAAAACACCTTCTATTGCACATGCACACCCCCACACACACACCCTATCTTGGCGAGTTTGCAGGGCAGGCTGAACTGCATTATGCGGAAAAAGGTTCTTGTCCGAAAAGCAGTTTTTCAGGCTTGCGGGATCTTTGTTTAAGGTTATAATTTAAAGACCATGCTGACAGGAATGGATGCCCTTTTTAGTGACAGATGTGATATTCAAAGCAAAGTGGGATATTTAAAGCTCAACATATGCAGTCTGCTGTTATGGTGAAAATCTATGGTATGTCATGACTCAAGTGTTCCCTTTCTGAAATGCTGAAAAGGTTATCTGAAGAGGTGGGAGGAATCAGCTGTTCAACAGCTTCCCTACTCCTACAGCCAGCTGGACCACAAGTGAAGGGCTTAGCATGAATCTCCTAGGAACAAACAGGATGATTCCCTTTAACAAAACTTCTCTTTGTAAACTGTCAAAGTGAAGGCTAAGGCTATTGTTTCGTGGAGGTTGTTCTTGACAGTTACTGTTTGTAGGGTTTTTTTCCCCAAGGAGAATTGTGCAACAGGTGACATAACTGTCATTCTGGGATCTTGGCTGGGATCAGTAGCTATAAAGAGTCTGCACTGCCCCTGTAACCTCAGGGGTCAATAGGTTGGAGAGAGCTGTAAATGCCATACGAAGACTGGCATTCACCTGTTTAGACTTCAAGCGTATTACTCATTGTGTAAAATTGCCTAACGTTTGTCTTACATAAACCTTCGACCCACGTGGACAATCTGACCATTTCGTTTTCCGAATTCTTAGAATTTCGCATTTTTACGACACTCTGTAAAAATGACTCGTCTTTTCGTACTTCCCCGAAAGAAAACAAAAAGATGGCACCCCTTCTCGTCGTACCTTAACATGTGTTTGGTCGTCGTCCAGAGATGGAATTTCACTGTCTGACGCCACAAATTAATTCCATGTGGCGTAAGCAGAGGTGTAGAAATGCTCTGTTTGAGGGAAGCTCAGTTGAGGGGAAATGTCACGCCGACTGGCCCGGGTCGATGAGGGGGCTTTCCAGCAACCCCCCCCCCCCCCCCCACCCCACCCATTCCACTGGTCTCTGTTGAGGGAGGAGGAAAGTCCAGCCAGCCCAGCACAGCCATGTGGAGCTGTGTTTCAGCGTTTAACATGGTGGAAAAACAGAGTCATGTCATACAGTACGATGTGAGCACTACGCCATAGCGCCTTGGCCATAGGGCTACGATGCCATGATAAGGCCCAGGGGCTGTGCCCTTTGGCAAACTGTTTTGCAGTAACCGCTCCGGATGCAGTTTGATCGCGCTGTTTAAGGTGTCGGGTCATTTTCAATCAGAGTCAATGCTTTCTTTCCTTTCTCTCTCTTATTTTTGGGGTTCTTTTTGTGCAGCATGTCTGGTCCTCATTGTAGTCATTTCCCTTTTATAATGTCAGTGGTTTTTCTCTCTTTCTCTGGTCGGCAACTACAATGAGAATCGGTTTCGGTTAGCAGTCACCGAGAAAACACCATGCGACCGGGAACGTGCGGTTTACTCCCACATGGTGGGACGCTCTCTGTGCCCTGACTCAGCATCGCTGCTGAGCGTCTCAGATTTGGCCTTTTCAAAGTATAAATAGGTTTATGCATTTTGAAAAGACTGTAACAGACTTATTTCATTGATCAATGCCTTCCATCTCATCCCTCACTTCACTGGCATGAACATAACCTTCACTCCACTGCAGGTTGCACCATTGGGAGCTTATGGTATGACCTTCCCCTTCATAAAACAATTCTCTCTTTGTTTTTACATGCATGACTGTTTTTGAAGGACAAATCATGCATTTCTGAATGTCATTTTTGCCTTGAGTCTTTTTTTTTTTTTTTTTACATGGGCCAGCTGCCGAAATAAGAATCCTAACATGCCAAGAATCACATGGTACAGATATGTACAAAACAAATGTCTCCAGCCAAAGAGTGCTCTGCTTACAACACCAGAAACTATCCATTATGATGTTTAATTGGAAAACAATTGTCAGTACTAACATAATCTGTCAGCCAAATTGTATCAACAATTATTTCAACACAATTCATATTGTCCTTGTTTAACTGTGCATATCTGACTCGCAACAGCAGCAACTGTCCTATCTAGGGCCTATCTTGTTCCAAGATGTGCTTCAGGTTGCTATGCATCATTCTGAGTTGTTTCCTCCTTATTATCTGTACATGATGTCAGGCTTATTTCCTACAGTTGTGGCATTCTCTTTGTTTTCACTGTTTGTGTACAATGGAGTCAGGAGGAGGATAGATTGATGAACGAAATGATTGACGATATTGCTTCAAATGGTAACAAAACAAAAACATTTGTAAAAACATGGGATTCATTTGATGCCATAAATCTCAACATTCATCTTTGTTACTGAGCAAGTAAATAATTCTGTCTCCCTGCATTGCTGATCTTCACACAGCGTCTGATGCACCAAACGCTTTTTTCATCTGGGAATTAAGGCTCCTTTGTTAATCAATCAGTTATTTTTTTTGTCTAGACGCAACCACTCCAAACATCTGTCAAGGCAAAAATGACATGGCTCTCTCATCTCAAATGCAATATGTGTTGTCCCTTCAAGTTATCACAGCAAAAAACATGCATGTGTCTCCATTCCCTTATAGGTGCACATTTGGAGCTTGGTACTGCTTCATTATGGGTTACAAAACAAGATCCATGCATTCTCTCTTTCGATGTCTGTGCTTCATGCTCCTCCATTTGCTTAGCACAGCACAAGATGAAGACTTAAGAAGTAAGCTTGCTTCTGTCTTCATTGATGAATATGGATATTTTGTAATGCATGACGTAACAAGAGCATACAATGAAGTCATGTAGGCTACTGTAAACCACCTGTTGCTATGTAAGCACTTTGTTTTTTAACCTGCTATAACATATGCCAGCAAAACTCATTATGAATTCATGTTTGAGACAAATCCTTAGTATTATCTGAATGGTTGTATAATATTTATAACCCTACGTTAACTCCATGCATGGATGTCTCCCTCTGTCTCCTTCAGGTTGTAGAACGGCTCCTTGTGACTTGGTTTTTATCCTAGATGGTTCATGGAGTGTGGAGGACGTGAATTTTGACATAGTCAAGCGATGGCTGGTCAACATAACCACCAGCTTCAACATCGGACAGAAGTTTGTGCAGGTCGGGGTGGTCCAGTACAGCGACGACCCCGTCCTACAAATTCCACTGGGGAAGCATTTATCGAACAAGGATGTCATTGCCGCCATGGAGTCCATTGAGTACATGGGCGGCAACACCAGAACAGGAACTGCTATTCAGTTTGCCACCGATAAACTGTTTGGTCTCTCTGAACGCGGTCCGAGGGGCATCGCCAGAATCGCCGTTGTCCTGACCGACGGGAAGTCCCAGGACGCGGTTCTGAAGGCGGCAGAGGCGGCAAGGAAGAAAGGAATAATTATCTTCGCCATCGGCGTCGGATCCGAAACGGAGGTGTCTGAGCTGCGGGACATCGCCAACAAGCCCTCGTCCACCTACGTATTCTCCGTCGTGGACTACAAAGCCATCGACAAGATCCGCGAGGTCATACGCCAGAAACTGTGCGAAGGTACAAAATGCAGTGCCTCTTGTTGGTTACAATTGGGCCAGTGGTGGGACAAGACTGGGCATCACCGTGACTTTAAGTGATTGGTCAAAGGCCGCATATTGAGCGAGAACGCTTTAGCAACCAAACGTGCTGCAGTGTAACCCTATGGGGCAATTGCGCCCCATTCAATGTATGTCCTCTAAAAGTGCTTGTTTTTGCCCATGACAGACTCAGAGTGTTGATCAAGTCTGTTCGAGGAGAAGACTTGCGAGAGTTGAGTTGTTCTTTTCCATAATGTTGTCAGACACTTATAAGCAATCTGAGCCGGTCAGTGGTAAAAAAACAAGCACCTTTAGAGGACGTTCGTGGACAGGGCTCTATTGCCCCATAGGGTTTGATTGCAGCCCCTTTTTGCGCTCTCGCTTAATACTGGACCATTTTCCGAAAATTCCTTTCCGCATTAGTAACTTAGACCCAATATTATAGGAAAATAGGATCCAGTTTGAAAAATCCCGAAGTTATTCTTTAATGAACACATAATCTGTGGGACATCAGTGCCAATATCCACATGTGGAGCGTTCATTGGGATTTTAAACAGTCTTACCTTTTGGTGCTAAGTGGGGTTAAACAACAGAAATGTGGATAATGTTTATAAACCTTGTTCACTAAACATAAACACATTGTTTCCAGTCTCTTAAAAAGAGTTGTAATTCAAACTAGGAGAAACTAGTAGGTCTCTAAGGCCCATTTCACAGCAGACAATAATACTGTTTAGGCCGCAACTTTTAAAAGTTAATGTGTGATTATTAGTGAATGTTAGTGTGAATAGTGTGAATGTTAGTGTGATTATTTTACAATGATGATTATGAAGTGTATGATTTAGTGTTAACCATTTTCTTACTCTTTTGGTCCTTTATCTCTGGGCACTTTCAGAGACTGTTTGTCCAAACAGAATAGCGATTGATTCACGCGAGGAGAAGGGGTTCGACATCCTGCTGCATTTGAATTTGGCCAAAAAGGCGAGAAAGACACAGGGGTCGTTTTATGGGACTAGAGCCTATGAAATAACATCTCGTGTTGATCTGAGTGACTCAACAAGGTAATATGTGCTGTCTTTCTTTTTTTCATACTTGTTTGCTTTTGTTTTATTTGTTTGTTTGCTTGTAAGTTTGTTAGTTCATTCTCTCCTTCTTCCGTTCACTGCCTCTTCAATCAACGTATTATCACCAGACCAACTGATCTTTTTCCTTCTTCTCCTCGGCTTGCTGGTCTTAACAGGTCCCTGTTCCCTGATGGCCTGCCTCCCTCCTATGTTTTCGTTTCCACACTGAAATACAAAGGCTCTGTGACCACGGAAGAGTGGGATCTGTGGCGGGTGCAGTCACAGGATGAGAAACCTCAAATGGCCGTGACGCTGAACGGAGCGGACTACACGGTGGCGTTCACAACCACCAGCGACGCACCAAGTGGCATTCAAACCGTGACTTTCTCGCCGAAGACCGCGAGGGTAAATCGAAACCGAACACGTGCAACCAACAGCTGAACAGAGGCACACTGGCATGATTCATTCAACCCTCGCACACAAATGCTTTGCATTAGAGGGTGCCATGGGTTTTGGGGGGATAAGGGACTATTTAGAATGGGAGTCTGTAATGTGTTCCAAGAAAACTGACATTGCCGTTTAAATTAACCCAGTGACACCCAGGATTTGACCATTTGCTTCAGCCATGAATGTCGTTTTTGTACCAATGTAACCTCATAATCCTGACTTTGCCAACGCATGCATCACTTGTCCCTACTATTTACTTATTCATTAATTAATTAATTTCCACACATGCAATCAATCATTTTTATTAACTACCCATTACAGATGGTTACACATCCCAGCAGAACTAGAGACTAAGTTCCCAACCCTCATGACACCTGGCATTCATTTGTAGTTACCACCGTCTGTCTACCTGTGTAGGTCTCTTCTCTCCGACTCTCACCACTGGACGTGTGGAGCTCCTTAATGCCTAGCGTTTGCTAGGCAGTAATGTGCTAATGTGCGGCATCATGCCAATAGTTGATTCCAAGATGCTGTCTCTCATGAAAAAGGTACTGTTTGATGAGAAGTGGCACCAGCTGCGACTACTGGTGACAGAGGAGGATGTGACGCTGTACGTTGATGACCTGGAAGTGGAAACGTTGCCCTTGGAACCCCCTGTCGGTATCTTCATTAACGGGAAAACCCAAGTGGGGAAGTATGTCAGCAAAGAAACCACAGTACCGGTACGTTTAATGACAACAGCTACAAATTTCCAGCAATATATTTTAAACATATTTAAAAGCAAACAAACTGATGTTTATAGGACATTTTCAATAATTCATTCGCAATCTGTAAACATTTTGATACTGCAACACTATTAATATGCGCTTTGCACTTTTTATCCTGTTGGAAAATGTTTAAGGATGACAAAGGTTTGCAATACATTTCTTTGAAGCTTTTTCTCCATTTTTTCTAAATTAAAATAAAAAACATTTTCTTTTATCTTCAAATGTTTCATTTGGAACAAATGGCCTAGCTTTTTTGCTAAATCAGATTATATAGATGTGTTGAACCACGTCCCACTCCCAATTGAAAGATTAGTGGGAAAACAACAGCACAAATTACAAGACATTTACAACACTAAACCTTTTATAACTGTACTTAAGTAACTTTACTGGCACATTCTAAGTTCTAATGATAGGCCTATGGCCAGATGCAAGACTACACACTCACAAATTGTGTTGTTTTATTCATAAGCAACACCAATTAGAAGGGATTTTGTATAACTGGGGAATTTAGAGACACCTTTAAGTGATGCCAATGTCTTAATGTTTTTGGGATCAGGTTCTAAAACTGAACAGGTGTGGTGATGAGGTCTTTTTGTCACCTTTCAATGACTGGAGCAGTTCCTGATTCCTGATTATATGGATGGTTTTAACTTTGCTCTGTATTATTGGAAGCGGATGTACAGCTGTAATTGTTTAAGCTTAGCATGCTGGTACAAATCTCACAAGCAGTGCTTTTTTACTGTGCCTAATCCTCAGATCTCTGGTACTCTCAACACTTTCCAGGAAAAATATTTAAACAATTTTCCATAGCTAGAGCTAAAGGACTTTAAAAGGCCATTTCCGTGTAAATATGACTCCTCATCAATAGCAGAGATCGATTCTGTCATGACCAAATCTAATATTTTTTCAGTGTTTATACCAGTCAGTTATAAGACATTGTCTGTGCCAGTTCCTTTGATTCACAGATTGTATTGTTTTAACCACATCACACTCGGTCATTCTCATTTCTCATTTTGCTTATAGCTAAAGTGAATGATTTAATTTAATTTAATTTTGGTTAGTTTGAGATTCAGAAGCTCCGCATCTACTGTGATCCCGAGCAGAACAACAGAGAAACAGCTTGTGAAATACCTGGAATTGTAAGTATAATCACATCTTGAACGACATTGAATTGTTCTGTTTGCTTGTCATGCTATTTTTAAATATGCAATTTGTTTCAAACCTATTACAGTCTGTGTTATTTTAACATCTGGCACTTCCTTTGTTTGCAAAACCTAGTATAACCACCACTGTTATGTGGTGGCTAGGCACTTTTCTCAGCCGCCCAATTCCAGTGCCAAATTAACATTTACAATGCTTGGTTGATGAATATAAATACTGACTACATTTGGAAGGCTTTTTACACAGGCTTGCTTAAAAAAAGCAAAAGAAACATTGTAAAATACCCCCACTGTCTTTTTATGCCCTTCCCCATATGCCTAGTTAAATATTGTCTTTACTTTATACATTTTTTTAATATACATTTCACAATTGCCAAGCTAGCTACTTGGCTTGCTACCATTCCAACTGGAAACAGACCAGCTAGATTAACTAACCATCATGTGAGATGCTACAATGCTAGCTCATGCCCAAACAAAAAAGGGAACCTAAAATGGTGTCTTCTTAAACCAATGAAACTCAGAGGAGCTGTTTTATGTTGTGTCCAACCTTGTTCGAGTTTGCGTGGGAAAATTGGTCCGTCATATGTTTCTGTGTTTGGTACTGGATCTGTTATGTTGCGTGTGACAGTTGGTTGAGAGTTACGGAAATACCCTGGGAGCAACATAGCGTAGCAGCGTATGTGAAATGATTTACACCAGTTAGCATGTAGTGCAGAAGGCACCTTGTTGTGGGCCGTTTCATACAGACCTCTTGGCATGCACATGGCTCATTACACACCATGTGCAGACCATCTCCAGCGGTGATGAATATCTACCAAAGTGCTTAATTTGCTTCATTACAGTGCTCCAACAGTCCTGATTACTCCGACCCCACCCCAGAACCCTGTGCTTGCCCCCCGGGACCCGCTGGACTGCCTGGCATGAAGGTCTGTGTGAACTTTATCTGTCTTCTGTAACAACGTTCGAGGAAGGGAATCACACATGTTAGGGAAACGTGTCAATACTGGAAGTGTCAAAGGAAGAGATACAGATACTTGTTCTGCTATTGTTGTTCGTCAAACATCAATCAAGAGGGGAGCTTTTAAGATTCTTATTTGGCAATGAAGGTTATTAGTTATGTGTGCTTATAAATAATTCCGGGCCTTTACAGAGTATGGTGCTACACGCTATATACAATTTAGTTATAGGTCAATTTCACTTTGATAATTATGAAAGCCGCCCTACTAAATTCTTATTTAGTGGTTTGGTCACTCTTAAAGGAATTATACTTATGCATGGCTTAAATTCGCACTTGTTATTTTAAACATGGCAGATCCTGACCTGCCACTGTGAGTAAACCCAGGTTAGTGGTGTTTGGTTCTGTATACTTGAATGTTTGTGTAAAGCAGAACCAGATTGCCGCTTAGGATAAATAGTTGCTTCAATGGAAATGTCCTTAACAAGCAACAAACTGTTTCATGTCCTTAACAGATAGCGTAGTCTCAATTAAAGAAGCTAACATGCACTAAGAGCACCTCTGAGAGGCTTTATCTTAGCAACAAAAATGTTTTAGAAAAAGCCTTCCTCGTTGCAGGGACATGTGTGTTTATAAGGTCAAGCAACCATGCTTTTACTGCACGTAGTTACGTAGAAATTGTAGGAGCATCGCTGGGTTGCCCCCCCCCCCCCCCCCGACAATTAATTGAAGCAGCACATTCAAGGAAAGCTTGATACCAATTTCCCATGGTTTAATGTACACCCATGAAAATATATTTATTATTAATTATATATCTGGTATGGTAAAACAAACAATATTGTGTTCTTTTTTTATTAATAATGATCTTCCCGTTGCCTTCAGGGAGAACAAGGGGGTTCTGGAGAGCCTGGTAAAACAGGACCAGCTGGTGCTGATGGTAAGCCTGTGAGTACTAAACAGTTCAATATACCAAAATAACTTCCACCAACACAAAGAGCTAACCAATCAACGTGCCCGTTCCTTATGGTGCAGTCAAGATAATTGCATTCAAAATACTCAAGCAAGCAAGACTATTACAAATACTTATTCAAAATAATATTACTACATTCTAAAATGTCATGAAATACTATATAATGGTATGATGTTAATCACTTAACACATCCATTAAAACAATTTTTCTAGGGACTTCCAGGTGCTAGAGGAAATACTGGGCTACCAGGTCCATCAGGAAAAGAGGTAGTTCAAGTATACCGTCATCAACAGTCAATTATCCTCATCGATACATGAATACAAGTTGTTGTCCGTGTTTTATTCTCTTTAGGGCCCACGGGGGTCTGATGGGTTCAAGGGACAGCAAGGGCAAACTGGTGCAAAGGTAGGGAGTTTCATTATTGTGCCTAATTGGCCTTTATCACCATGGGCCATCTGGGTGGGGGAACAGAATTTGGATTTCCGCATTCAGTTCCCCCCGCCTATCTTTAGAACAAAGATGGAATCAAGATGGCCGCTAGGTACATAAGGCCAATTGATTTAATTGTCAAAGTAATTTGTAAATTCTTGTAATCATTGTCGTAAGCTATGACTCATTCTTTCAGGGGGAAAGAGGCCAGCCAGGGATGCCTGGACAGCTTGGTCCACCAGGGGAAAAGGTGTGACACATTTTTCACTATTGACCAAAACCCACGTCCATACTCATCTCCAACGGTCAGGGGAGTTTATTTACTGGCTAAACCCTACTACTAATTTTAGACCGCAAAGTACATCCCTAAACGTCTGTGGCCCGGTTGCATATTAGCTATGGTCTATTAGCTGTGGGCTTTGATCTAATGTAATGACAATGTTTTGTTACAGGAAGCACATTGCAACTGTTTCACGGTTGATTAAACGGGGTAAAACATGTCATGGATGCCTGCTTGGAAGGTCAAAGAAAGATGTTAAGTTGAGTCCAACTTCCTTTAAATGGTTGAACTTCATCTTGCAGGGCTCACCGGGACTCCAGGGCAGACCAGGGTTGCCAGGACAAGATGGAAAAGTGGTGAGAAACATAATCTCATCAGCAAAGAGGCCGAACAAAATTTGCGATGCATAAAGTGGTAGATAAATTCATCTCATGGTGTTCCCAGGGGGAAATGGGAATCTCTGGACCAACTGGGCCAGCAGGTCATCCAGGAGAGCCGGTACGCACAAGGAAACCTCATCATTATCACTGTTTAGAGACCCTGTACTGGCTTAAAATACCCAATCTTTTCGTTATATTTAAGGGTATACACGGAAGAAATGGAATCGATGGAATTCCAGGAAGAGCTGGACAGAAGGTCTGCTTGTCCGAGTCTTTTCAATCTTGTCAACAATTTATGGATTAATAACAAGACACATGGCCCAAACAGTGGCAGACGGTTCATTACGCCAGTCTTTTACTGCACAAATGTGTAATTTAGCGACCCATGCGAACAGCTCCCCGACCGGTATACTTGTTTTGCAGGGAGAGGCCGGCGCCAATGGTATCCCCGGTCTGGACGGACAAGAGGGACACCCTGTAAGGGATCATGTCGTCGTCCTCATTCCTCACGTTTGACATTGTTTTCAAAACGCATGTTGTGGTTGATGTTGCGTCCACCACACGGTTTGAAATTGACAAAGTGCCATGGTGAAACGTGTAATGGCTGGCATCCCAGTTCTACAACTGGCTCAGTCACTCTTTCTGCCAGACATGAAATCCAAACACATGCTTGTACGTGTTCTAAATTTATCCCCGTGGGGAACAGTGTTCTCAGATTTCTCTCAAGTCTTTTTTTTTTTTTAATGTTTATGTTTATAAAAAATACACCTTTTTAAGAAAACGATCAAATCAAACTGACCAAATGCATCTTATTCAAATAAGTATTGCCAGAACAATACCCAAAGAATAAACTAGCCAAAAGCAAAGCATGCAAGTCTCATAATACCGAGCCATGTATTGTAGGACAAATACCAAGAACTATACTGACACTAATTTGAATGTACTGTACGCTCACTGTTCAAACAATGAAGTGCCATGAGGTCATGACTAGCAGCATGCGAGTGGCCTCCACAGCCAAGAAATGATGGGTGATCCCCCTCTGGTTCATTCCAGGATAACCCTGTTATGTAACCAGCGACTTGGGCTATGGTCAGCCACAGTTTTAAAGTAAAGTATTGAACTGATGCCGCAGTTTGCTGATGACAGAGAAACTGTTTTTAGGAATACAATTTTAAATGAGCCGTTATCGTCCATCGATGCTGAATGCGAGTGCCTCCCTGGCAGTTTAGTGATAGATTTACGAATGATGAGTCAGTCGCTCCACAAAGCTGTTATTTCCACCAGAACAAAACATTAAGCGGATGATTTAAGGAGGCGGTATCTGCACTCTTTCAAGAGAGGAGAGCTGAAAGTATAATATATAAAAATAATAGAATCCTTTGCCATTGCAATCTGTTAGTCTGCATTTATGTCAGCCTGTCTGTCTTTTCTTTCTGTCTGGCTGTTTTTCTGCCAGTGCTTTTCACATTTGTGATCAAACCGCTTGACATCTGCACTAGTTTTACGTGGAAACAAGAGGCTTGAGGGTTTCCACGTTGGTTTCCTTGGATCTGATCAAGCTCATAAACAATCAGTGTTCTGAACTGATTAATTTAACTTTCCCTTTCCTGCATGTTAAGCATAACACATTTCCGTTGACAAACTTTATTAGAATTTCTAGCTAGCAGCTCACGCAAGCAACTATTTTATTTTTAATGTTGAGACCCTGGGTGTAAGTCATGCTGTAGTTGGGCCAACCCAATCATAAAATGTGTAGAACAAAGTAATATATCTTTAGAATGTCTTAATTGTTAGTGGTAGCATGTCTGACATTGATGTGGCTCCCGAGAACCATCGTTTTCAGCATCAAAACGTATTAATTTTCCTCCGTAAAGAGGCGGGAAACAGTTATATTTTCTTGGAATGATTAATGAAGTAGGTCCTCTGCTTTCTGAACATCCAAACCGTTTAAGAGTTCAGTCTGTGTACAAACGCTTCTCTGCCCCATTAACTACCTCAATGAATGTCATGTAAGTGTAGGTTCAGCGTTTTACTATCTTAAATGTGTCTTCTTGCTCCTAGGGAATACCTGGCTTGCCTGGAATGGCCGGACAAAATGGACTAAAGGTGAGTTTCTGCTTTCATTACATTTTTCAACCTTTTTCTATGTTTAACAATTGATGCTGTTATTATAGAGCTGCAGGTTACACTTAATCAATGAGACATGAATGTTCTTTTTAATTGTAATGGATTAATGTTTGAAATGCTTCTGAAGGGAGAAGCTGGATCACCTGGGCTAAGGGGCTTCACAGGATCAACTGGATCACCTGTGAGTCCATTGATTCATTTATTTATTTACTGAGCGTAGCGGTGATAATAATGATGATGATAACAGTATAAATGTTTTTCTCTGGCCTCTGCAGGGTCAGAGTGGTTTACCAGGGGAACGAGGTTCAGTTGGACTACCTGGAACCAAGGTAATTAGTAGTTATATAGCGCTTTTTCTAGCTTGTGACTGCTCAAAACGCTTTACAATTTGTGCCTCATATTCACCCATTCATACATCAACGGCGGTGTCAGCCGTGCAAGGGAACAGCCAGAGCATCGAGAGCATTGAGGGTTAGGTGTCTCTTCGACAGAGACCGCTTGATACTTAGCTAGGAGGAGCCGGGGATCGAATCAACAACCTTCTCTCCCTCCTGAGGCACTGCCACTTTTGTTCTGTATGTAGTACATTTAGTTGTGCAGTGGTATATTACTAACATTAAATACTGGCAGTTACACCACATGATATTGCCTTGAAGTAGATAGGTAGACTTAAAGAATAAGTTAGTTTATGATGCCAGGGGACCAGATAAATGTATAGCAGTGTATGGCATTTTGAATAATGCATTTGACTTACAGTTTGCAAAATGACAAAATGCAAAGCTTTCCTGATTCATACTGTTTGGCATAATAACAGCGTTATAAGAAGGCAGCTATGCTTGTCCCTTTGATCTGTGTTTGATTTGGACACATATGAAGCATATACTACTGAGCAAGTTGCGCTATGGCTGCCATGCTAATGATGCTAAATGAAGTGGTAATCCAGACAGCCTAATTTTGTCTGTGGAAATATTGCGGAAACTCCAGTAGTTTGGGCTTGTCTGGTCTGGAACAGCCGTCTGCCAATCAGATCTCATTAGTTCCTCCGCCGTTAATTGAGCCAGAGTGCTTTGCTACATGGCACAGGAGTGAAACTGAGAGTTAATAGAAATGTGGTCGATGTCAGGATTTCTTACGAGTATAAAAAGAAACTAAATTTCTTGGTTCTGTTAGATTTTGATGAAAATGCGAGTGACTGCGAACGAGATCGCTGAGATTAGAGTTCTGGAGACATAGGATAATTAAATGAAACATGTGGCCGACAGTGGACTCGTGTTCCATGTGTTTGATCACTGTATGTCATCATGGGAAAATATAAAAGCTTAAGTCATACATTATTTACTATTAAGTCGTTCAGCAATACACTTTTATCCAAAGCGACTTACGTCAGTGAGGCTGAGAACAATCACGGCATACAATACAAATGTGAATAACTGCTCAAACTTCCAGGTGCTACACGACCAGGTTCCTACAAAAACCACCAAACCACCTGGACATACTGTAGCGTAGCTATAGGATGCATACCACATTGTTCTCCTGGTATGTAGCCTACTCAGACATGGGCGGGTCCTAATGTATTCACATGATTGGTTCCTAATGAAGGGGAGCAAGGGAGAAAGCGGAGCCCCAGGACTCTTTGGGAAACCAGGCCAAGAGGTATGTCCATGCGGTAACGTTGACGTCCAGACATACTCTACGCCTACACTCTTTGTTTGAACACTTGAATCTAATGGATGGATTTAAACAAAGTCCAAACCCAATTTGCTTACATACGCAAATCTTTCCTTTAAATGTCATACATTTGAACTTGTAGGTAAATTGTTGTTATTTTCTAAAATGATAGTGTGTCTTAATAAAGGAATGGAAGTAACTGTGAAATAGACAACTGCAGAAACGATAGATGTGCCTTAAGGCACAGAGTGTGGTTAGAATACATCTTTAATTGGGATCAATGTAGTCTTCCTATGTTTAATATATGGTCTTTCTGAACTGAATGACATCGTGAAGGGGAAAGCGGGGATTCCGGGAAGAGCCGGTGAGCCAGGTCACCCAGGCATGCCCGGCCTGATGGGCATGAAGGTATTTATAGAACCCACTTGTAGTACTGACATCTGTAGTCTCGCCAGTGTATAATAACGCTTCATGATTCAGCAGTAATGTCTAGTAATGTCTTAGTCTAAGAATGTCTTAGTCCAAGATCTTTGAAATGTCCATCATAGCTGTAGTACTCACTGTAGTATAAGTACTGTGGTACATGTACTGTGTACTTGCAGTAATTACTGAAGTACTTGTAGTAAGCTGTAAACTCATTGCAGGGTCAACATGTCTGTGCTTTGTCAAACCAAATATTTACATTACCATGGCTGTATGACGTTGCAAACATTTAGTTTGTTGCAATGTTTGCAAATTGCTTCACATAAATATTTATTTTTGAGCATACATCTTAAGTTACATTTGCCAATTCTGCCATTGCCATTAGCCATTCAAACAAAAAATATGCCTTTAATGACATTTAATTGCAGACTTCTATGTTCTGTAACTTATAATGAAGGTGGAGGTAGAATTAATAAGGGATTTCCATCCAGTTTTTTAATTACTATAACAAAAGGAAAATTCCCAACAAAACAAAAAACCAGCTTGCTATGGTAATACATAAATAACTTAATATCTATTCTATTGTATCCACAAACATGGAAAAAGCAAAATGCCGTTGCTAAAAGTCTGTCCTTCTCTTTCATCAGGGCCAAAGAGGAAGCACAGGGGAAAGAGGAGGAGAGGTAACCTACAAACATGCTCATCCACCCCAAACCGCTACATTTCTAAATAGATTGTGAGCCTGCAGAATCCTGTGTGATGCCATTTCAGCCCGATCCAAAGGACACTGCCATGTTCAGTTCAGTAAAACATCCATTCCAATAGTATACTAAGAGTGATGTAGAAACGCTCTTCTACTTTTGAGATTTTTCACATAAGATTCCTATTTTCTTCAGGAAAAAAGAATCGCATAATCTGGTATAGATTTGGACAACATGGAGAGGTCTGCTATATTTCACATCTAGATAAGTACAGTACAATTGGCAGACGCTCCTTCGTCTTGCATGCCTTTCAAAATCTGGGGCGGCCAAACTTTATTAGCAGCAGCCAAAGCTCATGTCACAACCATACTTTATTTTGCCATATGCAATTGTTGCCTTGTAACTCTTATGTGTGTTCCGATTATGTATATATATAATATATGCTGCTCACAGCCATATAATCAAAGGTGTTGCAGTGTTTTCTTGTGGTGCTGTGAATGCTGTGATATTGTTCCCCCCAGGGAGGTAAAGGTGAGAGAGGAGAGCATGGACGGCCAGGGGAGCGTGTGAGTGCTTTCATCCTTGTATTCCTTTTTGCCTGATTTATACACTGGTCTATGTAGTAATGAATGCGTAAATGTTAGTTGTATTTTTTTCTACTTTGTGGAAGAACTGCTTTTCTTGACATAGTAAATTAAAGATCATTTTCTTGTTAAAGTCGCAATGTGTTACATTTCAACTAGCTCGTTGCTTAAAATTACCTGGAAATATCTGCATTCAACGCTGATTGATAGTGATTTCAATAATGTTATCAATAAAACCATATCCTATAACGATATATTCTACAAATAAAATGCTGGCCAGCCCATACCTCTCTCTTTGTTTACAAGAACGTCCTGCAGGGGGCGTGTCTCATCTTACTATCGACACTCCCAAACACCCCCACTCACGCCACCCAGCCAGCCGAGCTACGCTAGTTTGCGTCAAACAGTTGCACAGCCAGTTAGGGTGGACAAAACACTGTTATTTAGTTTTGGAATTCTGAAAGTCTCCCGCCTACTAAGTGGGAGGGCCTGAATCTCACACATTGTGACTTTAATAAGGTTTTGATATAAGAAAAAGAAAAAACAACAACGTGAATACATAACGGCACTTTTCAAGAAAGGTTTAATATATATATATATATATATGTATCTGGGATCACTGGTCAACATTACAATCCCCTGTTCATTTACATTTTTCAACTGTCACTATATTTATTCATCCCTTTCGTTCCCTTACTGTTGTTACTTATATTATTAGTACCATTATAAGTATGAGGAGTAGTATAATTACATAAGATAATTATTAGTTATCTTCTTTTTTTCTTTGTTTGTTTGTTCATGAATGTTTGTTTTGATTTGTTGTGATTAACAGGGCTCTGATGGTTTGACAGGACAAAAGGGAGAGGTGTGTTGAAATGACGTCATGCATTCCCATGTCCTCCATACTGCACATGCAACACTGTGTCTATGCTCGGCTAACTCCACGCTTGTGTTTGGGCTAGAAAGGGACAACTGGAGAAACAGGACAGAGAGGCCAAGGTGGTCAAGATGGCCGGCCCGGACAGTCTGGACCAATGGGCCCACCCGGGACCCAGGGACTGCCTGGGACCAGCGGCCCTCAGGGGCCATCAGGACCAGAAGGCAGACCTGTACGTATTATCTATCGTGTTTCTTGAATGGAAAGAATCTAACCAGAAACCACAGACATAATGATGAGGTCAAATTAAGTGAGGCTGGGCTTTTGTGCTTCTGCTTTACAAAACCAGTGGTATTATACTAGGACCTACCAGAAGGCCATCAGTTCTCTGGAGAAACTTGCAGACAATTGACTGCCTCAGGAATTCTGAGGGCTCGTTAGTCAGAGTGTTTGACATTGGGTGAGCTTGCAACATGATGTCTCCCATTATCCATTATTGTGGATGCATTTCGAGGTACGACAGGCATGAAGGAGATAAATACAGAGCCAGGGATCTTGGTGTCCTCGATGGTAGTCACAATCCTTGTATTGTATTGTATGAAGGGTACTTTGTGCACCACCCTATACAACGGTTGTACTGATGGTTATCATACAAGTATTTCAACACAATCCACTTTCTTCTCATCCTTTCTAAAGGGCAGTGAAACATCAGACCAGCACATTCGGCAGATTTGCAGAGCAATGCTTGAAGGTGAGTATAGCTGTTATGCTTGTAGATGTGTGCTTCTATCAGGTCTCTCTTGTCAAACAGATGGACAAACTCAGTGACACTTACCTGAATGAATAAAGGTTTAATCAGAAATGTATATAATAATATTGGTCAACAATAAAATCCATTTAAATTAAGATTTCGGCACTATGATCCTAAAAAGCCCTTCTTTGTTGTACTTTGATCCCTAGCTGAGCTGCCTACGCTGTTGCTGAGCCAGCAGCAACCTAGCTGCTCCAGGTGCTACACACGGCCGGGGTCTCCTGGCCCCCCGGGCCCAGGCGGGGCCAACGGTCTCAGGGGGCACCCCGGGGTCCCGGGCTCCAGTGGCTCACCGGGCCGACGTGGGATACCCGGATATCCTGGCATTCAGGGGATCAAAGGTATCTTACGGAAAGGGTTCAGGAGCGTTTGAGCACAAAATAATACACACACACACACTCACTCACTCACTCACTCACACTCACACACACACACACAGGTAGAACAATGAGTTGGTTATTGTGGACATGCTTGTCCTATCTTACTGCAAATATATGAGTTCAAAAAGGAAATACAGTATGTTCATGTTTGCCTTTGCGTTTGTTTCCAGGGGATCTGGGCTTTAAGGGGGATAAAGGAAACCCAGGAAGAACAGAGGTTGGAGACCCCGGGCCCCAGGGGCCTCCAGGTAAGATACTGTGGGAGTGGCTGGGTCACCTCAACGGGGGAAAGGGTCTCCGTTAGACACAATGCTACAGCAGGTAGTGCTTCACTTGAGGATAGCTTGACATGCATCACATGATGTTTGAACCCTGAGTTACTAGCTGGAGAACGTGTATCTGGTTTCCACTGCCACACACATAGTAATAGGTATAGCTTGGACTATATAGACTATGTATTTCACTGACTACTGAGTCGTTTAGCAGACGCTTTTATCCAAAAATAACTTACAGGGATTTCAGATACATACAGTAATTAAGGAGCCGGTATTGGCTTCTTGCTCAGGGATGATTACAGGTTATCAGGGATCAAATCCAGAACCCTGTGTCTGGGAGTTGAACACCCTTACCTAGTGGTTCATACCTTGGGGTATGGACCCCACTTGGGCTCCCTTGACATGCATTTGGGGTCGCAGGAGATTGCTAACACAGGCTATAGATATTTGATGATCCATTTTATCAAACCTTTTTTTTTATTTTTAAAGGTCTCATAGACGTCCTGTATATTGGAACTGACTTCGAAATGACTCTTTGCCACGAGCAAATGACAGTGTGCAGTAGAGCGATGCGATTGCGTTCACCGGGACATTGATATTACTAGCAGATGTTGATTGGGTAAAACATTTTGTGTGGAAGTAGAGGCACAAAAGTTAAAGTGGCGGTCGCAAACATTTTCTGAGTTACAAATGGGGTAAATTCTTAACTGCTGGGGATAGGAGGCTGGAGTCTCTCTGACTGCTCTGATTGAGTGACAGAGAGCAGATATATTATAATGTACCCAGAGACTGATGAATGCCTACGAGGTCGTCTGCAATGTGACCGATAGACAAAGAGACGAGAGAACCATTGAATTGGTGGGAAAAAAGAAAAGCTTCTCATTGGTGCATTCAAATCAAGGATCTGTTCTGACAGAGCATTTACCTCTACTCTTTCCACAGTTTTGTCTTGTTGGACAGAAGTGGTCAGGACTTTCAGATTATGTTTTTACCAATAATACAGTACATTGTAAAACCTACTCTAACCTGGAATCTTTTGAGTTTGGTTAAATGTTATAATTTGGCCTTGAAATCGAACCGTTTGCTGTCATCTCTTTAATATATACATGCCATTAACATGCAGGTAGGGTCGGGCATCTTGCTCAAGGATGCTCAAGGAGGTAGTTTGGTATTTTGCAGAAACCACAGTCATGACCGTGACCATTTTTGTTACGTTTTGTTGCCAGGTCCCATGGGTCCCCATGGTTACAGCAAGCAGGGGTCTCCAGGTAAACCCGGGGCCCCTGGCCAGAGCGGCGCCGAGGGTAAACGAGGCCAGCCCGGTGTTCCGGGTCAGAACGGAGTGTGTCACCCGGCCCTGTGCTACGGCAGCATGTCGAGGCGGGACCCCTTCAGTAAAGGACCCAACTATTGAGGCCTCAGAAGTCTAGCCTTAATCAAGCCCCCTTAGATTAGACCCTAGGATCCATGCAGTTGAAACTGTGTCATAATTTCCAATCTCAGGAAGAACTCATTCTTACAGCGTTTTTTTTTTGTCTTTGTTGTTGCGTAATGTGGACACGACATACCTCCTCTGAAAGGCCGACATGTCACACATGATTTCTTCATCCTCATCATCAGCACAACTTCATCTTTAATTTTGTGTTTGGTGTTTATATGTTTTGCTGTAATTATCCAGATATGCTTACAGTGGATTTTTCAAGTTTCAGGCTTTTACTTTGGTTCTTTCTGTTGTATATTTAAGTGTTTGCAAGCTCACAAAAAGGATTAACCATTCGTTTCACTAGGAAGACGGTGGGGAGGTACGTTTTCCCATGCTGCCCCCTTGTGGTGCTTCTTTGCATGTTTCAACACGGGGGTTAAAACTCAAAGCAAACACTAAACTTATTTTAAACATGTTTCTTGCTCAATAAACTATTTTGTGATAACTTATCTGAGGAGTCCACATATTTCAGGGGGGGGGATATGTGAATACTGACTGTATAAAATGCCAATATTTTGTAATACACGGGAAAACATGACACATCTGTTATTGAATGTCTTGTAATAGGCTTTTACTTGTGAATACCCTCATTCAAATAGGCTATCCCCTAAAGAGTATGTAGGCTGAAATTGCAATTGTCTTTGTAAGTCATTTTTATCGTAGCAGTTATTTTATTGTTATTTATGAAAGGAACTGAAGTGTATCTTAACAGTGATATGTTTAAGCAGCTGTTGTAAAACTTGTGTGACCATGTGGATTTTTGAATGGATTTTTTAAAAACGAAATAAAGCTTTTTCTTTAAAGTTTGTGACATAATAATCATATTTTTTATATATATTTCGAAATCATATATAAATTATTTGAATCTCCATTTCCTTTCAGGCCTAGGCTTTTTTCGTCAGGGTGTAATTTTTTTTATAGGGAATCAATAAATCGAAACATGGGTGCACTTTTGCACATAAAAGAACTTGCGCTTCTCTTAGATATCCCCTGTAGACTATTCGGAAAAGTTGACAAAATCCTTTTATTTTCCTTCATGTAGAAAGGTGATTGGGAACCAAAGTCTCAACTTGACACCAGGTGGCGCTGTTAAACAGCATCTAACTTAATTATCAATCCATTTATATACGGAACACTGATTAAACGGGAACGTTGTACGATGCGCGGCTCTGCTCATAAACATTTGCTGCCTTACCAAAACATGACGCAATGCAATAAAGAAGGCTTTTCCAGCTGAACTGTGGTGCATTAAGCTTTATTGACCAACGACATGTTGCATTAATATAACTACAAAATAAAAAATATTCAACCAATTGAAGTGTTTAACACGCATTAGGCCCAACAGTTCAGGTCGTTTTCACTCATATATTTCACGTTGGCTAAACACATGGTTCTACACATTACTCGGGTGATTAAAGGGCTCAGTCATTATTCTTTCTCTTGTTAAGTCCCTTCTCAAATTTCAAGTGTCTCCTTTTACACATTTGAGCCGCCACATTCATCTTCCGAGTCAGTTAACTTTTATTGCCGCTGCCGCTAGAGGTTGCCGCAAAACACACACACACACAAACACACACACACACACACACACACACACACACACACACACACACACACACACACACACACACACACACACACACACACACACACACACACACTTCTCGGTGGGATGGACTCGTAGGGGCAACATGCCTCATCACTTCACTTGCTCCACGAAATCTGCTGGTGGAAGCATGCTCTTCCAGGTAGGCCTACGATTTGCCAGTGTTTTGCCATCATTCAACATATTTGATTCAATGAAGAATCTGGAATCCCTCGACTTGATGGGCGTAGTCTACGTGCTTTGTCACCGAGGCGGAAAAAGTTGCGGGACCAGGTCATACTACACTCGCAGTGTGCTTTAAATATGACCTGCTGCTGTTCGAGCAGTGTGGATGCAGCCTCGCTCTGAAGGACCGGAGACCACCATCCAGAGAAGAGGAGACAGGGGCTTTATATCTGCAAGTTGAGCATTTTCTCCCACAGTCGAAACTTTTCGTTGCCTGTGGTCATTTAGTTCCAACTTGGCAATGTAATTGTTATTATTGTTAATTTTAATATATATTTTTTAAATATATATGGGCTTGGGGAATGTAGTTTAGTTCAACTTTAAGTTTTATTTTGAGCTACTTGTTATCACCATGGCGACACTCAAGCCTTTGAACCGAGCCGTCGGCCTGTTTGGACTCTTCTGGAGCTGCCTGAGTGCGCTACACGGCGCCCACTGTGGCTTCAGCGACAACCATGTGCACTCCAGTTTTATTTATAGGAGATTGCGTAATCACGAGCGAAGGGAGATCCAGAGAGAAATCCTCTCCATCTTGGGTTTACCGCATCGCCCCAGGCCGTTTTCCCCCGGGAAACAGGCGTCCTCGGCGCCGCTGTTCATGCTCGACCTGTACAACGCCATGTCCATAGAGGAGGAAGAGGGAATACAGCAGACCACGGGGAAAGGCTACGGTGGGAAGCACTACGGACACCCGCGTAATAAAGCGCTCTACGCCTCTCCGTCTGCACAAGGATACTCTCGGATGGCGCACTACCGCGCAGCGCCTCTCACGAGCCAGAGCCCCCCGCTCCCCACGTCCCACGACACCAACTTCCTCAATGATGCTGACATGGTCATGAGTTTTGTCAATTTAGGTGAGTGGTGTGGGGTTCATCTCTGAGTCAGATATTCACATTCATTCAGTCGTTATAGCTTGGTTTTTGTTTTATCTCATTATGATGTAGGTCTATATTATTATGGCAAAGTTGGGCCTTTTCCTCTATAAAATTTCCTATCATGTCAAACGGCAAATAGTTCCTATATTCTATTTTGGAGAGGATAAGTAGGATAATATAGTTTATTTCTTAATTTTTTTTATTAAATTGTTCGCGGTTACCTACTCGTCTAAAGAAATGTTGCATGTAATGCAGTTAGGCCTCCGCGTTTTAAACGTATCCCTTTAGTGCTCCCGAATAGTTTCTTCGGTAGCAACCGACCCTTGACCCAGCAGTTCATAGGAGCTTATCAGATGACTGTCTGACCTTGAGAAAAGTGGTCTCAATTATTTCCTGTTGTTAAGACAGGAACGAGCCAGAACGATGCCTTGTGTAGTTTGTACCCTCTCCTCTCCTCACGGCCAATTTAGCCTTTGCCACTAATTGAGGGCACGATGCGTTTGTTTATTTCATCAGAGTTTAGCATCAGTTACATTTAAATAGGCTCAGAAATAGTGGATTTCTTTTGTAATGTGATACAAAGACGATAATGAGATGAATGCAGCTTCACAAATTGGCCTATGGGTTCTACGCCATGAAAGACAAAGCAGAAACAAAATGTGTATCTTATGATAGCAAGTCAAAGGAATGTTTTTTCTTCTCAAAGAGACCGTGATGCATGTAAAGCTGAATATATGTTGAGCTGGTTGGAAGACTAATCCCTCACCTTGGCCCATGGGCCCATCTGTTTCCACTTACCGCTAGCAGGGCATGTACACTGTCAGCCTTGAAAGCTCCGCTCTCATGTTGGGGACTGTCAGTGAAGTATTCAATTGCTCTTTATGGCAGAACACTCCAACCTCACTGTTGACGGTTAACTTCAAATGGTTTACAAACCATTCTGTGACTCATCCAGAGTCACTCACAGAGTATGCTACTAGGCTACTAATAATAATCCTAATCTACTACTGCTAACAACAACACTTTAGTAAAAACACTAATGATAATATCATTAGCCTGCTAATAATAATAATAATATAAGTAATAATAATAATAATATTAGCAATAATAATAATAATGATAATACAATGGGAAATATTGTTTCAATTATTTAGTAATTAAAGTACATTTTTATATATACCCTCTGTAACACTCTTGACTCAGATTACTATTGCTACAACAAGACCTACACTGTAGAGTAAGTTTTTGCTTTAGCTAAATAAACCCAGTAAAATTAAAATATTGGTTTGAAAAACGATGGAAAAGACTTATACCAATACAACTGGTCATTATCATTATTATTATTATTGATAACTTTATTAAATATAATTGATTCAGCAACCCATATAATTTAAACATGGCCTATGTTTTTCTCATCTCCAATAGGGTTAATATCATAGATAATGAACATCATTATGTTGCTAATAGAAGGATGTGAAAGTTGTGACGCCCAGAAAGGGCTGACCAATCCCAGGTCAATTTAAGGTCAGGAATAGGGCGGTTTCACAGCCACATGATGTTGAGTCTTTTCCCTTTAACTTAAATACAAATTCAAGCTTTGAATTTTTTTCTGCATGGAAAAATACATACGTAAGGAATGTCTCTCATTGTATTGTAAACAAGTTTTCAAGCTGCATAATTTGAACCCCATGAGTCAATATGAGGTCAGGAATGAGGTAAGAATCAGTCGGTCACATGATGTCAAAGCCTGCGCTAGCTCCTATTTTCCTCAGCGCGACGTGAGGAGCAGACGAAAGTGTCTTTAATTGAAATCAGCCTGTTTTTCCTTACTGACAGCCCATTCATCATGGCCAGAGAATGCAGTTAAGCGCACAGTAGAGCGCCTGTCTGGAAGCGGCTACCTGTATTCACTTGACTGATTTAATGGAGTGGAAAGTGCTTTTCTAGGTAGTCAAAATGTTTAGATTGGACCTGGAATGTGAAAGAAGATGTGATTAATGTATTCCACCGCGTTTCACATCCATCCGCTCACACACTCATTGGGAGCAGGAGGTGAGGCCCTATTTTTGGATGAGTAAGTGTGTTTCCTTTTCTTCGATTCAAATATGGCGGCCGCTGTGTTTTCCTTCTCCAGTGGAGAAAGATAAAGACTTTTCACACCAGCGACGACACTACAAGGAGTTCCGCTTCGACCTGACCCAGATCCCGGACGGAGAGGCCGTGACCGCGGCAGAGTTTCGTATTTACAAGGACCGAGGTTATGCCCGCTATGACAACATCACACTTAAGGTCGCCATCTATCAGGTCATCAAGGAATACCCAAACAAGTGAGTACCAGATTCAGACTGTTGTGTGGGAGCTTTATATTGATGATGCAATATGATTGTTGTTCTCTTAGCACAAATTATCATTTGTTTTGTCAATACGAGGACCAAGTGTCTTGTTACATTCATAGTTCAGCTAATACAGTCATTTGGGAAACTTAACATCCCCATACCTTGTTGAAGGCTAAAAGATCAGCCAAATAATATATGACATTAAATTACAATTGTGAAAATGCCTGACCAAATCATGTCTAATATCACAATTTCAGTATATTCTATATATTTCCCAGCCTTGTACGTTGTCTTATTTTTACATTTAAGCAATACTTCCCCAGTCTCTAATAAATAAATAAAAATAGTTGAATGATTCATTTGCAATGACAAATGTTGGAGGTGTTTGTCAATTTCTCTGGGGTTGAATATTATTTTTCTGGTAGAGACACATTTTTTATAGCTCTCAAACATATGAAATACGTATAGCATGCAATATCTTTTTTATTTCCTACCACAAAGTCTCCGTTTCAAAATGTAAAAAAATGAAGGAACATTTCTTTAGCAGCTGTTGTTGATTTCCACTGTTGTATCTCTCAGGGAACTGTCCATGGCATATAATACTGCTATCTGCTATCTCCAACCCTGTTCCACTTCATTCTCACCACGGCCCTCCTTGCAAATATAGTTCCGGGATAAAGAGGACTCCATTAGTCAGCCGGCCACTTCTGAAGCCTTGAAGGCCCGTCACTCAGCACCCCTTATGTGTTGCCTACCAGGCTGGCCGGGGCCCGGATCAGGTTATGAGGGCCCATTAGGGGGTGTGGTGGGCTGGGCCTGTCGAGGGGGCCCCATACACTGTCTGCTTTACCCTCTCAACTCGCATGCCCACCACCTGGGTCCCTTAACAATATTCCGGAAGTTTGAGCCATAACTCAGCTGAATGCACAGGGGTGCACTTAAGAAACGGGCCCACATTAGCTCACCAAAAATGTGTTGAGGTGATTGAAGGCCTGATAGGGCCTGCTACCCAGGGGGGCTTTGAAGAAGGCCCAGCCACTAAACCATGTCCCGTTTCAAACTAGGGGGATTGTAGACCTCCCTTTCAATGTTTCTGTGGACAGATTTATAGTCTCCGGTAAACATTACTTATAACTATAACTCGATACTTGTCTTCTGCCCCAACACTGTGCATATCCTGTTTGTCAAGCCATGTGAAAAATGTGACATCAAGTTTCCGCAGAACGAGTGTAAATAAACTGCATTCTAGAGATTCAGGGCGAGGTCGTGCTAAATTTGGCTGAACCCCGTCATATGTTGTGTTTGAACGTCGTTTTGGTGGCGTGTGGGAGACGTGTGGAGCGTAGTGCTTGTTCATCCATCATGTTGTTTAATGTTTGGGTCATGTCAGTAATTTGGTTTAACTCCGCTTCCTGAAGTGCTTAAGACCATCTCTCAGCCCTGAAATGCGTCACAAGTCTCGACTTCCTAACAAAGTGCTCTCTTAATTTATCTTGGATTCCAGCATTGTTTTTGTCCCCAAAAAACAAATTCAGGCTAAATATGTAAAGTAAACGCATAGTTACTACACAATAAATAAATAAATATATTTAAAGTGCCACCATTTAAGAGACTGCATTTAAAAAAGTTAAAGTTAAACCAATATAACTCACTGGTAACCCGGTCAGATAGTTTAAAACCTCAAAGCGACATTAGTGGTCAATCACTGCTACCGTGTTTCAGTTTACTGGTGTTGAGGGTTGAAGCCTTAAAAATTCATGGCCGGACATGAGACTAAAGGAACTCATTAGGAATTTCATTAGCTTACACCTTGTCACGTCAATGTTCTTAGGAACAATTGTTTAGGAACAAAAAAGACAAGTATTTATACTTATATGTGTACAAATACATATGTAAGGGATATATACATGTAAGGGAGACAGGGTGATGCAGCATCCTGTCTGGGTTTATTTCGCTATAATGACCGGCTTGCTGTACATTTTCTCACTGAAAACAGGGCTACTTTTATTATAGATATTATAAAAAAGTTATATGATTTTAGTGCTACCACTAAAAATAAAATAGTACATTCGATTCTACGGTTGGAAATAGAGTCCATGGCAACGGTCTGTTATTCATAGCAGCAGTTTGCTATCCAGAAATAACAGACCGCTGAATGCCGTAATTGATCATTCAGAATTGAGTATTCAACAAAGCTACGTAATAAATATACATATGGATGATTTGCGAATGTGTTTATGTGTTTGTTGATATACTTGTGGTGATCAGGCACAAGACCAAAGAACCACAAAACTAAATGTTATTAGGATAAAAACGTTAATCAACAAAATATTATATTTCCTAATATGCTTATTTATATTTAATGTTTAAATCTAATTTGAGAATTCAGTTTATTTTTTATGTCCTTTTACTATCATTATCTATTCAGAGATGCAGAGATGTTTCTGCTGGACTCCAAGAAGGTGAGAGCATCTGACGGGGGTTGGCTGGTGTTTGACATCACAGCCACCAGTAACCACTGGGTCGTGAACCCTCAGCAGAACATGGGCCTGCAGCTCTGCGTCGAGACCCTCGACGGTATGAACAACCTCAAGCTTTTCTTTTCGTTGTTCTGGACGGTTAATCAGAGTTTTTAGGATTGTTAGTATAGCCCCTTTTTACGATATGAGATGCTCGGGGGATTGTTCAGTCCACGTTAATATAAAACAAACATTTATACTGTCTTCTCTACTATATTTAACATATATACGATGTGTTTTAAATCACTTTCTGTTCAATAGCAACAAAAAAAAGAGACCAAAATGACTGTTAAACAGATACAGATAGAAAATAAAAAACGTTTGAACATTTTATTGCTTTTGAGTTGATGTGGCGGGTTCTGATTGGCTGGCTCCTTTGTTTCTCCAGGCAGGAGTATCAATATGAAGTCCGCAGGGATCGTGGGGCGTAACGGGCCGCAGTCCAAGCAGCCGTTCCTGGTGGCCTTCTTCAAGGCCAGTGAGGTGCTGCTGCGCTCCATCCGAGCAGCGGGGGGGAAGAAGAAGAATAGCATCCGCAATAAATCCGGTGGTCAGCAGGAGACATCTCGGGCACCCAACACTGGAGGTGGGCCGCTTATTTTGTTATCGATTACATTGACTTTTTCCTCGCCACCCTTAACTTCAGATATAACTGACAATTTGTGGCCAAACAGTTGAATATCGTTTTTATAGTGAAATCAGTATGTTTCAATTTTGTGTATGTAATACAAAAATACGTTATTGAAAATGAATATGTACTTACAATAAATACAGGTTGACAGGATCCAATCTTATCACATTGTGCTCTGAGAAATATTTACAGGTAGCTCTACTTAGGTCCTGCAAACTACACTCAACATCAGAATCATGATGATACTGATACTGATTATCAGTGTGTGTCATTTATGTAATGAAATCAATTGAACAATACCCACATACGTTTTCCTAACATAACTATAATATATATTTGTGTACTAGTCCAGTAACTGTGGCTTGAAAATGTATGTTACAGAATTTCTGGGCACTAAGCAACACCAAAATATGTCCAGCACTTATATTCATTTATTTTTTCTTCTTCTAGATCTGAACATGAGTGAACAAAAACAAGCCTGCAAGAAGCATGAACTTTACGTCAGCTTTCGAGACCTGGGTTGGCAGGTATGAAACACGACTCTTAAACCACATCATCCACAACTCCGGCGAGGCCAATGTTGTATTCCGTGTATTCAGTGTAATGGTGATTGAAGAAACCATTGCTGTCTGGATGAATGAAAGAGAGGGACACTTTCTATTTTCTCCAAGGACTGTGTACCACCTTCAAGAAAATATCCTTTCCTAATAGCAACCTGGCAGCTTCAAATAGAGTCGCTGATATCTTTCAGGGTCGGCACATCCTCAACCAGCTTTAATTTTAGTCTGGTGTGACATTGCCCAGATGACAGCAGGCTGTGCAGATCTAATTGAAGGTTGTTTTCAAATAAAGGTCGGAGGTGCTCCACTTTCTTGAAAGCCCTGTTGGCGTGGTCGTATCTGACATTTTGTACGGAGCTGCAATGGTGGGATGAAAGGGGCTCCACTAATACAACACTTCTGTTGAACACATTAAATGCTCAATAAATAGCCTTGAATGTATGACTATGCCCACGCCTGTCACATACTTTGTACTGCAATTTCCTCCTGTGAAGTGTGATAGTGGTGGTACCACTGTGGGTGTGTGGGTGAGGTCTGCGCCTTACTGTGTTGGTTTGATTTGTATTATATATTTTTTAAAGATACCTACAGAAAGAGGACTTTTCTAAGATCTTTTGATTAAGATTTACATGAAAGACAATGAAGACATTTTCAAAGCCATGCTTTCTTAAGAAATATGTCATTGTCATCATCATTGTAATGATCTTTATTCTTCTCTCCTACGACTTTTTCTCCTCCTCCTCCTCCTCCTCCTCCTCCTCCTCCTCCTCCTCCTCCTCCTTCTTCCTCTTCCTCTTCCTCTTCCTCTTCCTCTTCCTCTTCCTCTTCCTCTTCCTCCTCCTCCTCCACTTTTACAGGACTGGATCATTGCTCCGGAGGGCTATGCAGCTTTTTACTGTGACGGTGAATGCTCCTTCCCTCTCAATGCGCACATGAATGCGACCAATCATGCTATTGTGCAAACCCTGGTGAGTATTTTGTCTGCCTGCATCCACGTTTATTTTAACAGCTTTCCTAAAAACAGAAAACCACACAAATGCTAACATGTGTTAGCATAACAACTTATTAACTGCCTGTCACTTTTTTCCTTTCTAGGTTCATTTAATGTTTCCTGATAACGTGCCAAAGCCGTGCTGCGCCCCAACCAAGTTGAACGCTATATCAGTACTCTACTTCGACGACAGCTCCAATGTTATCCTTAAAAAATATAGAAATATGGTAGTGAGGTCTTGTGGCTGCCATTAGTGGTGAAGAATCACTGTTTATTTATAATAGGTGGTATAGCCCAAAAAAAAATATATGTTCCACAGATGTGATACAGTGTACAGTATTATGTATATATGTTTTGATATCTAATTTATTTTCCACTCTTTTTAAAGAAAACAACACTGAACGTCATAACATTCATACAAAAATGTGACTTGACCGTTAACCTTTCTGTCCATTGGCATATAATCTCTATTAGTCACAACTATATATATATTAGCACGTTGATTCAACATATTATATATATATATATATATATATGATATTAACACATCCACTGGATTATAGGAATATTACATAATAAGATGTGCTTGGTTCAATGCAGACTGGAATACATTGAACTTCAAAGCCAGTTACAAATTACAGATATTGACGTAACATAAAAAAGTATAAATATTGCAAGGTGTGTGTCCTGCTGTGTTCTTTTGAATAGCGCTGTCTATCCTCGACGCACTTACAATCAAACATTTAATGTTGTTACATAACTGCCTTATTACTGCAAAACAACGTAATGGAGTATGCTTTGTTCTTTCATATAAATATAAAGATCTTCAACAAAAACTATTTTGGCACTACAATTATAATCCCATCCTGCACAATTGTAGTAGTTGTGTTTTGTATCACCATATTCCAATATCAACATGATTTTTGTGTGTTTTTATAAATGGTTATGTATTTTAATAAACGTGCTTTTTTTTTGTAACACTGACTTTGACTTTGAGCTCTGTCAAGTCTCACCAAACACAGATTTAATGATGAATTTCCTTATCAGTATTCCTGCTTTGTCAAGTCTTTTTATTTATTTTTTGCTAAATGCTTTTATGCATTGTTGCTGGACTGCAGTCCTCCGATTTTTTGTGTTTAAGAAGCTTGGAACAAAATAAAGGAATAAACCCACGAAAGCTTGTGAAAGTTCTCCAGTGGAGTGGTAACACTAGTGCTGCAGTGCTGGGAACCAGAGGAGGTGCCAGGAGTGGAAAACACTTGGCGCCTGAAGGGATGGCCAGATATACACGCCAACGGTAATAAGCAGTCACCTTCAGCCTGCAAAGGACACAGGTGATTTAGATGGAGTAAATGGTACAATCCTGCTCCGCTACAGGTTGTACAAGCATCTGCACCAGAACGGAACGCCGTTGCCAATTTACAAACAATCTGCTCACACTTGGGAGATTAACTCCGGGGGGGGGGGGGGGGGGGGGGGGTGGGGCTGAGAGTCAGAAAGTTGCCGAATGCTACTTGGTCAGAATGTTTATTTAAAGTGCGCATATAAAAGTGCACATTTAAAACCACCAGTGTTATATGTATATTACCATTCTATATTACATGTACAGCGATAAATTAATAGGGAAATGTAAGTCAAGAGTCAGACCTTGACAGTCTTCGCTGTTTGTTCATGCCAGATGTGTTGCATTCAAGTCCAGCCAAGTGCCAAGAGCCTAGAACCAACAAATACATTCGGAGTTGCCTCGAGATGTACCTTACCATGGCGTATATGTGCGTGCGTAAAATCGAAGAGGTTCATATTTGTTTTTAACTCCTAAGTTCCTTAGGAGATTGGGTTCATGGGGATTCATATTTATTTACACAACTGTGTTGACCTTCAACCGAACACAGCGCGCACACTGTTACACTGGCTCCCCTCTCTGACTCTCCCCCACTTCTTAACTTTTCTCTCTCTCTCTCTCTCTTTCTCTCTCTCTCTCTCTCTCTCTCTCTCTCTCTCTCTCTCTCTCTCTCTCTCTCTCTCTCTCTCTCTCTCTCTCTCTCTCTCTCTCTCTCTCTCTCTGACAGGGCAGAACATTGAGTGACTGTATTTGACTTAATTAAAATCAGCGCCCCGCGTGCCCAGATGTGATGTGGGATCCAGCGGAGTGTTGACATGCAACTGAATAGAGGAGGCCACCTGCTAACTTCACTCCTGGCCTCACGGATGGTTAGCATTCCTGTGGCCTAGTTGCCTGGCATGATTACCACTAACACTTCACAATCCCATCTACTGTTTTAATATCATGGACTCTTTCCAAACCCTGGCAGAAAAACTCTCTCGCTCGCTCGCTTTTCCGTCACGTACGGGCGGGCGAGAGCATGAATGAGCTACCTAGTAGAGGAGATTTTCTCAGAATCTGCACGCCTTGTCTTTACCAGAAACCAATTCCCGACCACATGCAAGTAACAATTGCGTTATTGAGGCCAGGCTAATGAAACGGGCCACGTTTCTGCCCTCAGAAAGCCTCTGTGGCTAACTGGATCCCATGGGGAGTTCAGTGGGCCAGGACCCTATGCCCATGGGGGGGGGGGGGGGGCAGAAGGTAGCGAGCAGCCACACAAGAGAGCGGTCATGTGAAAATAAACAGCCCTTCACCGTTATGTATATGGAAATCATCAGGGTTTTTTCTGTTGTTATTATAATGTGTGGCTAGGTGTATGAGTGTGCTGACACCTTGAACAGCATTACATATCAGTGATATTATACATGAAATATAATATATTATTATCAAGTATTCATAGGAAAAATGAGTAGGCTCAAGATCGGTTATCATATGCTGTTATTCTTTTGGCACAATGCGGTTGGCTCTCCTTCCATGGCTTTTGCGTGTAGCCTAATAAGTCTGCAAAACAGACATATTGTACTAGATAAGAGAAAACGTTTATATGCTTATTAAATTAAATGGTTTCAGAGAAGAGAGGATGTGAGGGTTTAAACATCTGAAGCTTTCTGTAGGTCTTGGACTTGACATTTAATGAATTGAGTCAGGCTTGTGGATCAGTACTCTGGCAATCATTTACAGGAAATGGAACGTGGTTCTCGGCTGGAAAAAAAACCCAGAAGGGTTTCATAACGACAGTGTCAAGACACAGGGGTTTATACTTCAAGCATGGTGATTTACTTAATGAATGGCCATGAATGAAGCGGCTTTATGTGTCCCACATCAGGTAACCTGGTTACCTATACCCATTCCTATTCCTTAAGATAGTTGTATATCAAGGCCTCAGAATATCCTCCAGTAACAAGGCAGCGTATGCTCATGCACACATTTACACCAACAAATCAATTGGTGAGAGAGAAACTCTTCACCTTGATTGTAGAATGATTGTTATTTGCGCTCAAGTTTATTTGAGTGCAAATGCAAGAAATAACAAAACTGTTCCTTTCTGTTTTCTGTTTCCTTCTCTTTACAATGCTGTTTTGTGTCTTGCCGAGTTATTTTCAGATTTAGTCGTTGCATTCTGGACACAGAAGTCATGGATTTGAGACTGGAAGATCTCTATCTGAAAATAAATAAAGGCTACATTTAGCCTATTAAATGAATGCTAGACACATGACACTTAACAACAACAACATTATAGCAATGTGAAAACAACAGAAAAATCTAGATTATTATGGTTGGCAATATTTGGATTAATTTTGTTAATCAGAAGAGAAAACCATTCCACAATATGAAAAAAAATAAAACACTCCCCAACTCAACATGTTTTATAGATGAGATGAGGGGGAGGGGATATTGCTATCTGATATAGTTTGATATTAGTCTGCATAAAGATCCTACAAAAGAGGAACCTCCAAAAAAAAGAACCTACAACTCTGTTTTGTGACATTTCACCAACAACACGTGGTAAACGACCAGTTTTCCCTTCCCTTTTCCGTTGTGACTCTGTTTATTTTGAAAGTGTCACCTTGCAGGTTCATCCACAAGGGTAGTGAAATTGTATCTAATAAAAATGTTGGGCAGTTTACCTAATTCATATTTCCACATGTGGTTCTCCTTATTGGTGTTCTGTGGGTGGGCCCTGACTTCCACGCTGCTCAATCAGTGCTTCTTGAAACAGGGTTGGGGGGTGCAAGGGGGTTGAGGGTAGTGGGGTGTAGGGGACCATCTGGGTCACATTCTTACATGTTGTTTGGTATGACAAGGCTGAGGCGAAACTCGTTGAGAATGTGTCCTTAATGCGGGCTCATGTAGAAACCCTGATTGTTTGTTATTCCCATGTGCACATTTTGCTACACACACATGCGATCAAGCACCCACACACACATACACACACACGACACACACACAAACACACACATGCGAGCACACACGCACACACACACACACACAAACATATGTGACACACTGGAGGGAAAATGTGAAATGGATGATGTTGTCAAAGACTCAGAGATTTGGCAAATCAAATAAAGCAAAGCCACCTGCTTATTCAAAACATGGTTTTTATCTGTGGGGACTGCTGACACACGATGACAATTCATTTTCTCCTCTTTTCAAAACCGTGAAGCTAAATAGTCTAGTAACAAAGGCCTATAATGTTTAAAATAGATAAAAAAAAATTAACATAAGTTATCTGACTGGTTAATAGCATCAGAGGACAATACTTCATAGAGCACTGGTATTAAGATGGCCCACTTTCCCAAAATAAGACGTTCTTGGTGTTTTTATGTGACCTCTTGGATCTTTAAATAGTTATTCAGTGCAGAAAAAACACACGGCTTCCAATCTAAGTGTAAAGCGAAGGGCTTCTTTGGTCGTTCTGTGGTTATCAGCACAACTGTAAATATGTGGCTGTGTAACACATATAAACTTGTTTGTTTGTGGTTACAAATTTCAATCCAAGAGTGGGTGGTTTCCAATAGAGAGCCAAGAGAGAATTATTTTCGGCTAAACTTTATTTGGCTAAACCGCAGAGGTAAGCATTAGAGTAAATATACAACCAAGAGGATGACATGGGCAGTAAAATGTAGTATATACAGTATATACCTGTATATATATATATATTTGTGCAAAATGAAATACTAAAATAATAATAGTTCAGTTAAATGTGTATGTTTTTTAACGCCATGCATTTTCATTGAGGAAAAACTGATGTCAACGGCAATTACACTATAACGCAGTAAATTTTGTTTATATCTAATTTCTTTTTACAAGAGACCTGGACAGATTTAAGAAAACAAAGTCCAACTTTATGACCTCGTTGGAGTGCTTTTCCAGCCATGAATTCCCCAGAAGTACAATTAAACACAACGCACAATATATCTGTGGCTACTTTGAAACATCTGCTCGCATCTGTGGCTTCGTACTATCTGTAATGAATAGGCCCGAGAAGTTTTCCATACCGAACCTTAATATTTCAGCCAAAGACAGTTTTTTCCCCTAAAACAGAAGTTCCTTGTAATTAAAGAACAATGTTCCTTTCATGTCTGGGCTCATTAGTCACGGTGCGAGCCGAGGTGAACTTTAACAACATTTGCTGAGCTTGACAAATCCTCCGATTCAATTCGGATTTCTGTGACTTTTACTAGCCTTGGCCTATTCACTAGGTGATCATTTGATGACTGAGAAGCAAAGGATCAGGTCACTGACATGACCTGAAGCCATGAGATCCAATGGCGTGTGAGTGCTTCCGAGTAATCTTTTACACACATGCTCTCTCGAAGGAGTGTGTGTAGGAAAGTTGGCGCAGATCATGACAATCTTCTTCACAAATTATAAGCATGGGCCACAACTTGAACCAATATACGCGATTTATTTGTCTTTATTTCCCCGAAAAAATATGTGCAAGATTTGCCAGGCATCGTGGTTAAACAGGAAAAAAGCTAACTAATGGATTATGCCATTATATTGTATTCAGGGTTAGGAAATTGTGCCAATCTCCCAGTCATGGCACTTTTCTGTTGTTACAGTTCAGTAAAATCCATGATGGAGAAATTGAAGACGGATGTAGGATGAAAATTGATTTAATCTGGTTCCTGTTTTATTTCTTCCACTTTGTTTTCAGTGTATATCTGAGAGCTTTAAACCTCTTTCATGCTATGCCGAAACCTGTACCCCATAAAGTATGTTTTGGACATCTGCTCTCCCCCCTCCCCCCTCACCCCCCCCCCCCCCCCCCCCCCTCCATCCAAACACAAAATAACACACCAAGAATAATCCCTCCAGTTTGTAAAAAAGATGTTCAGCCAGTGGCAGACGGTATACTTTTTAGTTTACAGTAAAATACTGAAGTACGTATAGTCTGTTTGATCGTAAAAACTGTAACAAGGAAAGCATTTTGCACTAATGCTGAGTGTTTTGCGTCTGTGGGAGAAGGGGAGCCTAATACAGTGTTGATAGCGATGGGAATGTATTGCATCTGCTATAAGGAAGGAGGGGTATATCCATGTCTAATGGAGACTGACTTATATATAGTCTGGAACCTGTTTCTCCTCAACACTAAAATACCTATTGTCATTTAGCATTTTGTGAATGTATGATCCTTAAAGATATACCATCCAGTGGTGAAACAGTTTTTCTTCTGTTTTTGTTTCACTCATTGTGAACATGCATGCCACAATTTGAATAAAACATATTTTTAAAGAGACCAGATGTTGCTATGCTTCATTACTATAATTAGCATTAACAATCACCAGCCGGTGGACTACAAAATCAAAAGAAGCCTTTTCAAATATCATATCCCACTTTGAGCCAAGACAGAACACGTTTTAAGTAGATATGGGAAGAGAATTTTTTAGAATTAGAATCTATATTTATAAGGCCAAAAAGCCTTCTGCTTGTATTATCTGTTTAAAAGCGGCTCCTCATTCACCTGCATTGCATTGCTTTGTACACGCTGGCGGGCCCCTGGGGCCAGCTCTTTAGAGTAACCCGCTCCAGCTGGTACTTGTCAGGATGAACCTCCGCTGCTGGGTTCCCTCGCAAGAACGTCAACAATACCTTCCCATTGAAGACGTAGGCCTACCGTCAATGTATGTCTTTTTTCTACCGCAGTTGTTGTTGCACACAAGAAGATTGTCTATTTTAAAAGCAGACTGTTTAATAGATCAGTTTTCACCTTTCCCGCTGGTAAGTTATTCATAAGAGTGAAGAGAGGTGTAGGGGAATGATGCTGTTATGCATCAACGTGACTTTAAAAGAGTCATATTTGACAAATTCAATGCAGGGCCTATGTTATATGAATACTTAATACTGCATAAGCTATTTCATGGATTTATTACAAAGTTGACCTGCTCCAAGTTCAACAGCTCTTAAGAAGGCCTATTGTGCTGATTTTAAGATTTCCTTTCCTCTGTGCAGCTTTTTCTTTCTGTCCAGCTGAAAGAAATGTAAAGTAAAGAAAACCAGTGAACTAAACGAAAAAAATAACAATGGTGGATACTTCGGCAAATATAACTGACAAAAAGACTGACTAAAAACCTTGAAAGAAAGCAGAAATTCTAACTGATAACCAGCGCACACAGACACATCCACAAATATTGTATTAACAAATAAATACAAAATGATACACACAAGATAAATCAAATATATATGTAATTACTGTGCATCAACTGACACTACCAACGTTAGTCTTGAGGTCACAAAAAAATTGGTTTGCAGTGCTGATCCAGAATCAGAGTAGCCACTATTGGGTTCTCATCAGCGGACAGTTTATCATGGAGGAGGGCTGCCTTAGTGCGAGGCCTTCATTAAGCCATTCTATTGTTAACATCTGTGCTAAGAATGAGCCTTTCTGTGGTACAGTTTGCCCTGGCTTAACAAGGGATTTTCTTACACGCTGCAGTTGATATTGGCAGCAGTGGCGGGTCTGGCAATGGAAACTGTTCAGCTGTTTAGGTCACAAGAGATCAATCAGAGCAGCGTGTTTCCCCCGCTGCCTTGACTCCCAACAGGAAGGTAGACTGACATTGAATAAGTAGGCGGGGGCAACAAATCCTAGCGACTGTAAAGGCTTGTATAGAGTGTGCTGTGCACCAAGCCTTGTTTCGACACCCAAGTGATCGGTCTGGGCAAATGTTTTTGTTGTAGCAGCACTCTCTTCTGCGTAGACAAAACACATCCAACAACTACTGTTGTATCCAACAGTTTCTCTCTCTCGTTCTCTCTCTCTCTCTCTCATCTCTCTCTGCCCTCTCTCTGTCCATGTGATGCTGCTGCCATGGCAACTGCTGAATCATTGTTTACGGTATACTGCATCGGACACGACTCCTGATGCAATCCACTCAAGCATCTTTGCTAGCCTCGCCGTCGTCCCGTCCTACATTCATTAGCATATTGATCGCTGCACCCATATTTGATGAAGGGGAGACACTAGCGAGGCGGCATCGTGAGACGGCGTATTTTTACCGAGCAGGTCTAAAACACGGCAACAACGACACGGATGCTGTAATAAGGCAGGCGTTTGGATGGGCAACGTACCCACGACAGTGAAACACTGTCTGAGCCACGAGCAACTCGCCCGTGACTACCCGTGGCTGAAGCGGTGGCTCGTTGAAGAGAAGGTGGGGATTTTGTTGTATCTAGTTTATTCTTCATGCCGCCTTCTTGCACGTGCTCCACCCCACGTAACGGGGGGGGGGGGGGGGGGGGGGGGGGGGGGGGGGGGGGGGGTTGCAAACATGTTGGGCGTTTTAAACTGAGCTTGCCGTGATGCGAAATGTAAAATATATTGCATTGTCATCTATTAGATAAACCGAAACTCATCTTCAGAAGAGGGCGTGACGCTAGATTAAAAAAGAAGAAGATGTTGTATCCATGTTATTCTGTTTTTATGATTGACCATAACTCACAAGACATGCATGTTGAAATGTATAATTTAGCGCTGTTAAAGGTGTAGTGTATAGAATGTAGTGGCATCTAGCGGAAGGAAGGGACTTGGCAGATATGGAATATAATATTAATAAGTATGTTTTAATTAGTGTATAATCCCATGAAAATAAGAATCGTTCTTTTGTAACCTTAGAATGAGCCTATCTACATAGGGTGCCCTTCCACAGAGCCTGCTATGTGGCTCCGCTATGTTTCTGCAATAGCCGAGAAGGGCTACAGAAACAGCTCAGAAAGAAAATATAAATTAAAAGGGGGATTCTGCAAACTCGCCGCTAGATGCTACTAAATTGGACCTTTAAAGCTGCTTTCTGTGACTCAATGGGCCCCTTTGCATTTGTATGAATTGACATAGGCCTACTCAACAAACATAAACTGTTTTAACAAGTGTTCATATATATAGGCCAATATTTTGTGTGTCATTGTTTTGACCTTTTATCCACATTCCAAAGTGCGCAATCACTATTGGTGAACACTTTGAAACACAAGGCCAGTCATTCAGCGTTCCTCATCATCTCAAAGTATCTCCAGGTTTTACATCTGAATGCTATCACCGATCTGACTCCTCTGTGTTTCTGGAGCTGAGCTGGAGATGTTCATGTTTTGCACACTAAAGAAAGATTAGACCATGAGTTATTTATAATACAATATATTCACCAATTCATGCCCCTCTATAAACACTCATTTCCTTTGATATCTTTCCAGAGTCTTGCAGCGCATGAGCACCCAGAGTTTGTTAAAATAGTCGAAGTCGGGCCAAGAGATGGACTTCAAAATGAAAAGGTATGCTCTTATATTTGTCCTAACAGTTTAATGATTAGACAATATTGTTTAAAAAAAGATGTTCTGTCCAGACAGGAAACCTTTCCATTAGTAGGCCTACATCATGTGGTGTATGATCTCTATTCCTGTAAATCGTGATATTAATGGGATTTTATAGAACATGCAAGCTGTTTGTACATGATCGCAGTCAGCATGTGTTTCACATTTTCTTTCAAATATCGTACGCTTCAAATGTTCCTTAAATTCAACAGAAAACATGACACAGATTCCCTAGATAGCTTTTTGATGCTTTAACCTTGGCACCAAGAACTTGCAACTCCTTACTTTTTTCCAGTCCATCACAGTCTGAAAATCTGACATGATGTCAGACTGAAATTTCAGCAATTTATATGCGTATATAACAAAATATATATTTTTAAGATTCAGCAGATGAGTCCAGTAAATCACTGCGATTTGCAAATGTGTAAAATGTGAAGAAAAAATAAGAGACACGTAGCTGTCTTGTCTTGTGTAACTTTCAACCTCGCATGATATCATGTCCATAAAATCAATGTTTGAAATTGATTCTGCTTCAGGAAATTGTTCAGACGGAGGTCAAAGTCCAGCTGATAGACATGCTTTCAGACACGGGGCTGTCTGTGATCGAGGCCACCAGCTTTGTGTCTTCAAAGTGGGTACCCCAGGTAATAAATCGTCGCGAGCGCTCAAAAGGCGTCAAGTGATTTACGGAGTGTCCATTTTAAGAGCATTCTACTGGGGGCTAAAAGCAGCTCTTTTTAGCAACACACCTTATTTAACGCGTAGAGGTTTTGAATGAGAAAACAGAGACTTATACTTTTATGTGTATTTGTAAAGCATCACCGCCACTCTTAGTCGGTGTTTAAATATTATTATTATATTATTATTATTGCTATTATTGCTAACCCTATTGTTATTATTATATTATTGCTATAATAATATTGCTGTTTCATTGCCCGTGACATGAAAACGCTGCATTTTGTTCTCCCATAAGGTTAAGCTTTACGGGGTCTAACAGCTTTTTTCCCCTCACGATATGGTCTCAGATGGCCGACCACACGGAGGTTCTGCAAGGAATCCGAAAGTCACCGAATGTTCGTTATCCCGTTTTGACGCCCAACATGCACGGCTTCCAAAACGCGGTGAGTGCTATCATTCATCGCTTTATGTGATGTTTCTTTTTCTTTTTTACTTGTTGACATCGTTTGACATCTTTAATACCTGTGAAGACGTTTTTTTAGGTCTTTGCGTGTTCTCGTTATTATTTCAGCTTGCGGCGGGTGCTACCGAAGTAGCGGTGTTCGGGTCGGCCTCCGAGGCTTTCAGTAGGAAAAACATCAACTGCTCCATTGATGAGAGCATGCTGAGGTTCGAGGAAGTCATTAACGCCGCCAAAGACCGGCAAATCCCAGTGCGCGGGTTCGTATTCGGAACGATATACAATGTCCCCTTTACAAGGAGCAAAACCGCATATCGGATTTGATAGTGACTTTAGGATTTAACGGCAACTGAAAAAAAGACAAAATGTTATATTTATCTCCAAATGAAGAAAAATATAATCCGTTATGCAAGGGAGTACTTACACGATTCAGCAGTAATAGGTCCGTTCCACTACGTTCCAGATGTGCACCAAGCTATTATATGCCTTGGTAAACCACAAACACACATGTACGTTGAAGAGAACAAATCAAGACCTTCGTTGGGGAAGGTATAGAATATCGTCACATACCAAAAAGCCACAAGCCACTGCCGTGATAATATTTACACTTTATTTCAGATTTTTTCCTATTTATATTAAAGGTTAGGCTGCTTATAAAATAAAAAATGGCTGTACACACCATTTATACATGACCCTCAAGTCATATATGTACATTTGATGATTTGCAATCTCTGTAATACACTAGGACTGCATGGGCTAACACAGGTATTCTAGCTTTTTTAGGTATTCTAACATATTTGGTATTATCGCCTTTATGTTTACAGAATTCGATATTTCTAGAAACTTCTGTTTCAAACGTATGATTTCATTAGCTTCTGTTTAACTAAACTTTATTTTAAATTCAAATGATGATGATTTTCAAAATAAAGCGCATGTAACTTATCTTCTTCAGATATGTTTCCTGTGCCCTCGGATGCCCGCACGAGGGACATATTGACCCTTCTAAAGTTACAGAGGTAAGATATACAATACTTTGTGTACCAATGTATAGCTATAATAGAATATAATAGAGAGGTACCTTTATTTTCTGCATAGGCATTTCCACATGCATAGAATAGAAGTGAATGTTTAATAGCAAAATGCTATTAAACATTCTTCTTCCAAAGTAAAATGTATATTAAGTAATAATTATTATTTAAGTTATTTAAACTCCTGTACATGTGAGATAAAAATAGTGATTATGAATACAAAGATACAGAATGTATATATATATATATATATATATATATATATATATATATATATATATATATAGTAACAGTATAGCCGTTATTTAAACGTACAGATGAACATTGAATTATATCCTATGTGGTTAATTCAGGTAGATGGATCTCAGCAGCATTGTTTTTCTCACCGTGCAGTTGGCTTATTAAACAGGTCGCACCTGTTCATAATGACCTAATCATTCAGTCATTATCATTTCCCCAACCATCTTTCATGTTTCAAAGGTTGCGTGATTAGGTGTTATACCTTGAGTTCCCTGGGTTCCTGAATTAAACTAGGTGCCATAATAAAGTAGTTTCTAGGGTGACTCCTAGCAGAAAGGTACCAGATTCGATCCCCTATGTCATGCATATATTGCTCCATAATTACATATCTTATCCATGTTGCTTTGGATGAAAGTGTCTGCTAAAGGTTTTAACAGTAACTATTCCTGGACTTTTTGAATATTATACTTGAGTATTTGTATTGTGTTTCTGATTATTCAAGGCCAGGATGGCCCTGACTCCAGTGGTTATAGTTTGTTTGTCTCCCGGGGCCAAAAGGTTCTGGGTTCGAACCCCAATTCCGCAGTCTCAGTCTACCTGTAGGCATCTTTGAGCAAGCTCCCCCCCCCCCCCCCCCCCCCCCATGAATGCCATATGTCTAAAAAACGAAAAATGGATAAAAGCGTTGGCTAAATGACTGAATACTTTACAGGTGGCGAAGAGGCTGTACGAGCTGGGCTGCTACGAGGTGTCTCTGGGGGACACTGTCGGGGTCGGGACGCCGGGCTCCATGGCGAAGATGCTCCGCAGCGTGATGCAGGAGGTGCCGTGCAGTGCTCTGGCCGTCCACTGCCATGACACCTACGGCCAGGCACTCGCTAACATCCTCACCGCACTGCAGGTGAGAAAGCCGTGCTCACATAGCCGTGCTCACGCATGACTGAAGGTTGCCTGGTCATGAATGGCTTGGCCAGAAGGCTCCGTGTTGAGTAGAGGTAATATATAGGGTAAATATGCGCTGTGTGAAATGTTGGCCGCAAATGGGATTTGGGCCTTTGTGATTTGATTGGATAGTGCCGAAGTGACAAAGCACGCTTGCCAGCTGTGTGTTAGTATGCTGCAGGTTTGATATGATGGTGAGTGGAGGCATGATGTCTTCAATGTCTAATTGAAACCTGAGTGACTGGGACGCTTTCTTCAGGTTGTCGCCACAACCAAGGGGACCTTACTAAAATAAAAAGTGTTATATGTTTTGTATGTTTTACATCTAAAATATGTTTTAGATGTATTTTGAATTAGAGGCAATTTGTTAAATAGGTGAAAAATATGAGGAAACTCACAAGGGGACATCAGTCTGCAGCAGTGTTGTAGAATGTGGACAAGACTTTTACTTTATCAACAATCAGACAAACTGCATAGAAAGAGAAAGAGATGTAGGTACCCTTATTGGTACTACAGAGGTGCTGGTGAGGTCTGACCAACAGACGGTTGCGTCGGAGATATGTCGGGAGGGGGGAAGGGAGGCATGTTGACCCCAACATGGGGAAAGAGTTTGTAAGAACACAAAACCAGAGTGTGGGAGAGAAGACATTGCTCCTCATCAAACTTCGGGGATGGTGGTGCATTGGGGGGGAGGGGGGAGGGGGGGAGTTGAAGGTACAAGGAGAAGACGAGGAAGGGGAGTCAAGCTCTGCTGGTGAGATGAAGGAGATGTATCCGTCATACTCAGGGAGGAAAAAGGAGAAAGGAGGAGGAGAGAAATCAAGGATGCTAGGAGAGGTTTGAGGTGGACGGATTGTTTTTCCTCTGAGAAAGGGGACACACCGATGTGAAGTATGATGAAGATTCCTCGGTGCTGGCTTGTGTCATGATGGATCAGGAGATGAAGAGGGCCCATTGTTCTGGGTCCAGCTGAAAGTGGAGAGGGCCTCATGGAACCTTTGGATAAGATAATGGTGATGCATGATATTCTTGACAAAAACCAATGTTGTGGTCATTTATCTTTTTCTACCTTTAATCTCCGTCTCTCTCTCTATGCAGGATTGTTTTGGAACTTTCCCCCCACCCATCATTTCTCATACAGTGCACATACATATTGTCCAAACCACAAAAATGCCCCAGGAATATGTTCTGACAACATGCGGCTTGCAACCATTAGCATCACTCCCTTGGTTGCTTTGGGGAGACATCTCATCCAGATGTTGAACTGGAGGAGTTAATGCGATTTTCCCTTTAACTTTATTAGCTAGAACAGCCGATGTGAGCCGGCCAGGTGAACGTGTGTAATGCTGCTCTCTAGCCATTCCTCTTATACATTTCATGTTTGACGTACAGTGTAAAAAATGATCCTTATCTTTTGTGTATTTTCCATTATAACCACCATTTCTACCGATTGTGTGATTATTTCCATATAATTTACTTTGAGATTTACTTTGTCTGTATTACGTGATTGGTTACTTTATTACAAGGCCAATGTCAAGCAACCTTCGTTTCCTCAGCGAGCTGTAGAATGATTAACTCTGTACTTGATGTTCAACATCTACATTTAAATGAGTGGATCTTGCTGGACTGACCTCGCTATAGACCTGTATTGACATGATGTCCTCAGGAAGAAAAGAAAAGGTGCTCAAGCTTATCTTTGTGCTCGACCGGATTCTAGTTAACTCTCTTTGATGGATGACAACCCGTAATTTGGCAAGGTGTTTGAAAGAGATGCATTAGCAAAGGTTTGGCTAAGGTCATGACAACCGATTCGTTAGTTTTACAAACATTTTCGTCAAAATACTCATTTGCACAGGATGTATTAGCTTCAGTTAACAATTGCTTACTTTTAAAATTCTAATTCTGTACATTAGCCATATTAGATGGTAGTAAAAAAACTCCAGTTTTTCTAATATGACAAAAACAACTAAATCGAATCTAATCTAATCTCCATTTAGTTTTTAGTTATTGTTGTTTCATATATATGGCAATGAGCCAAAACAGACATAGCGAACAATATGTCACTGTCTCTGTGCTTATTGTGCTTATTGTCTGCTGTGAAACCCAACGGCTGTGTGTCACCACACCTCATTATGAATGTGTTCAGTGTTGATGTACTGAGAAGGTACTATTTGCTTCAAAACAAATGTGTAGATGACAATGGGCCACAAGATAGAGAGAGAGCGAGAGAGAGAGACAGAGCGAGAGCGAGAGAGAGAGAGAGAGAGAGAGAGAGAGAGAGAGAGAGACCATCAATCAACATGGACAAAGCATTAAGTAACATGATCCAAGCCTCTCCACAAAGGAAGATGACTCAAAACCAAACCACAGAAGAAATCCCAGAATTTGGATGAGCATAAGATATTTCCAGTGGACCTGCCCGTCAAACTAAGACACACATACTCGTCTTTCATGATGTGTTGTCTCCGCTTTCGCTGCGATAACATCGCTGCTCACAAGGTCCTTGTCAACCTACGTGTATCAGAAAGAGCACCCCTCTTTCCTGTGTATTTCCGTATCAATTGAATGCATAATTCAGATATAACATTTTACTGTTTGTTTGTCTCGACTTTCCCGCCACTTCTCGGTCGCGAGTTAACAACCGTGAGGGGAGGGGGTGCTCCCTGCGTTTAGAGGAGAGGGATTCTCTTTGAGAGCACTGGGTGGGTCACCACATGTGAGGGGTGGGGCGGGGTTGTGGGGGCTGAGGTGGATGGGGGGGGGGCAAACACAAAGGCTCACCTATTCAGTGTCTGTTGGACAAAAGCGAGCGAGGTTGCAAGGTGGACGGATAGAGGAGCCCTGGGGGTGAGTTAGGTGGGGGTGAGGGGTGAGGTGAGGTTGGGGGGGGGGATCATCCTTTCATTTTCCCACTACTGAAGTGAACACATGACAAATGCTGCATCTGCAACTCCAAGCTGTGGTAGTAGGGGTGTGTGTGTGTGCGTTTGTGTAGATCTAGTCTCTACAGCCACGCAGCGACAACCACTAAGAAACTCGAGTCCTAGTCAAGTGTGCTGGGAAACACTGGAGTGGGTGCGGCAAAGCCATGGTTAAAATAAATGGCAGTTTGTAATTTATACATTTTACACAGAAAAGGTTGCATTAGGCTTCGCTGTGTATTCCTCAACGGATGCTTTTTTGGGCTGTGAAGGGATTGTGTGTAGTGCATTGTGAGATACGTCTACCTAAAGTCAGACTACTTTGACAGTTGACTGTGTGTTTCGCCTGCGGACGGTCCTTAAAAAAAAAGAAAGAAAGGGGGATCAATTGTGAGAGACAGTGAGACAGCCCTGTGGATTGCGTTTAGATTGGATTTAGAAAGGAACACCCCTCCCCCTCCCAAAGCCACAGAAACAAATGTCTGCCAGGGATAATTACCGATAATATAACATTTGTTGGAAATGAACGATTTTTATTATAGCTTTTCATTACTACAGTGTGCCAGTCGTCTAAGTCCACCACCAACCGGGAGAAGAAATTAACTCCACCATCTCTCTCTCTCTCTTTCTCTCTCTCTCTCTCTTTCTGACTCAACTCCTTTGTTCCTGATAAAGACATTCCATGGTCTTTGTACCGTCTTTCTTCTTTTTTTTCAGCAGGTCGACGGGGCTTTGTTAACCGAAAAAAAAAAGAAAAAGAAAAAATAGTCCTGGCAGGTCACACAATGAGAATGTATGTGCTTAGATTTCACAGGCCTGGCAGCAACAGGTATTCATCTCAGCATCCCCGATATTTAGTGAACTGTCAAGAGCTGCATTGCTTACCAGCCAGTAGAATGAGCTTTGTTTTGCCAACATCTCATATTTTGTAGGGTTGGCTGTTTGATACATTGAACGGTTTACAAGATAATATTACCTAACAGTGGGGTAAAGAGGGGGTTAAGCTATTTGACGAATACTAGATGAAAGGTAAAAACAGTTCTGACCTCTTTAATACAAATTAGAATCTTGTTAGCAGATTGACTAAAACCTTGTTAGACTACTTTATCACTGTTTTTCCATTAAAACCAACTCACATTATAATGTACTGGTAGACAGCTTAGCAGATTCTCAGTAGCATTTGATTATGGAACCTAAATCCATATATCTCTTTTAAGATTTTTCTAATCATCAGTCTGTCTCTTTCAAACAGCTTGCCAATAATGTGATGTGTTATAGTAATGGACTCCTACAGATAGACAAGCTGAAGGTATGCTCTTTTAAGTAACCCATGACAGTTGTAATAAACTGTGTGGTTGATTATTCCTATTTACGATCTAAGGTGCGTTCACTTGCGGTGCGTTAAGACACCGTGCGTGTCGCTAGGTTGGGCGTTGTGTTCTCGAGCATGGCACGTTTAAAACCCAAACAGCCACAGCTTCAAACGTTCTATCTTTTTGGACTGTACTGCAAATATATTGGTTGGTGCTTTACATCGTGCGGCTAGCCGGGTCAAAATGTCATGTTCAAAACGAGTTCCCTCCGCGGATAGGCGCCACATGGCCGTTTGCATGGCCCCATCCCCTCCCTGAAATTGCCGCAATGCGTTCCCCAAAGGAAAATAATCGAGCGGGTCGCACAAGGTGTCATAACGCGTCTCAAGTGAACGCACATTTAGTCATTTAGCAGACATGTTTATCCAAAGTGACTCAGTAGGCATTTCCCAGACTGCCAGGATGATTGGGCTGAGAGTCAAACACCCTAACAACTAGGCTTTCCTCTCCCTGATTGGTTGGTTAGCTAATTGGTTAGACTGCTAGTTAGTTAGTTAGTTAGTTAGTTAGTTAGTTAGTTCATTTTAGTGCTAGAGTATGTATACTGAAATAGTTCATTTTCTTTATGTTTTTCTTCATTCCAACTTCAACTGCATTAATATGCGCAACAGATTGGTGCTTGATGACAGACTTGTTTATCTGTTGGTCTAAATACCTTCCCATGTGATGTGCTTATCAGCTGTGGATCTCACCTGTGAAAACCATTTATCCTCCTATTCACAGCCATAGAGCCACGGTTTGCAGGCTTCAATAAACATGTACTATGTTTCCTTTCTTCCGAGGTCTTTCACTCTCCTCTCTCTTGCTCACACACACACACACACACACACACACACACACACGCACACACACTTGTTATGACGCACTTGCAAAAACCAAAATTTGTCCACTGCAAGTGTAATGTATCACGAATCTGCTTAACCACCTGAATAATGAAAACAGGAACTAGAGTTTGTATTAAACCCAGGAATGCACTGTGCATTTCCCCCCCTACATAACCAAGGCTGCTGCTAACTTAGTGGGGCGCAGCAATCCAAACGCTGGCGGGACGGAGTTTTCCTGACCACCAGTTCCTGTTTGATTAGCGTCCACAGAACCAGCGCAGGGCTGCTGAACAGGAGCCTTGTTCCCCAGGCCTTTTGTTCCTGTGGAGCCCCTGTGGCCTTACACTGGTTCTGCAGCCCCCCCAACCCACCCACCCACCCACCCACCCCCACCCCCTTTCCTCCCAGAAAAAGTGAGAGGATTGCCATGGTAGATTACAAATCCTTGTTTATACAACAACAAAACGAAGTCTGCCCCGGTTGAATATCCTGCTGCGCTGGCTGGCGTTCTCAAGGTCTGGAAACTCTATATGGAGGAGCGGATCTGCTGCTGTTACCACGAATACTACTACTACTACCAGCGGGCCCACCTCCTCAAAAGCTCTTTCCCTGCCAACACAAACAGCAATTACTACAGCCCGGCTCTGGAGGACCCCCGAAACTGAAACGGGGGCCCTTGTCCCGGGATTTACATGCCAAAAAGAGGGGCAATTAGAAACATTGTTTCATGGAGCAACTACAGATTTTCATTACTAATGCTGTTGACCCAGAGGATGGGGGTGGTGGTGGGGGTGGGGGGGCTGTCTCCCTGCGATAATGAGGAGCATGACCCACTGACCGCGGAGGGGAACGGGGTGTTAATGAGGCCTCACTGCGGGGATCTGGGGGGTTGGGGTTGATGTTCTGGCATCTGGCTCAGCCGCGGTGGGTAGGAGCAGCACATCTTCTATATGATATTCTCACGACAATTCCCAAAGCATGTGGAACGCATCCTCGCCTCTTTGATCTTACAACTCAAGGCTTTCGCTCTGGAATTGTTTTGGGGGGTCGGGGCATAGTTCTGCTTGTGGCGTTTAGAAGAAGAAATATTTAAGGAAATATATATTGATAGAAAACTACTGCCGAAATAATATGGGAAGCAATGTGGTGCTGTTGTTGAGCGATATGCAAGTCTTGTTTAAGTTTCAACCCGCACTGAGTGTGTGACTGATGCCAAGACTTCTGTTTCAAAGTGATGAGATAGTGTGAGAATGGAAGCCATCCACCCAGGGCTCAAGCTAACCAGGGTGTCATCCCTGTTGGTCTGTTGACAAAAACGGTGAGTATTGGGCGCTACACTGGAGAGGAAGTGATGTGAAATCCTTTTAAGGCTGTGCGGTTCGAAGCAGTGGATGACTCTTATTGTTATTAGTCAGTACGTAATTTCAAATAGAACCGAGGTGATGGCAGCAGCGAAAACGTAACATGGTGCAGGTGTACTGTTTCAACTGATATAGTCGCTTTTCTCCGAAGCGATTTAGGAAGAAGTCAGTTAATTTTAATAATGGCAATGCCATTATTAAAGAAAAAAAGAATGAATACCCTGAGAATTTGTGTAATTCTTTAGACACAGACCCTGTGACTCTATGACTCAATATTGCTCAATTTCATATAAAGGACAGAATAAGCGGCAGAATAAGTCCATATATTCCTCCTATAATGATAACTGGTTAGTCTGTTTCTAAGGCCTACTAAGGAACAAAAAGTCCCTGTACACACTGGTTAGTATAAGCAAATCCCCATTCTGGTTCAGGGCAGAGAGCGGTGCTGTACAAACACGAGTTACAAGGAACGTTAGAAGTGCATGAAGCATACTCTTCATAGCGGTCATAATACCTCACTATGAACAAGGCCATAATTACACGCCACTGGCGGTTTAGATGACACCAAAAACAGGATGAGTCAGCTGTATTGGTGTGCCTACTCAATCTTCCCCGAGACATAAGCCCACAGTTCTCCTCAACAGATGTAAAACATGACCACAAGGATCTGGCAAGTGGGTATGGGGCACCAAATCCAACAAATAAAGCAGAACCAAGGACCATTGTTCTGGGGGTTTTACCTGGGGTGGGGGGGTGGAAGCCCTGGCTCAGGGGTGCTGAATGTCTCTCTTGTATGTTGGTCCCAGATGGGGGTTTGTGTGGTGGACTCTGCAGTAGCTGGCCTGGGAGGGTGCCCGTATGCCCAGGGTTCATCTGGCAACGTCTCAACGGAGGACGTGCTCTACATGCTCCATGGCATGGGCATTCAAACTGTAAGTGTCACCATCACTGTCACTTGGTGGTTTTGCGAAGCGTTTGATTTGAAGTGATATTATTCAACGTGCCTTTGTGGTAGCCAATAGTGACATTGTCATCTGGTCATTATTCGGAGATATGATTATAAGGATACTTTCATTGAAAGTCCATTCAATATCTCCCCGATAATCTTTTGTAGACCATTGAATTCACCAATTTGCCCAAATATTTTGTGCTGTGCCAAGTGCTCTCCCTTCTGGTGGAATACACTTACTACACATTCCAGAATTTTTTGTTGTTGTGTAAACTAGTTGTGTAAACTAGAAATGTAATACTCTTATACTTGTATGACCACAGCACCTACTAACATAGGCAGTTTGTGGTTTACTGAAATAAATCCATGGAAATTACACGTACAAGTTTTTTTCACAGCTGTTTTGATGTGTAACGATGATGAGGATGATGATGGGGATGGTGGTGTTGATGATTGCGAAGATGGTGGTGATGGAGATGAAGAGGATGATGACGGTGATGGTGGTGATGATGATGATTAGGGTGATGATGATCATGATGACGCTGATGAATGTTATTATTATTATTTTGTATTATTTATTTCAGGGAGTGGACCTCTCCAAAGTGATCACGGCAGGCGACTTCATCTGTCACGCCCTCAACCGCGAGACAAACTCCAGGGTTGCCCAAGCAAGAGGATCGCTGCTGTGAATCACAGCCTGGGAGACGCAATCCCTGGCAATTCAACTGATAGTGTTGTTGGTCATCTCTATATCCCTTTCCCCTGGTGAAGCAGCCAGCAGATAAGGCAGTAACAGGGCAGTTGTCCTGACAGGCTATAGGCAGAGACAAGGTCGGTGGCATTCACACAGAATGATTTGGTCTGGCCACTCGCCGAACTCAATTGACATGGCCACAGATGTCTGATTTAGATATTTATTGTACCTTATTTTACTTTTCTCGAATTCATTGGCTGTCGAGGACAATAAAGTAAAACACACACACCCACACCCACACATTGATAATGATGCCCCAAGTCCCAACCCTCCCTGAGCTCACTTACCATTGCCAAAGATTCCTGATTTGGAAATATATGTATATATATAGAGACATATATAGATAATTATATATTACTGGCATTTTACCATTCATTTTACCACATTCTTATATCAAATAATATTTAGTGTACTGGATAGTACATGAATATTGTGGTATAGTAGTGCCACAATATTGTGTTAGTAATAGTGGTATGCCCAGCAAGTGATGTCGTTCATGGACTGCAGTCAGGAACGTGGGATAGTGACAATGGTTGTGGAAGGCAAAACAACAATTTATTTAAGGTCTGAAAGCCCAGAAGGTCCAAATGTCTGTAATATTGTGTTTGAACATTACATCCATGTTCCTGTACAGTTCTTACAGTTCTTACTTTTTGCCTCTCATAAGCTGCCAAACTTGAATGCAGTTTCAAAGCATTCAAAGCATCTAAAACCAGGAGTACCATCATCAGATAGTTATGGAGGATGATTCAGTTATGTGGATGATTCAGAAGCAATAGGTTTTCCCATTCTTTGCGTAACAACCTAAAGTGTCTCCTTTAGCCTTCTCCCACTTCTCTGCAAGAGCAGCCCTGCTGTTTGCCCGTCTTTGATTCGTAGCATTACTGCCAGGAGATGGGCGGTATTTCAGTGCATGTAATATGTAGATGTACATGTAGTATGTCGTGTGTGACATGCTTGCATACAAATATTTAATATATGGTTATTATGTGGGGGTTGGATGCTATGCCGCCAATGTTGTTTTGCCATTTGGTAACAATCATTTAAAATACATGTATGAAGAAAATAATGAATTGTTATTATTTCAAGTGACAAAACAATGAACTGCCCTTACTAATCAATAACATTCATATCTTCCTACAAATATAAAACAAGAAACAAGAAAACAAGGAACAATGAACATGAAATGGGGAGAAATACCAACATAAATACCCACACAGTCCCTTTAAGAAAAGGGTTCCTAGTGCACAGCAACAACTAAAAATATTAGTAAATAATTTACTAATTTACTAATTTACCTTCATGGAGCAGCACATGTACCATTATAACTGTGGACACCCCCTACTAAGGAAAGCTGTATATAATTTTTTCCCCTCTTCATTACAGAGAAACGTTTGTTTGTACGTCAGAGAATAACCACACATGTTGTTTTCCCAAGAGGGTGAAACTGGGTTTGGCCTGTTTTCCTCAGCACACTGGAGAATAAAAATGAATCACATATTATATAGTATAATGACTATAGTATTGGATATTACATTCACATTTCATTTTGACGTTTTATACTTACTCAGATTTACACAGAATCCCAGTGGTCACTAAGATGACGATTACAATGAGCACCAAGTATATCAGACCGTATAGGAGGTGGGCTGAATGGACAACACAATTAATAGTTTCAAAATGGAATAATATGTAGCAATGACATGTTTGTTATTATGCTAATTAATTAATTTATGAAAATACACAACACGATAATTGTCAATGTATGTATATAGTTGTACTCTACGTAGAATTTATAATAAATAATTTGATCATGTATAAGTGCCTTACCAGTCACCAACGTGTGGCCTTCAGGTTCAGATTCCCCACTGTCAAAGGTTTTGTGAGAATCACCTAACGTTGGCCAGGGTCCCACTATAAATAACCAATTAAAATGAAACATGCTTAAAGTAGAATCATGTGACCGGTCCCATACTCCACATGAGCTACAAAACACAACGAATCGCACGCCTCAAAACATGAGCACACTCACCGAAGCGTGAACGATTGTGAAGTACATCACTAACTGTGTCGCATCTCTGCCGCTCGCCGGCGTTCAAGCCTGTGCACGTACACGGGTACTGAAGGGGCGTGCCCATTAATGTGAGGAACGCCGCTCTGCATTCGGCCTCTCCGCTGAGAAGGAGAGCCGGATTCATCAGCCAAACGCACTCCTCGTTTGCATAGTCATATTCCCCGCACGGCGCGCTCTCCGCATGCCAGCATTTGGATATGAAGCTTTTCAAGCGCTTTCTGTTGGTTTGGATGCAACAACAAAACAAAACACCACCACCACCAACAACAACAACAACAACAACAACAACAACAACAACAAGAGTATAGGTGTAAGAGAGCTCCTTGTTAGGTGACAGTGCTGTTCAGCATGCTCAGTAATGCTTTTGAGAACTTGTAATTGAAATTGTTTTTTCCTAATTACTGCCGAGACAATACTGACTCCATTATGTGCAGACAAGTGCTGCTTTTCTCACATAGATGTTTGTGGAATTACATAATTAAATTTATTTTAAGGGGGTATGTGATCACATTTTATCTTAATTGGACAGTTCGTAAGTAAGAGCAGGGACAATGAGGGAGGGGGGAACGAAAATGTAATTCAAGAAGTCCTCATTCTAACTAAGACAAGGCTTCTAAAAATGAAACATTCATGGCATTATTCATTACATTGTCTATAGAAAGTGGGAGCAAGGCAGAGATAGGAGAGTGAAAGCAAGACAGGAGAGAGGGAGCGAAAGTTAGAGAGTGACAGATCAAGTGAACAAGAGAAAGAATGACAGATGAGTAGAGAAACCGTGAGAAAAATATAAAAAGGAGACTCACAGATAGTAAGAGAGAGAGAGAGAGAGAGAGAGCAAGACCGAGCGATATAAATTGTGTGAGAGAGATAAAGAGCAAGGAGAAACAGACCGCAGAGCAGGAGGGTGAGAGAAAGAGAAAGGGTCAGAAACACAGCTAGCAAGAGAGAAAGACAGCACACACGCACGGTATACAGCCTCTATATTTGATATATATACCTGCAGCTCCAGTCCCTAAGGCAGTGGCTAACCCCTTCCTGACAGCTCCAGATGTCATCACCGCACGTGCCACTGTGCAGCATGGTGGCCAGGCGCTGGCAGTCCTTCTCCCCGGGCCCACAATCACACATCACCAGCAGGTCGGCCACGGCCACGGGAAGGCCTCCGTAGAACCGCAGGGATGTATCCCGACACCGCGTGCGGTTGCATTGCTCTGCGCTGCACGTCTGCAGCAGCGGCCCCAGGTTCCGGTTGCACACTTGGTCGCCGAGACACAGCGCTATTCTCTCCAAGCAGGACCCACCGCTGCTGTACGCTAACACAAGACAGTGGGAGAATGTACACCACTTGTTGTTGTTGTTGTTGTTGATGTTGTTGTTGTTACAGTTACAGGGATAGTCAGGGTCAGTTCTAGCCTTTTTGGTGCCCAAGAAGAGCTCAGCGGTCATTGCCCCTCCTTATAGGCCAACATCCCCCTCCCCCCCACCGACACACACACAACACACACACACACACACACACACACACACACACACACACACAGTCACTGTAATCAGTGCATAGGAGCAGAGAAGCTTGTTACCAGCTCACACCACACCCGGCTAGGGGTGAACGGGATCACTGTGACAGACTCGTTTCTCCCATGTCTTTTTCCACACGCTTTCTAAAATGCCCAATGCACGGGTTATAAATACATTTCACATTATGATGGTGTTACTAGTTTGAATATATTAATATCTATTAATAATATTTCAGAACATCATTATCTTTCATTTCATTGTGATCCATCAAGTCAGACAGGGACGGACTAGGACCAAAAAACGGTCCATTTAATTCATTTTTCTATTTAATTTGAATTGCTGTGGGAGCTGGGGCGCCGTTCTTATTATTCATCCATGCGCAGCTGTCCATATACATTTTCAAAAAACCTTTATGATTAGTTTGGCGCCCCACCATGGACTGTCGCCGCCCAAGGTGACGGCCTAAGCCTACCCACACCCACTTTCATATTCCACCTGGTCGATTCCTCCCTCTGTCTTTCTTTTGTGACACCAAATGCCATAGTCTAAACAGTTTTGTCATTTATTTACCAAGCAAGAATTTAGTTTACTTAGTTGTTTTTGGTTTTAGTGTTCTATTGTTTTAGTTCAAAGAGCATGTTCGGCCCTTATAGCATGGCACTTGAGATCACTTCGGCACTTTATAAATAAAAGGAATCATAACTGGTGTGGACCAGTAGTATTGTCGTTACTTAATGATATGCAACACATTTTCTCTGAATCGATCAATTAAAAATAATACATTTGCATGCGCTCCTTTGAGCCATTCCAACAAAATCAAGAAGAGGACATAATTACCGACACCAAATAAACTGCTAGCTTTCCAGTCCATGTCTGCAGGAGTGCTCCTCTTCCGCAGAGCTAAAACACACACGAAAAAGATCACTTCTCTACCATCAGACAGCCATCACAGCCACTGCTTTGAATACATTTTATTTATACCCTCATGATGCCCATAGAGAACGGGGTAACCATGATAAGTGAAGGGCTGGATCTGGGTAAATAAGCGGGCCATTCAGGCTGTTTTAGAGATTATCGGGAACAAGGATGCTGAGAACACTGCACCTGGCTTCTGGTGGCATTGTGTTGTGAGTGCTTGCAGAGAGCGGCAGGGCTCCACCTCCTCCACCTCCTCCTCCACCCAGACACACATACACTGCTGCAGCGACGGGAACTGCTCCAGAATGGCCCTCACGCTCATGTTACAGACCTCCGAGCCTTTTATTTGACACCCTTTGTCCGGAATGGCGCACAGAATAAACAGCGTAGAAGACAAACGGGATTTTTCTCTAATCAAGCAAAACCTTTTGATGATTACCCCCCCCCCCCCCCACACACACACACACACACACACACACACACACATGCACAAACAAAAACACACACACGCACACCCAGTCGTATTGTACAATACGACTTTCTACAAATCTTTGAATACAAATCTTCTCAAGGCCTGCATCCATATAAGCATAAACAAGAGATAAAAATGTATATTGTGTGTTAAAAATGGCATTGTTTTGTGCTCAAGCTGTCAGTAATAGGGAGGTGAAGGCTCTCACCAGCTACCATCATGCTACTGCTCCAGGCTATTTCTTGAGGTAGAACAAGCTAACCATATTGCTAGCTGTCAAACTCAATTCAGTTCCTAATCTGTCTGAGAAAATGTGATCACTGTTGTGCCGCCATTAATGACAACTGAGAAAAACAACAACACCCTGATACGCACAATATATAATTCTACATCACTATAGCACAATTTGTGTTATTATCTCTAGTGTTTTTGCCATTATTTATGACTCCATGTCCTAAGAATTACACTGTTCAGAATCAACCTGTGTTATACTGTGCATTTGAGAAACAAAACACTTTGACAATATGTGAATGATGTGTGAGTGTGATGTGATATTTACCCTCATCACCACATCGTGTGCCAATAACATCTGTCTGATCTATGTTTCTGCATAGATCGGAGATGCAGTTATCTATCGTCCTCAAACAGTCGGGGGATCTAGAGAGCAGCCCCGTGCTTGCAACATGATGGATCACAATTCCTGCAAATGAGTCATACATAGTTCAGAAACCACTATTAAAATGATTTGTATTTCTATTCTCAATTATGTTTTGTATATATCCCACTTCATGGGATGAAGTGGTACTTCCCATTAGACATGATCATCTCTTTGATCTTGTCAAGCACTTTGATTTTCCAACAAAGTTAGAGGCGACATTGACATTTGAAGAAAATCCCCTCTAAGAAGTGTTGAATAATAAAATAATGAAATTAAGCCGAATTCAAAGAGAGAGCTGTGGTTTCTCAATAAGATTATATTTAGCAAATGTTTTGAATCCATTGAAATGCGCAGTCAAGAAAAAAACAGTTGATCTGTGCTATTTATTATTTATATGTCTCTGCTTTCATCCTTTTTCATAAAATGCATCCAAATTCACCGAAAATGCAGGTGGAACCGCACTCACCTAGTATCAGAGTGTTTCCCAGATGTGTTGTCAGCATTTTGATGTCGGTTTGACGTGTTTTAAATCTCAGGAGGGACAAGTGAAGTAAGCAGCTCCAGTTCTCTTGGCACTGATCCGACTCTGCCCTTGACGTCAACATTTAAAGCGAGATTTGAGGCAGGTGATGACAAGGGATATGTCCTCGCGATAGAATCCAATCAATTTGGAGGGTCCCTTCAATTAAACGACGTAGCCTACTTCCTATGGTAGTTGTGCAGTTAGTTAAATCACAACCATTAACATTAAATAATAGAACTGGATCAGCCTACTGATCCTTCGAAAGCACCTGATCTGTTCTGCGTGCAAGTGCAAGTTTTTTGGTTTGGCATTACATAACATTACATAACATTACTATTGTTAAATTGTTAAATCTCAGCCGTCAGTCATTTCCTATATTTAGGTATTCACAGAGTTGCGGTGGATCAAGGATTTCTGGATTTCTGAAACTTGGTACATAGGGCTTATTTTACATGCTGAACCTTTTTGCCTCTTGGACCCATAAGGTCCGCATGGCTTTTTCTTTTCTTCTGTACAGCGAATGAGTCGTCGTCGTCTTCCCCCCCCCCCCCCCCCCCCTGTCCCCCCCCGTCCCCCCCGCCCCCCCGCCGTGTCAATTTCATTAAATACTAAGCTAAGAACTCAGGCTAAAAAAACAAACGGATTTTGCTCCTGACCCATGACACGGATTCACTCCGAATCGTTTGGGGACACTAATCTCATCGACCCCGAATGACGTGCGAGTCGCAGGCAGATGAAGGATGCTTGTGGAGGCGGTGCGTGTGGGCTGGGAAAACCTGTCAGACTGCTTGGAGTTTTAATTTCTAATTCCTATATTCATCGTGTTTGGGTAACTGAAAGACTGCATGAGTGCATGTCATCATTTCACACGAGCTCCATTAGTTTTCAGATGAATGAAACGCGTTATAGGTGAAGTATTTATAAATCTGTAAGAATGTGACTTGAGGCATGACAAGAATAAGGAGGTAAACACCTATGTATGTGATCCGTCACCCCTGACATTTATAGCAGCCCAATACAGGAGAGATGTGATGCAATGAGTGGAAATACTGTACAGACAAAAACCAAGCCATTATATGTTTACATGTTAATAATATAACATAAGTAAATAAGTAATAATGCAAAATGAAACGACGTGAAGCAACAGTTCTGTAATTAACTTTTAATTAAAGCATGGAAATAAAGTTTCAACTAATGTTTGAAAATCATTAGTATGAGTAAATTCGATTTTATTATATATATTAGTTTAATTGTCAGGGACTATGCAAAAAACAACAACATTGTGACAGGAAACATAATACAGACGTGTTACATATAGGATTTATATTCTAGGCTAATGGGCGACCCCTGTCCCTGATTGTTTGTCATGTTAAGGCTACAGTATGTGTATTTTGTTGATCGCTGTTAATTACTGAAAGTAATGATGTTGGTGTTTGAAGATTATATTTGTTTGCAGCTTTAGCTGTGTAAATGAGTGGGCAGCACTACGTTAAAACTGCAATTAATTTATATTGTATGTCATTCATTCTTATCTGAATGAGATTAGCTCCTGAAAGCGAAACCCACTCACATTAACACTAAAGTATTACCTTGACACATGACAATGATCATGAACAAAGAATAGCTGTCATTTATTATAATTTATGATGATTGATTTACCATTTCCTCCCCAGCACATTAAACACTAGCAGCAGTTAAAGACTGTAGTGATGATTGACAATATGTTTAAAAAGCCTGTTCATTTGACAGGTGCATGTGTGTGCTATGTGTCTGTGTGTGATTGCTGTGTGTGTGTGCGTGTGCATGTGTGTGTGTGCGGGTATGAGTGCATGCATGCGTGCATATGTGTGTGTGTGTGTGTGTGTGTGTGTGTGTGTGTGACACCAAGATAAACACATCAAAAAGGCAGTGTACAGACAGAAAGACAGATGGACGTGTTGTCAGAAGTCGCCAGAGATCTGGTAATGGTTAAAGAACTTTGTAACGGCTAAGTAAATACCAATTGTGGTGCAGGATAAGTCACCACGGGAACAAGGGCAGGGATGAGGCATGCGTGAAAATATTACAATTACAGGCATTAAAATAACAGCATATCCACTAGAGCATCGTCAACAAACATCATGAGGGGGAAGAAAATCATTAGGGCATTATCCAGGTAATACTAGGCGACCCAGTTAAGCTCGCTCTAGGTCAATTTCTGTAAATGAGAAAATCAAGATGTTTGTCACGTTTAAATATTTTCAATCCTCCGTCTAAACAGAGGAAAGGTTCTCAAAACCACAATATCACAGAGCAGCAGGAGGGAGGACGCAGACGATTGTAAGCGTAATGCATACACTTACAATGCATTACGTTTTAAGAGATTCCCGCTGATCATCTCATACATCGGAAACAGACACGCGTTGTTCCCATTGTGTAGACAGATGTGTTTCACAATCTGAATAAAATACATTTGTAAACCCGTTGTAGAATCTAGATGATTCCTGTCTGAACACACCAAACACGAGACTTAAGTGTGGACCACAAAGCTCACTGTGAGTGGATGGTGTATACATGCATAACAAACAAATACAAGAACTCACATGCACGCATGCACTAGCATCCGCTGAACCCTTCCACCTCTAGAATGACAAACATCTCAGCAAGCGTACCCCCTGCCTATCCCCCCCACCTTCACCTGGGTATCTAAATGCTTCTTATTCCTACACATCAATGCTGCTTTGAGGATTTGTCTCCAAGCAACTGTAGGAAATACCAAAGATCAAGACAGATCACTGGTAATGTAACCAAACAGAGATCCATTTTAAAAACACATTTTACTGTGTAAAGAGGGAACAGGTTAAATGATGCAATTAAATTATCGGATGGAAATTACAACAGGGCAGGCATGGAAACAGGTACATCATCAAACTCATCTTCAAAAACACAAAGCTTCTTGATCTGAAACCTATTCTTTGGCAAGGCACAGTGAGGTCTATATTCTTCTAATGAGAGCAAAGATCTGAGCCATTGCAAAGTCCATCTGTAAATAATATATACTATACTTATTTTACAATAGGCTGGGTTCTTTCCTTGCACGATTTTGCTACATTTGATATATTTACAGTATTTACAGTAACTACAACGGTGAAATAGCATGCGTTTACATATTTATCTACGTTTCAATGTACATCTCCTGTGTGGCGATGTGAGTCGTAATGAGCTCCACGCTGTTGTTAGACAACACCACCTGATCGGATATCCGCGACACGTTGTCTACATTGTTGGCCTGCGTCGACAAGGACCTGCGACTATCCGTGTTCGCTCTGGTCTGCCTCTTTGCGCAGCTTGGTTTTTGACCAGCGCAATTGCAGGAAAACGCCGCCTTGAACTCCTCGCGAAACTTCCCTGTGAACCAAAAGTTGTGAATACTTATGGCTACACAGAAACAAGTGCGTTGCACATGGTGTTGGTTGTTCTTGCAAGCTTACCACTTAGGAAGTTGTAGACTATGGGATTTGCGGCGCTGTTGGCATAGATGAGCCAATGGGAAAAGGTGAACCAGGCGTAGATGGTTTCTCTGTCGTTAGTGTTTTTAAAAGACCCAAAAACCCTGCAACGAAAGTTAGACATAACAGTCTGAACATCAGCTCCGATTTGGATCAGTATTTTTATTTTACGTATGATGATATCCATGCTGCACTTTTGTACACCATAAAAACCTCCACATTGCACATATTATAAGGTTTTCCCTTTTAACATGCAAAGAACGAACTGCACCAAGAACAGCACTTTACCAAGTCTGCCGAGTCTCAAGTGTGCAGTTCTGTGGTGAGTGTGTTCAGACGGTGAGATTGTGTGGATGGCTGAGGCAGCAGAACCACCCGGCAAAATCCTTACCTTTTCATCATGTTGAGCACACTGATTGGCAGGTAGCAGAGGGCGAAGATGAACAGCACCACAATCAGCATGCGAGCGGTTTTCCTCCGGGCTCGGACCTGCTTGACCTCAGCGCACACGGTGTTGGTTCTCACCCGGGCCGACTCGCCGGGCCCGGAGGCCTGGGTGGTGCACTGGAACGAGTACCACTTCCTCTGCATCACCAATGAGCTACCGGGAATCTGGTTTGGGTTTAAAAGTAAAGGGAAAACGCATCAGGCACCGTAGAGGCTTGTGGTAGAGCGGTTTGTATTGAGGTTTATATATGCATGCCGTATTGTTGCATACGCGCACCTGTTGGCACCACAGCTTGTGGCATATCTGGATGTAGGCCAGAACCATGAAACATAGCGGTGCAAAGTACGTGGCGATGAAGAAGCAGGTATGGTACACCTTCGGATAGATCTCGTCTGTCAAAAGAACAAATCAGGATGGTTTCTTTAGTGGATATATCAGATACAATCTCTGATTACTTATTGTCTGTAATGCAAACACTAGCCTGTTCTTTTTATTTAGTAATTATCTACATACACATCATCAACTTCCATGTCTCGAGAATATAATTATTTAGTTGTAATTTGTTTTATTTTATCATTTGTTGTGCTATTATTATTGTACAATTCCTTTAATTACCTAGCACATTCTGTGTAGTTTATATATGTTCCCATTGCTGTGCCACTCAGATTTCCCTTGGGTGATTATGATTAATCAGGTAAGCTGGTCTCATCCTACATTTTCCTAGGGTGTTTAATCAAGTAAGCTGATGGCATCCTAAATTTTCTAGTGTGCAAGAAGCAGAGCAGCAACCAAATCTCTATTGATTTCACACCCGAATATTATCAGAAAATATTCAGTAAGTCTATGTTCATTCCGACATTTCTGCAGGAATAAATAGAAAACGACGATTTTATCTCATCTGGCAACACAAAAAATCCCCTCCCAAGCTCCACCATCCGATCATCAAGAGCAGGCCACACACCTCCCCAGTGTTCGTCACACACCGTGAACAGACTGGTCATGTTGGTGAGCTCGGGGAATAAACTGGTGCACTCCATGACGATGGCCTGGGGTACCATGATGATGCACGACACCAGCCAGATGAGCACGATTGTCTTGCGCGCACGCTTTGCCGTGCTCTTGAACATCAGGGGATGGCAAATGGCGTACCAGCGGTCCTGGGCGATGCAACTCAGGGTCAGGACAGAAACAGACACGGAAATGGTCTGGAGGTTACAGACAGAAAACACACAAGGAGGGGGTTACTCACTACTGGGGGTACGGTAGTCTGTTCAAGGAAGAGAGGGGAAGAGGTTATGTACTTGTTATGGTATGTGTTCAGGCGCAGCGCTTGACTGGATTAATGCTGAATGGAATATGTGTGGTATTGTTTTGATTCTTATCTGCCAGATAAAAACCAGATTAAATGTTTTCACTTCATTTTTAAAGTTGAACTGACCATTCATTATTTTACAAACACAAAGACAGATGGGTTGGCCAAAATAATTACAATCATGGTAGTGTTACATCAGGCAACGTGGTTTATTCATTTTTTATCATTGACTTATAGTGAATTAGATCATTAACAAGCAGGTTGGTAATTGGGCATCTTGCTCAAGGATGCCTATAGGCTCTCCTACATTGGGTATTGAACTTAGAAACTTTCTCCTGGGAGTTGAACACCCTATAGCCACTATACTACTCGGGACCTGAGGGCCAGTCGTGTATTACGAAGGATGGAAACTTAAAATGTGATTCCAGATAAAAGAGTCTACAGTTGGAGAAAGCAAATTCAAGGAAAGTGTATTGAAGCTCAGAAAGTGTGTTATGTTTTTTTTATCACTGTGTAAAGATCACAGTTTATATATAATACAATATGGACCTGTCCTTGCAACATTATTTCCATTTGCATTTCTATTTTATTTGTGTGTCGAAACACACAAATCAGACTCCTACATCTTACTGGACTTTATACTTTCAGGATGTAGCTTCAAAACTGCATTCTGAGTGTTTCTTGCTTTTAATGCATTTGCAAGTAAAATGTAATATTAACAGCAGGACAAAAATTTTGATTTGATTTCTGAGGGGGTTGATTGGACACAGAGGCAGTAGCTACTGCCTTCCGCTGGCTTTATAAAAATAGAGAAGAATAGCTTGAATATCGAGCAGCGTTATAATTTGTCGCCTTCTCCGATTTTCACTCAGCAAAACCTTGGGGTACAAGAGGTTGACGGAGTTCCGATTTTATCCACAGAGTGTAAAACACAGTGCAGTGTGCATGGCTTGTTTTTGTTAAATTTCCTTTGGCATTTGTGATTTGTTTATGATAAATGGGGGTACATTAGATAACAGTGTGAAAAATCTATTTTCATTTCATGCTGTAATTAAAAAAAGCTTTGGCTGTCATGAGGCCTCATTACTCCTATTGGTTTATTGCAGCAGTGTGGAATCAATAAGACCAGCCCTGTTTATGCTGCTTTATTGGAGAGACAGCTCAAAGTACAGATGATTAAAAGACTCAGCCTGTCCGCGTGGAGCTCTTTCCTCTGGTTGTCTGTTGCACTCCAGTCCTAATGTAATCTAATCTACCGGTGCCTTTTCCTAGAAAACACTAGAAAAGACTTTGTATCCATTGTTAAAAGTCCCTGAATTGTGATTACATTCCCTGCTCTAGTGCATTTGATTGACATCCTCTGTAGACTATTTTTCTTGGTGCCTGTTTCGGCACAATGCTGCAGTATTTAAAATACTGTAGTCTTGGTTTTACAACTGAACCATGTAATAATGTTGGTGATGATTGATGATTGGTATTAAATGCTTTTGTCTCCTTTTCAAGTGTTTGATAAGGGCAATCTCTTTATATTACTTTTTTTCAATGGTTAACCTTTAGGTTGGTATTTTTCACTATGTATTTATTTGAATAACTGTATCCTGTCCTTGACCATTTAAAACATTGCAAGTTAACAAAAGGCTCTTTAATGAATAGCTCTACAGTAGTTCCCAGTCCTCTTGGGTGTATAGTTTGGTAGGGATGGGATGGGCTAAGTCCCCATCAATATAAGGCATGACTAAACTGTCCCTATATCTTATCCCCATAAAGCAACTGTAGGACCCTACATTGCTTGTGTCCTCAACACCAAACACAAAATCAAACATACGCCCTTGTGCACTTGTGTTCCCCACCTCCAAAATGTGAGGATCTAAATGTGTGGCTGTACTACACTAATCAATTCTTTGTGATTCAATGTCTGTTGATTACAAACACTCTCCAATGCCATCGTTAGGTTTGGCTGATATTGGCAGACCTGCCTGAGTGCTTCTGACTGATTTGCCAGACGCTCGCTAAGCACTTAAGAGTGAACCTAAAGCGTAATCAATGCAATGTAAACATCGGAGGCTTCCACCTGCACTTTGTTGTCCTGCAGAATCCTACATATTGCCTTTTCTGATTTCCCCACGTGCAGCAAATGATAATTACAAGGCCAGCATACATTGAGCCATTCAAAAACCCCTGTACATCTTTATCACCTCATGTAGCCAAGCACTGAACCATTTGATGAGCGCAAATATAGACCCTCATTTGAAATAGAACCACAACTAGGAATGCCAGTGTTTAATTATAGTCATGTTGCTACTTAAATTGTAATGGTCCTTCTAAATTGAGGAATGAAAAAAAAAAAATGGAAGATTTTTGTAAGAACAAGCTTGATTTATACAGGACACAAAACCCGCGAGAGGAGGCCAGCTACAGGTATCTATATGAAATTATTCATGAGGCTAATTCACTCAAGTCGCTGACTTCAATGTGGCGTAATAAAGAAAACGCGGAGCTTGACCTTTACAATAAATTAATTGAATCTGAAGTTATGAATGCAGCCAAATGAATCCCGTCATCTTACCTGAAGGTAAGGCACGATTTTGCAGAGGGTGTTTCCAAAGAACCATGTTTCAGTGATGTCCACGACCAGACTTGCGGGGAGACACGTGAGGGTGACCAACACATCGGCAATGGACAGGTTGACAATGAAATAATTGGTCACCGTCCGCATGTGCCGGTTTTTCCACACAGCAAAGCAAACTGAAAGTAAAGGACAGTAATTGTTGTGTATGCTCTTTAAAGCCTTTTAAACTGCATGGTCTCCATCAATAAATTAGGTTGCACAACTGTGTATTTCATTGATTCATTATTTCAGTGTTTCAGCATTTTGAGCACAGCGAGTTGATGGCATTCTCTCTATGCAGTTTAATCACAACAGGGTCTGCCATTGTAAAATGGGAATCTTTTTTCTATAGTTATACTCTATTTCTACATTATATAATATTATATATGTATATATATGTGTGTGTGTGTGTGTGTGTGTGTGTGTGTGTGTGTGTGTGTGTGTGTGTGTGTGTGTGTGTGTGTGTGTGTGTGTGTGTGTATCAGCATTGATCAGAATAGATCAATAATAGCCTAGTAGATTATTATGGGTGCAATATTAAGTTGATTATAATATTGGAGTACAATGAGTCAATGCCATTTAAAGCACGGTTGCATTAGATTAGTATTTGACATTTAAATTGGCTTCAGAGGAATGCATCTATTGCAGCCACTTTCCCTTTGAAGCGACTGCAGTCTGTAAGCCCATGAACGCACATTTGAATAAAACCAATAAATCGTAAAGACAAACAAAATATTAAACAGCATTGAGCTAAATAACATATAATCAGATCATCAAACAACATTAATAAAATGTCTTTGTACTACAATTAAAATAAAAATGGCATTTTTTTTGGTAAAAACGTGTAGGGTATCGTTTATTGAAATCGAAATAAAATTTAAACAAAGATTCATCCACATCAGTATTCATTAAAATACGATTAATTAAATAGTATAACTTACCGAGTGAATTTCCAATAAGTGAAACGAAGAACACAATAATGTATCCCGCAATGAGAACCCATTCATACTGCTTGGGTTGTAGATACTCCCTCCAGATGTACTTCACAAGTTCGTCATCCTCATCCACGACTATAGAAGGAAGACGCAGATGTTGTTCCACTTCACTGGTGTTATTCATGTGTGCAACAGAAGGGCGACACTCTCCACAGTTCGAAATTGCGGGGATCCCAGACCCAGACATCTGGTGACGGAAAAAGACTGGTTTGTTCCCCCCGCTGCGCCAAACCCGGAGCTCCGAAAGAAGGTGATGTGCTGAAGAGAGTCAAAAGGATTCCTCGCACCTTGTGGCGAAGCCCTGCCTATTCGTCCTATACACAGCGACAAAGTGACCCAAAGATAACCCCAATCTTGCTACGGCTTCTCCCCCTACACACATTTTGCACTAAAGCCTACACATTGCACACAAAGTCAAAAACTTCATGTTCCACACTGCTGACCAAGAAATTTGAAAAACCTGTGGTCATGATGAGCAGGATAGGATGCGTTCTACTCGGCGGTGAGAAAAAGACGCTCTCACGTTTCAAGGGAAAATCGTTGAGAAGCTTCTTCAAAGATCACTCTCGGCTCTGCCCCCTTTTTAAATCAACATCATTTAGCAGCACTTGCCTTAATGCCTTGTCCTTTGGGAGAGCGTTTTGGATCATCTCTTTAGGTAGCTTTCAGACAAAAGAACGAGTTAAAATTAAATATGCCACCGTTTAAAACGAAATGTTTAAAACATAGATGTACATAACCTATTATAGTATTTCCTACTAGGCCAGACGAGTGCATGTATGCGGCGCCACGCGTGTTTCTGACAGTTGCTAATGTGACTTCTCCAAATAATAACACACAAATATCTCTCGGTGCCACCGTATCTACAGATTGTCTACAGATAGTCTTCTAGTGTATTTGTACAGCAGTGGTGTGAGGGTGCGAAATCCCAACCGAAGCGTCTCTCCCCCCTCTCAGTACCTTTCCAGGGATCCAGCGGGATCTTTGCGCTTTTAATTGCCCTTTAATCACGTGACCTTCTGGACCACATCACGCCAGCACCTGGATGGCTTGAATAGTGACCTTTACATTTCACCATGGAACAAATTGCTGCGCAGCGCTGCTCATCTTCATTTATCACATCATGTTTTCCTCTGAGGTTTCTGACGGAAGAAAGTGTATTCAAAGGAACAACAACAACAACAACACACATCACGTCCATGTACGCCTACACATAACGGCACTGATTTTTTTTCATGTCACTGTCTTCTATGTTACTGGATAAAGTATGGCCATAAAGGTAAATAAGGTTGTTTAGTGTTAAAGGATTTGTTCGGTTTGTTTAAACCCCAGGTTAACTGTTGACATTGTCTATGTCCAAATGCCATGATTTTTGTACAACTCACATCCATTATGTTCCAAACTAGTGTTTACCAGCTCCCAAAGCTGTATCTTGGTTTGTCCAACACAAGTAAGTGGTTACGAACTGCCCTGGCTATGTAGTTTATTTCAATAGTGGCCACAAAAGAACAAAACCACAAGTTTCAATTCTGTGTCACAGACTGTTGGAATTCTGTGCGAAGATAGTGGCTGCATTTAAGGCAGTGGGATAAGTCTGAATTCTGAGCGCTGAGCAACATTTCAATAAATCGCAAGGGTAAGTGCAGGAGGTGGTGTTTTGTAACTGATTGGAACGTAGCCTAAGCATTCCCTTCTGAATAAAAAAATCCATCAAAATCAACTGCTTAGTTTCTGGTTGTAAGGTTGTACGCAGAACGAGATTCAACACTCAACACACATTTCACCTTTTCCCTGTTGAGCCAGTCCATTGCAATCGGTGGGTCGAAGCGATTCAAATTTCACCGCCACGTGTTCAAGACCAGGACATTTAACATTAAATAATTCTAAGTTCTCGCATCTCAGTCTCTAAATCAGTGAGCATGCGCAGTGGCGAGTAAACGCAAAATCTAAACTTATTTGTTCGTTTGTGGGCACTACTTCAGGAAGCTTCCTAGCCAGGGCCGTTCGTGTGCACTAACCTGAGTGAGACAAAACAAAGTCACAGCTATGGGAGCTGCAAAACACACGTTAGGGATGTCAATTGATGGCCAACTGCCCAATTTCGGAACGTGCCTACACCATGAGAGGAGGTGAGTTGAAACAGAAATCATGGCTGATTTACATCTGGACATGTCATTAATAAACCTGGGGTCATCACAAACCGGCCAAAATCCTTTAAAACATGAAGCTGTGCACAGACAACGCTTTGATTTATACCACAGCATTGTTAAATACTTGTTCCTGATTGGTCGTTCTTTTTCAATAACGGGACACCACGAAAATTCAATTTCTGCCACATGGTACACTGCCAGGAGGTGGTTTGTATTCATATGTTTTCGAATGACAAAATGTCTTGCTTGGAACCTTAAAGTCTGGGCACCGCTGAGAGGTCATTGTGTATTTAATTGATTCATTCATCTGGGTTATAAACCTGTCAGATGTCTGGTTGAATTTTTCTTTCTTTCTTCTTTCTTTTCAATTTTGGTGGCATCAATCATTCTATTTGGCTCACCTTGCCAAATGTATTTGTTGAAATCTATGCCTAATAGATGTATAAATATATCTAAGTAAAGCAAACATAAATATATAACATTCATTACATACTAACACACACACACACACACACACACACACACACACACACACAATACTGAAGAAACTTGACTGACTTGTTAGCCAAGTCGCTACTGTTTTCGACTTCCAGCACGAAGGTAAGGTAATGTTTATCCATCTGGTTATACAGGTAAGAACCAAGTTTAATTTACCATTGCATGCATAGGTTACACCCTTAAGCAAAGAACATTGCAATTATTGACTTGACTTTGTGAAATAAACTTCAAATGTTTGGAAAGACTCTCTCAGACAGGCATCTAGAACTTGATTGAGGACCCTGAATTGGGCATATTTATATTTCATCCGGTTTGTTTCGTTATTGTCTTATGAATTGTAACTATTAGGAAATAAGATAGATATTTCTTAATTGCAAAGAACATTGGTGTGGCATTATACGTTTGTATCATCATCATTTGCAAAACAACATTCACTAATAATTACTTTGAACTCCACACAATATTCTGCATATAAAGATTCTTGTGAAAAACATTGGAAAAGCAAAACTAGTCCAAAATATGTTAAAATCATATATATATATATATATGTTTTTCTTTTCAATTGCTTTAGTGTCTCATACCACTGGGGACTATAGCTAATTTAGCAAGCGAGTTTATTCATAGCTTAAATAACCTTTCTATATGAAACCGAACAGATTTAAAGTATTATTTTCCCAAATGCACCTTTAGAGTAAACACACAAAACATTAACACTGTTGATAAGATCTAAAAAAATTAACACCTTAAGCACGCAAATGTCACCCTTGTTCAAATGCTTCATGTCGGCCAACTCATGTTACTTATTTCTTGTTGATCAAACTACCCATCCTTTGTATGAATTTATTTAGTTTATTTTCATGGTGACTGTGGGAAGTACGACTGAGGTGATGCTCATTCAGCATGGAACCCTTCTTCAACGATGAGCACTTGCCTCTCTCCGTGGATGGCGCACTAGCCGAACCCGGTGACTCAGGATGTGAAGAAGGCTTTCTTTCAGAAGCACGGAGAGATTCAAATCTGCTTTTCGGATGGTTTTCGACAACCGGATCCTTGCGCGAATTCCTTGTTTCATAGCTTGCCCTCACCCTTGCATCACCAAGCATGTGCTGCTGTTGCATCCTTGAAGACAAAGCTTTGGTGGGAGAGGTTTGCCGATGCTCCTCAATGTTAAAACGAGGATTTGACGGTTTACCGAAGGAATGTGTCAGCTTGCTCTTGGGGTTGTCTGATGAGATCCTGTTTGGGTGGATTGCACTGCGCTGAGGCTCTTGACTGAGGAGGATTTCTGAATGCTGTCCTTCATCCTCAGCCGTTAAAGTGTCTGTGCTGTTACATGATTTCAAACTGACTTGTTCAACGCTTTGCGAATAGAGGGCTTCTTTTTTCTCAGGTATGTTGAGCAAAGACCGAATCTTCATGGAGCTCTTTTTCAGAAAAGGCTGTTGGTTCGTTTCTTTGGATATTAACGGTGTCCTCTTGCTTTCTCCATCAAGTGCGGCCGCAGATACAGTTCTAGATGGTGGCTCCTGCCACGAAGGCTGTTTTTTAATGTCCACAATGTTCTTGACGTCATATTGAGACACTGAACGTTGGTCCTCATTCAGATTTGACCCATAATGACCATAATGTACAGGGACCCTTTCTGGGCCTCTCTCAACGTACCTCCCTGAAAAGGGTACTCCATACTTATGACCCGGGGATTCATAGGGACTTTTGAGCTCACTGTTGTTCCTTGGGTCGGCAACACTGTGTCTTTTATTCCAGTTGTCTGTCGAAATGTCTGGGCTTTTCATTACCATCCCCCCATTGGATCTACCAAGGCTTGCGTAGTTGCAATACTGCGAAGTCTTGTCTGCATTATAGCTAACGTTATCCCTGGTGTTATCCAACTTCTGTTGGGTTTGCCTATTAAATTCCTCAAAGTTTCGTCTTTTGTCATCATCTTCTGTCGTACCCCATTGCATTGAAGAGTAGTGCAGAGCAAAGCCCAGGTTGGCAGAGAGATTAGTCGATGAGCTATTTACATAACGGTGATTCTCCAAATGTTCTGGAATTGCGGTGTTAAAAACAAGGGAGGACCTCATCCTCGAGTGCACTGAAGAGTTCAGTTTAGTGTCAGGTGTTTCGTACTGGTCCAAAGTATCTGTAAATGAAGTGTCAGGGTTTTTGAGGTAAGATTCTATCCTCCACGTTCTCATGAAGGACTTTGAGGTGTTCTCCAGAGTTGGCATGTATTGTTGCACAGAATGGAGATCCTTGTCATTGCCATTATATGACGGACGCATGTTCTGGCCTCTGCACATTTGTGGCATTTGGGAGAAGTCATCCATCATGAGGTAGTTGTTCCTGTCGGGAGGAGAGCATGTGTCCCGAGGGATATTCCAGTTGCTGGTCCCATGCCTCTGGTTCTGTGGAATATGAGGGCTGTTTTGTCTGTCCCCGGCAGCATAGCTGTGTCTTTTGTGGTAGTTTGACATCTCCACAGGGTGCAGTTGAGGCATGTGGTTAAAGCCCCCCAACTTGTGGTCATTCAGCGGCATGTGTTCGATTGGCGCTTCATAAAGCCTCTCTTCGGGAAGTTTCATGCCGACCTGCCTGTCTATCTGAGATTTCAGATAGGCTGCGTCAAGAGTGTGCCTCAAATGGTTCTTGCGTTCAAACATGTTGCTTGAGTTTGTGACATACAATGTTATTATGGGCTTGCCATTCTGCGTGTCTTTAGACATACAAGGCGGAGGACACAGCTCCTCTGGGACAGTGGACCGAGCGTAGAGCGTTCGAAACTCCTCATCGTAAGACTTCACCAGATGGCCGGTTATTACCTGCACCATACTGAGATGGATCTTCTCGAAGGACCACATGAAGCTATGAATAAACATAAAGGACAATCAGTGATTTGTTATAAATGCATTATGATAAGCAATCATCCATATTAAAGGGGTGCTCTGCTTGTTACTTGTCAAGTAATGCTATTGCACGGTGAGCATCAAATTATATATTAAATCACCAATATATCCCGTATACAAAGGGGGTTTGAAAAAGGTGTATTGTGTACCGTTACTTATGTTTCTTATGAATTGTTTTAAAACATCCATTTTTATTCATAAAGGCGAAGGAGATCCCAAATATTTTGTGGAAGATACGTTTTTGTTTTTTTACTTAGCAAAATGTTTTTGTTACAGTGTACACCCCACCTCATGATCTATCATTACCCATACCTGTATGAGCCATAGATTGCTGTTTTGCAGTCAACTAGGAGAAAATTCTGCTTCATTGCTCCGTGAAACTTAGCTCCTGACTGACAGAGGTATTCGTGTCCTCTAACCGTGCGCACTCTCATGTTCTGTGGTGTAGAAGAAAAAGAAAATATCAAGTGAGCTTATATATCAAATATGTCACTATTTTATCATCAGAAGCCTATGACATAAACAGAGATTAGGAATAACTATCATATATATAATGTCCGGTAATTCTCAAAAAGAATTGATTGAACTACTACTTTACATGGATTCACAAGGTGTGTTAGAATTGTTAAACCAGCCAGTTAATAATTATAACCCCACCCAGTTAAAACAAGAGAAGCCTAGACTGGCAGCCTACCATTTCCACTCTAAGCTGTATCCTCTTTAAGAAATATTAACTTTCAGGCCATGTGAAAAGAGAACAAGGAGTAAACCCACTCGATATCATATTCATTTAACGTAATAGATTTTATGTTAAAATGGGCTTTTCCTTTTGAAGTGCTGTTCTGAATTTGAACTGGGCAGATATTAAACATATCAACGAAGCACATAAATTATTGGGAAAAGTAATATACTTGTACATACTCTAAGCTGTGGAATTTTTATATCTTGACTTTCAGCCATTGCGAGGAAACTTTTGAAATTGAGATCATCCAGAAGCACATAGACAGGAACTCCTCTTCCAGCTGCATCCACCGTCTCTTTGAATATATCTATATCAGTAAACATATCCATCACAATTGCAATGACCTGCAAAGGGAAATAATTTATGTTAGAGGACAGATTTTGTTTAGTTTACCATTGGATTTATATATATTGCTGAGAGGTATAACAGGATTCCAAAGTATCTTGCAACAAGATCGGAGAAAATCCAGAATAACAAACACATTAACAATAAAACTGTGTAGTTTTCATTATTCAAATGTACGTTGACAGCAGTACAACGATACAAAAATGCATTAAATATAATATTTACTCAAATAATAGACTTCCATCTACACAAGCATAACTGCACATTGGTTTGGTTCATTTTTATATAAATGTTGTTTTTAATTTAAATAGGAGTGTTACGAAACACCCAAAAGTGGTTTCTACATTCTTTCCCAAGCCAGTCATAATAACTAATAAAATAAAAACTGTTCAACCTGCTAAGCCGGGCATAACTGTCTGAGTCATCATCTGACAAGCTCAGGGCCCAAATCAGAAAATAATATTGTACAGGATTTATTTGGACAAACTCCGTTGAAGCATGTTGCTACTGCCACCACACACTTGAATCCCATGACGTCAAGTTGCAAAACCAGATTTGTGATGCTCGACACCCACCCATATACTCCTTTAAACTGGAAGAGGAGCACAACAAAAGAAGTGTAAGACTGCCTCAAAGGAAAACGGTCTAGTGACGCATTGTGTAGGGGGGGGGGGGGGGGGGGGGGGGGGGATTTTGTGCGAGCCGAGAACCGGATCAATGTGCCAGCAGGGGAACCAGACACTACAGTCAACACTCTATGAACACACATGACGTCGTTACCTGTCTGGCATCCTGAATGTGTTTGCGTACGACCTCCTTGATGGGGAGGCTGCTTTGTCGCGGCGGGTGATGGAGCAGGTCCACACTTGTCTGCAGCCTCTCATGCATCACCTCCGGCCAGCCCAGCTCCAGGTCGGGGGTCACCACATCCGAGTGCATGGGCCAGTAGGTCCCGGAGGAGGAGTGGCTGTCCGATGGCACATGGTGGACGTCCTCAGCCTGGTTGGCCACCGGGGGCTTCTGCACATTTGCGGTGATGAAGATCAGCTCTTCCTCTGAGAGAAAGCTCCCGACACGTTCCCCTTTGAGAAACTCTTGATATGTTTCCCTGCCTCCGCTCAACAGGTGATCAATGGCTAGGCGATAGGCCTCCTTGTAGTGGGGCTGGATGAAGTCCTCTGGTCTGAACTCGCTCTTCAGAGAGGACAGGTTGGACAAATGTTGGGAATCCATCATGACGCAAGGATCGAGAGCTGAATAGTGGAGGAGAAGCCAGAAGAAGATATATGATGAAGAGTCATTTAGAATCAAGTTCTAACCACACATGAACCGACAAGGAAATCTTCATCCCTTCTAGTATTGAAGCATTTATGACCATGATACAATGATCACACACATACAATATTTGCAGTGGAGAAGGTATTGTCTTTTCAAGGAACATAATGTACTATAAGGTGTCGTAGCTATGTCGTAGCTAGGATGGACCACCACTTAAATATACTCAAACACAGTATTCCAAGACATAGATTAACAAAAACTTAATAAAGCTGTACGACTTGTTTTTGGTTTCTCACTTGGTATACTTAACATATTTGTTAACCTGCAATTCGGAATCAACCATAGTGTATCCACATTTTGTTGCAAACCTATGGTATTTCATTTTGCCATTATAGGACCGATAATGGCAACATTGCCATTATCGGTTCTGTTATTCTATGTTAACATAGAATACAGCAGGTTTGTATTGTGGTGATTCCCATTTGTGACCCATTTCAGGGTGTGTGTTTATGAGTTTAAAGACTATATTTACTCCGAAAACCTAAGGCATTAAGATGCATTGTTGTGAGTTGGAACTCCACATAGAGGTTTGAGTATAACACAGACAAAGCTGTCCAGGTGAGTTTATTAATGTAAAGTTGTGTATGAAAGAAAATACAACCACTGCCAAACCTAGAACACTATACTGTACACTGCTATTTCTGAGACTGACCATGTGTTGCTAAAGTCTAATCGGTCATTGATTCATTTATTCATTAGACTGAGAACATAAATGTTTGAAAGGAACGCCATTAACCAGTTACCATGTTTATATACCACCAAAACCAGATACATTAGAAATGGAGTAATAATTTGCTTTACAGCAGTAACTTACATATAGATTGTGAACTATGCAAAACTCCTCTTGAACGCTCCTAAAGTATCCCATTGAAACAGAGTCCACATATTCTCTATACACGCTAGAATGAGAGGCTGACGTCGCCCAGCTGGGTTAAAACAAAAAGAAGGAAGTGTCTCAACATGAAAAGCTTCTATCTGTGGAGGGTGTGGGTTCTAGTTCGGACATGCAAATAGCTCTTGAAACTTGCTCACTGGCAACCATAAACCTGTTTGACATATCTAGCCACACCCATTATCCACCTGTGTGTGTGTGTGTGTGTGTGTGTGTGTGTGTGTGTGTGTGTGTGTGTGTATGTGTGTGTGTGTGTGTGTGTGTGTGTGTGTGTGTGTGTGTGTGTCTGTGTGTGTGTTTTCGAAGTGTCTAATCTAGGATACAAAGTTCACCAACACAAAAAAAAAAGGAAACAAAACAAAAGCTGTAATAATTATTTCTGCTTTTGTTTCCGTTTAGCTGTAAAGCATTTAGGCATTTGGGCTTAGGGTTTGATTCTCACTGTGGCCACCCATACTTGAAATGTGTGTCTTAAGAAGATTTGCATAAATGTGTGATCTAAATGGCACATATTTATATAATGACTTGATAGCAACAGAGCTGCACATTGCTACTTATGATATATTAAAAAGAAAAGCCATATATGTAATATATATAATATGGCACCATCTGTAGAAATGGAATTCCAGAACCCTTTTGAAGAAATCTTAACAGCACCCCACTCATTCCAACTAGTACTTTTTGTTTGCATGTCGGCCTATTCTTATGTTAGAAAACCTACACCTCTCTGCATTTAGCTTGGGGCTGAAGAGTAAATAGTGTTGAGATTTTGTACAGCTAAGCAACAATTGTCCTACAGAACTCCTGTATTGGAAGAATTATCATGTAACATGTTATAGGGAATTAGAAAAACAACAATACCGTATGTTATTTGGTAATAATACCTAATACATTTAAAAAGCACTAGCAAAATAAATATAAATTGCGAAATAATCTAGTTTAATACAAATAAAAATAATATTAAGAGGCTGAGAACCAAATAATCAAAATCACATTAAATGAGAAAGGATAAAATAAAAGGACAGACTTTGAAGCAAGTCTTTAATTTATTTAAAGTTGTTTGTTGCTTGGATGTTGCTAGCGTTATCTGATCAGGCAGGACATTCCAGAGTCTAGGTGTCCGGATGGCTCAAAATGACTGTGATTATGATGTTTAGCATGATATTGTTTATTAGAACCAGAAAGATACATGGGAGACTAGCTGCCTTAGAGTCATACCATACAGAAAACAGATACTTAAAGGACAATACTGGTCTGGGTGATCAAACAATCACAGCCGTCTCTTCTGGCTTCACTAAAACATCTATTAGCAATATAATTTGTCAAAACTAAGTCCTTGTTTCAATTTTTCCAAAGAGCATTGAGCATGTGTGTGCCTGCCCAATCGTGAAAAATGTTTAAAATAAAGTTGCCTTTTGGAATCAATTTGTGTCGGTCAGTACGGAGGTGGACAACATTAAATTGAATCGCCAATTTATTTCCAAGATATCTTATTACAAAGACTATATTGCTATATTAACATTATTTGATTTGTTACAGGGTCACGCAAGGCCGCACGCTTAATGCTCTTAGGCAGAATCGGCACCTGGGTGGAATTTGTCTTTGGGCGGCAGTATCTTATGAGGTAGAGCAAGTTATCTGGTCTGATCACCGGCTCCTCCCAGCTGAGTCCTGAGGTGTACATGTGTGTGTGCGCGCACACACACACACACACACACACACACACATTGTCTCAATACTATTTGACTAGGAAGTGTGCATTCAAATCCACGTTTGCTTCAATAAGAGGTTCACAATTATAGGGGAGAGTAATAACTCTAGGTCTCCAGGTTTACAAAATCCTGCAGCTTCAGCCAAAGGTTCAACCCCACTCCTACACACGTCAAGATCAGTGTGACACATGATTACATAACAACCAGTGTGTTCCTCGTGTTTTATGTGAAAGAAAAAAAAGGAACAATGTTGAAAAGTTACAAGTATAATCAGAAAACCTGCATAGAGGAGGAAGGGGAGGAGTAAGAGAGTCACATGCACAGGCATCTTTCTTTGCTGTGTGATCACATAGAAAACAGTTCCACATCTTATGCTCCATTGGCTGCTTGCTCAAACCCATAAGTGCCTGGACATTGATGTATAGAGGCTCGCCATTTATACCTTTGATCCTGCGAGTCCATGTAGACACCTGCCTGGCAACATAGTTTCGAAGACGTCATCTACTTTAAATTAATATTTACTGTTTTAGTTTTCAACTTGCTCCATTGTACCTCCACACTACATCATGTCATATTGTAGTCTACTGTTAAGTTGTGGTTTGAGTTTGTAAGTTACTAACAATGTCATGCATGACAACCGGCAGCCAGTCAATAGGACCGTCCAGAGGTTGATTTATAGCAATGAAGAAATGTGTAGATTGACAACATCAAAGGAAGGAATGAGAATTTTGAGTTATCCTGTGTCATCAGAAATCACATAGGTATTTAATAGAGACTACCTAACCATCTATCAATCGAATGTGTAGGCCTAAATATCAGTAGCTTATACTGTGTCTTTAATAATTTCCCTCCATATAGAAGGTAATTGTGTCTTCATGCCCATCAGTGGAATCCTGTTCGTATCAGTATGTGTCCAATGAGATATAGACAGGAAATTAAATTACACCCTTTTTTCTGCTTGCTCATTTACAACACAGCAACAACGTTCGCTGGGAGGAGCTATGTAAGCTCTTTGTAAGCAAATTGCACAAGTTTCCATTGGATGTTACGGTAAGGTCAGTGATTTCTCTGCGGTTTTTCAGCCAAACTTGGCATGACATCATCACTTGCATAATGACAACGTATGCGTGGCCTTACAGATGTTGCAGCACCTCGATCACTGTTCTTTGGCTCCAGCGTTGAGCAGGAAGGCGAATTAGAAGTTAAAGCTAGAGTAGGCAATTTGGAGAAACCGGCCAGAGTAAGCTAGATTTTAAAAGTATCCATGCAAAAAATTACCATAACTCCCTTCAGACCTCTCTCAAAAGCCATTCCCCAAATAAACACATGACTAGCTCGCTTTGTGGAAGGCTCCAGTCATGCACAATAAGTGCACGGGCAGAGTGCAAGCAGGTAGGGATAGGTAGGTAGACAGACAGGTTGGCCATCCAGTCATCTCACTCAGGCTGAATGAAATGATTGGACGGTCTTATTGCAGGCATTAGTCAGCCCCAGGTACCAGATATTTTCCCTTTTTTTGTCAGAGCATTTGATTTCTTCATTGTTGGCGTGAGGTCAAAAAAAGTTTCTAAAACAAATTGCCTTTCCTAGCTTTAAGAAAGATATGCACTTAATCGTTTACTGACAATCCCTGTAAGTTTCTCCTCTTGAAGCCGCTGATCACCGTTGATGAGTCAACGTTCTTTGGAAAACCCAAGACCTGTCCTATGGTGGTGTTGCACCTCTTACAGCGAGACTCACATGCCTGAGCAGGCACTACAGCTTTTTTTTCTTGTATTTTTATTTTGTCTATTTTGTATTCTCAATTTTAAATCCTAATCCTAAAAGAGCAAATGTTTAAGGTTGGTTGTTATGTTCTGCTGAACAGGAATACTAATAATATTATCATTATGAGCTCTATTTGCAATATGGTCAATGCTTCAATCTCCCAATATCTTGATATAATTCTGTATTCGTCTTGTGGGTTATGGTGCAGAATGTGCAATACCACTGGGAAACATTTGAAAGAGTATTTAAAAGGCCCTTCCTCTGATTTGTAAATGTTCTACAGTGTATATTATCACAGTGAGATGACTTACCTTTATCCTTCAGAGATGTGTAGCGGAGCACTTAAGCCTAAGGAGCCATAATGGCTAATCGGGCCTGATTGTCGAAGGTGACCTTTACAGAACTTCATGGTTCCTCCTCTGCACTTATAGATTGCTGAGCACAGGCAGGAGATCATTACGGCAGCAATCCTACGCAGTGAACATTTTATGGTTCAAAGGGTGGTGATTGAACATCTTTGACTGAAAATGGAAGCTTTGCCAACGTATTTATGTAACTAGTTAACCAGTTAACTATAACCAGTTATTCAACGGTAGCATTGAGACCTAATTTCACCCGAAATAGAAATACATCAATTCCAATCCAATCCCTTCATATACTCATAACTTTGTGAGAAAAAAAAAACACACCTATACAGTAATACCTATATATGAAATTTCTTAATTTGGGTAATAGACTTTGAGTGCAAAATGATGACACCAACTCCAAGAACATAATAAAAGCATGAAAAAGCTACAATAAATATGTATTAATAGAAAATATATATTATAATGGTCAGATGTAACGTTGTGCAACAACGTGTACCGAGCCCCTCCCAGTCGGTAGGCAGGAGACTTTCAGAATTAAAACAACTCAATAACAGTGTTCTGTCCACTCTGGCTGTGCAACTGTGTGACGGTAACTGTCTCAGCGTAGTGATGTAAATAAACGTATTATAGTACGTCATTGGACCACACATTCTTAGTGCTGACACCCGTTCTGACTAGTTTCTGCTTCTACACATAGTGGTCAAGGCAACACCATATGAAGTTGTATGGGTCTGAGATAAATCAGACCCTATATGCATGGCTTCCTTACCATTCCGCCCATGGAAATATAGACTGAAGATTTACCCCAGCAGATGCTTCATGAACCACATCCGCAATGCATGTCCGTTTACCTTATATATCTGAATTAACAATCGTGTTGAACCTTTACCACTCTTCGAGTCATGCCGTGCCCCGAAACCACGATACCTGAGGCATCAAAATAACGCTTCATCGTGGTGAACGTGACTCTTGCACAATTCCCATGTAGATGCTGAACAGCCACAACTCTCGTTATAGTTAAGCCTTTAGTTTATTGAACAGCTATTCTTTTGTTTTCAATGTTGGGGCCATTTTTGTAAGAGTGAGTCCCGTAAGACTACCCCCTTTATCGAATCAATTACACAATTACAATTACAATCAATTACATTAGCATTAGCAATTATTTTTATAATTGATTTATTAACAATGTGGCTCGATTTGTAGGCGGCGTCAAAAAGTCAACCCCTGTTCTCTTAGTGCTGACCCGCGAATGAATAGTTCACTTAAAATACGATCATATTAAGCGTCAGGTAGCCTACGATACTTTAACATTTCCAATCTGGCAACGCTGGTACATGCTCTGATGTGCATTCTGGGATTTGAACTCCATAATAAGGATGAATTGCTGTAATATCGGCCACGGTCCACCTCCAGGTTTGCAGCAATACACGGTGTTAATTTTTTATTATTAGTTGTCATTTAAAAAAAAAAAATTGTGTTGTTATGATGTCAGGCACGTAGCCTGATTTTGCCAGATTGCAAAAGGGTTACAATGTCAACACACTGAAACCCGCATTGAGCATATTAACATAACCTAGACCACTTTCCCCGAAATCAACTACATATTGCCCTGTGATATTGCGGTTGGTGTTCACTGTGTTAAGCTGTTATTTGAATGCCACTTTGTCTCCCTCGTGCCTCAGAGTTACATTTACATAGGACAAGCGTCTGCTGTGTCTAAAGGTAGGCTAACCTTGCAGTGTGGTATTTCATCATACATCCAAGGAATAACACTGCTTTTCAGATTTAAAGAAAGGTTTACATTTTAACTAACCACTTCTTGGTAGCGGTTGTGGATTATGGATCATCCATAATGATTCTGGAGGATATCCAAACGACCACACGTCAAACCAAATCAAATGTTGTCATTCAGGAAGATTGACTCAACGATGCCACAAAAAAAATTGCCTTGAACAAGCAAATGCACAGAAATCCAATTCGAGAAAGATGAATAGGTCTACTGATGACAGAAGTGGTTGTGGGTGGGTGTGCTGTGAGACAAGCTCCATGCGACATTGGTAAATGGGGCTCCACAGACTCCATTATGTTCAGCATGCTTTCAATTGATTTGGAGTTGGAGTCAATCAATGTAAGCTGAGTGTGCCAGTGTCACTTAAACAACACAGAGCAGCTCCTACATACAGAGACATAGTACATAAAACGGTAGGTAGGTAGATGAATGGACAGACAGAGACAGACAGATAAATAGCTGGTTGGAGATGGCTTCTATGAAGCAAATCATGTATATATATATATAGAGAGAGAGAGAGAGAGCAGAGGTGGGTAGAGTAGCCAAAGATTTGACTCAAGTAAAAGTACTGTTACTTCAGAATAATATGACTCAAGTAAAAGTATAAAGTAGTCATCCAAATAATTACTTGAGTAAGAGTACAAAAGTACTTGGTGAAAAAACTACTCAAGTACTGAGTAACTGTTGAGTAACGTCTGATTCATTTTTTAACACAAGACAACAATCAGACAGACAAAAATACAAAATAATCATCTTTAGGCAAATTATAGTTCATCCAATCAATAAAATAAATTAAAATAAATTACAAAATAGCTTCAATTAAAATAAGTCAAGTAAATTCAAGTACTTAAAAAATAAAATAAATAAAATAATCAAAAATAAATAAGCACAAGAAACACAAATTTCCAGGCAGAACTAGAACGAGGCAGCCCATAAACTCTCAAACTGTGTGTGTGTGTGTGTGTGTGTGTGTGTGTGTGTGTGTGTGTGTGTCCACAGTGACAGAACAACAGAAGGAAACACACACGCACACATTTCATACCAGGCATGCTGAACAGAAAACTGCACACCAGAAGGAAGCGGTCAACGTAAAATAATCAATAGGTGTTGATTAGGCCTACTCAGTACCTTTGTATTGCATGGCAAGCAACAGCCCTTTTTATGTGTGCCTAGAAATTAATACTCTGATCTGTGATTAGGCCACACTGCACATCTCACTGAGCAGAGGAAAAGAGCAGCAGTCCATAATAGATGGCCAAATAAAACAATATTGCAGGCCTAGTATCCCAGAACACAAATTAAGCGGACTGCATGTTCTCTAAAAGGCATCAGAGGAGAGTGATGTAGTTGTAGATGGGGCATTATGTTCACTTCCAGTTCCAATATCTAACAAGAAAAGTCAGCAAAAAAGTCACAATTGTCACAAAAAATACTATTTTTAACATCACAATTCATAAAAACTTTAGAAAGTAAACCACCGATTTTGAGGTACACATTTAAAATGTGTAACATTTCAACGAGCTTGTAGTAGTCAATAGTCAATGCTGATCAATAGTGATTTCAGTAATGTTATCAATAAAATCAAATCCTATAAAAGGCTGGCCAGTCCGTACCTCTCTTTTTGTTTACAATAACTTTATTATCTACAACTAATCTAATCTTAACTCCTTCCACTCACGCCACCCAGTCAGCCAAGCTACGCTAGTTTGCATTATACAATTGCACAGCCACTTAGAGTGGAAAGAACACTTTTGTTTAAAAAAAGAATTGTTCTGAAAGTCTCTAATCTACTTACTGGGAAAGGCTCGATCTTACACATTGCGACTTTAAATGTTCATGGTTAAGACATGTATTGTTGAATTTAAATAAGGTATAGAAGGGAATGCAATTGGATCCTTTGGGGTTGATGTCACGGGTTGCTAAGGTAGGTGTGGTGTGGAATCAGGCGCAGGAGTCAGAAGTCAAGTCCAAAATATACTTTAGTGTAAACAAGTGTGTAATCTACTCCTGAAAAAACAAACCAGGAGGAAAGCACAAAATAGCGTACCAAAAATACAGGCAGCGTAGCAACACGACATGGAACAATTACACACAACACCTAACTAACAACAAGGAAACTAAATAGGGTGCTAATTGATACATAACACAAAACAGGTGTGACAAACAGACAAAACCAATCAAACAACAAACATAGAGCGGTGGCAGCTAGTACTCCGGAGACGACGACCGCCGAAACCTGCCCGAACAAGGGGGAGGGGCCGCCTCGGCCAAAACCGTGACAGTACCCCCCCCTTGACGCGCGGCTCCAGCCGTGCGCCGCCCCCGGCCTCGGGGACGACCCGGAGGATGCGGAGCAGGGCGCGTAGGATGACCACGATGGAATTCGGTCAGCAGGGACGGATCCAGAATGTCCCTCCTCGGCACCCAGCACCGCTCCTCCGGACCGTACCCCTCCCACTCCACGAGATATTGGAGACCCCCCATCCGGCGTCTCGAATCCAGGATGGTACGAACAGAGTACGCCGGAGCCCCCTCGATGTCCAACGGGGGCGGAGGAGTCTCCTCAATCTCAAAGTCCTGGAGTGGACCAGCTACCACCGGCCTGAGGAGAGACACATGGAACGAGGGGTTAATATTCTTGTAATCAACGGGCAGTTGTAACCTGTAACACACCTCGTTCAATCTTCTCAGGACTTTAAAAGGCCCCACAAACCGCCGACCCAGCTTCCGGCAGGGCAGGCGGAGGGGCAGGTTTCTGGTTGAGAGCCAGACTCGATCTCCAGGTGCGTACACTGGCCCCTCACTACGGTGTAGGTCGGCGCTCGTCTTCTGTCGACGGATGGCTCGCTGCAGATGGACGTGAGCAGCGTTCCACGTCTCCTCCGAGCGCCGCACCCACTCATCCACAGCAGGGGCCTCGATCTGGCTCTCATGCCACGGTGCCAGAACCGGCTGGTACCCTAACACACACTGGAAAGGGGTTAGTCCCGTGGAGGAGTGGCGGAGAGAGCCCCCTCAAGCCAATGCCTCCACACCTTTAGGGCCTGTACTACGGCTAACAGCTCCCTGTCCCCTACGTCATAGTTCCGCTCCGCCGGACTGAGCTTCTTAGAATAAAAAGCACAGGGGCGGAGCTTAGGTGGTGTGCCGGACCGTTGTGAAAGCACTGCCCTGATACCGACCTCAGACGTGTCCACCTCTACTTGGAAGGGTAACGTGAGATCCGGGTGCGCTAGCACCGGAGCCGAGGTAAACAGGTCCTTCAGTCTCCCAAAGGCCCTGTCCGCCTCAGCCGACCACTGCAAGCGCACCGGACCCCCCTTAAGAAGAGACGTTATGGGAGCTGCCACCTGTCCAAAACCCCGGATAAACCTTCGGTAGTAATTCGCAAAACCCAAGAACCGCTGCACCTCTTTAACCGTAGTTGGGGTTTGCCAATTACGCACGGCGGACACTCGGTCCACCTCCATTCTCACCCCTGACGCAGACAACTGGTAACCAAAAAAGGAGACTGACTCCTGAAAGAACAGACATTTCTCGGCTTTGACATACAGGTCATGCTCCAACAGTCTCCTCAATACCCTGCGCACCAGGGCTACATGCTCGGCCCGAGTAGAACTGTACACAAGGATATCATCTATGTACACCACTACTCCCTGCGCCTGCATGTCCCGGAAAATCTCAGCCACAAACGATTGGAAGACTGATGGAGCATTCATTAACCCATATGGCATGACGAGATACTCGTAATGGCCGGAGGTAGTACTAAATGCTGTCTTCCACTCATCGCCCTTCCTAATGCGCACCAAGTTATATGCGCTCCTGAGGTCCAATTTTGTGAAAAACCGTGCCCCGTGTAATGACTCCGTCATGGTCGCAATCAGCGGGAGTGGATAACTATATTTCACAGTCACCTGATTGAGACCGCGGTAATCAATACACGGACGCAAACCTCCATCCTTTTTCTTCACAAAAAAGAAGCTCGAGGACGCGGGAGAAGTGGAGGCCCGTATGTATCCCTGTCTCAGAGACTCGGCAATGTAAGTCTCCATTGCCCTTTTCTCCTCCTGTGACAAAGGATACACATGGCTCCGCGGGAGCGCAGCTCCTGTCTGGAGGTCTATCGCACAATCCCCCTGTCTATGAGGTGGCAACCTTGCCGCTCTGGTCTTACTAAACACGAGTGCCAAATCCTCATACTCAAGCGGAATGTGCAGTGCTGGCATCTGGTTTGGGCTCTCCACCGAGGTCGCCCCTACGGAAACACCCAGACATAGCCCCTCACACTGAGCAGACCACCCTTTAAGAGCTTTCTCTCGCCACGAAATCGTAGGATCATGGGTAATCAACCAGGGAAGCCCAAGTACCACCGGATACGCAGGAGAGTCGATCAGATAGAGTTGAATTGTCTCCTCATGACCCCCCTGCGTCATCATCCTAAGTGGCGCCGTGACCTCCCTAATTAACCCAGATCCTAACGGACGACTATCTAAGGCATGTACAGGGAAGGGTTTATCGACTGAAAGGAGAGGAATCCCTAACTTAACACAGAAATAACTATCTACAAAATTCCCAGCTGCGCCTGAATCGACTAGCGCCTTATGCTGGGAACGAGGTGCAACCTGTGGGAAACAAACAGGTAATGTAATGTGGACGACAGAAAGCTCTGGGTAAGTAGGACGCCTACTCACCTGGGAGGACTCCCCAATGTGTGACCTGCCATCTACCTCACCAGGGGACCCTCCCCAGCACCTAGCCGCAGTGTGCCCTCCGCGACCACAGTTGGTGCAGGAGACTGCCCCCCTCGGGTTCCTTCCTCTCTTCCCTCTAGCGTCAGCACCTCCAAGCTCCATCGGGCTCTGCTCGGAAGCGCTGGAGGGTGGAATGGGAGACCCCCATCTGGGACGTCCGCGGGTCGCGAGCAGGGTGTCCAGCCGAATGGCCATGTCCACCAGCTGGTCAAATGTTAGTGTAGTATCCCTGCACGCTAACTCTCTGCGGACGTCCTCCCGAAGGCTACATCTGAAGTGGTCTATGAGGGCCCTCTCATTCCAACCTGCGTCGGCCGCTAGAGTCCGGAACTCCAACGCAAACTCGCTCCTCATCCCCTGTCGGAGGTGGAATAGACGCTCCCCCGCCGCCTTCCCCTCTGGTGGATGGTCGAAGACAGCATGGAAGCGGCGGGAGAACTCCGCATAGGTGACTGTGGCGGCGTCTATTCCCCTCCATTCGGCGTTGGCCCACTCCAACGCCTTGCCGGTGAGACAGGAGATGAGGGCGGAAACACTCTCGTATCCCGAGGGCGCCGGGTGTATGGTGGCAAGGTAGAGTTCCACTTGTAATAGGAACCCCTGACACCCGGCAGCGGTGCCGTCGTACGCCCTCGGGAGCGCGAGCCGAATCCCACTGGGTTCCGGTAGTTGGACGGGCGGGCTGTCCGCTGGTGATGGTGCGATAGGTGGGGGTGTGGGTACCCCGCTGGTTTCCCATCGATGGAGGGTGTTCATTACGCGGTCCAAGGCGTGTCCGATCTGGTTGATACGATCCTCTTGACCGCGAAAACGCTACTCCATGATGTCGGTGGGTGCTCCTGCTGATTCCATATGAATAAGGTGTGTAATTCTGTCACGGGTTGCTAAGGTAGGTGTGGTGTGGAATCAGGCGCAGGAGTCAGAAGTCAAGTCCAAAATATACTTTAGTGTAAACAAGTGTGTAATCTACTCCTGAAAAAACAAACCAGGAGGAAAGCACAAAATAGCGTACCAAAAATACAGGCAGCGTAGCAACACGACATGGAACAATTACACACAACACCTAACTAACAACAAGGAAACTAAATAGGGTGCTAATTGATACATAACACAAAACAGGTGTGACACCCAGACAAAACCAATCAAACAACAAACATAGAGCGGTGGCAGCTAGTACTCCGGAGACAACGACCGCCGAAACCTGCCCGAACAAGGGGGAGGGGCCGCCTCGGCCGAAACCGTGACTGTTGAGCTCTCTAAACATGATGTATCTCCAAGTGTAACAGGCAATTAACATGGGACCAAATAAGATGAACGTCATTGTTGACCATTTGATTGGATCGTTAAATATTTACCAAAATAATTTGGTAGACACCACCCTGTTGCATAATTTATATGTGGGGGTGAATAAGTCCAAACACAAATCATGGTCTCTTTAATTATCTGTATAAGTATAAGTTCTATCCAGCCTTAACCACCAATACTAGTTTATTTGATCGGATCAATGTTTAAAATGCACTGATTATTGTTAAAAACTCCTGGTGGAGTCCCACAGAGATCAGTAATTGGCCCGGTTCTCTTTTCCTCTGCACTCAAATGTTATCTAGAGGCCTTGATAATGTTTGAGGTCAGCACTGCCACTCCAGCTTTATTCACACCCAACTTTATGACTTTTATTTAGTTGTTCAGCTTTAAGTTTTTCGTTTGACAGATAATGAACAAATCCGACAAACATATCTTTAAATGTCTCCTCACACTTAAAATGTCATGAAAGGTTTTTCCCAGCGGGGGGGCAAAATCAACAAAGGTAGTTGATTTTGTAGGCCAATTAGGGGGAGGTGTTTGAATGGTGAACCTCTAATGGTGAACCTCTGGCCATTATCTCCATGATGACTGGAGAACGCTATTGATCCGCGTGATGACAGCGATAAAATATTTTTGATAAGCTTCTTCCCGAATAACAAATGTTGTGTTTATGTGGGTTGCAGGCAGCTGACAGTGGAGAAACCAGCTCTAATTTTAGAAAATAGAAGCAATGCAATGAGTTAGAAATACAATCCCTGTTTTTTTAAATATCTTTAGACCAGAGAATACAGAAATTAACATGAAATAGATTTTCTTTTAAAAAGAAGGTCTGCACAAGCTGTCTCCACAAAGAGAGCTTGGAAAGGGGTGTTGCATAAAGTACACTATTTATGTGTCTGTGCGTATGCGTGTCTGTGAGCGTGTGCATGTGTGTGTGCATATGTGTTTCTGTGAATATGTACGTATGTGTGAGTGTGTGCATGCATGTGTGTGCATATGCATGTCTGTGAGTGTGTGTATGTGTTTGTAAGCGTGTCTGTGAGTGTGTGCATGTGTGCATCTGTTTGAATGCCTGTCTGTGCGTATGTGTTTCTGTGTGCGTGCATGTATGCATGCTGTGGAGGGGATGGGGACCTTATAGACATACTAAGGTCCCAATCTTAGTGTGTAATCATGTGTTAACAATACTAAGCAGAACGCTCCTCTGGGACTGAGTGAGACGTTACACAAGGGGCCTTTCAATGCCAGGCTATTCATTTTATTGGACAATGTTGCCGTAGAGTGTGGGTAATAGCCTGTCATTGAGAGCTGTGCGTCGTGGCAGGGAGATCAGCCATTATGTAGAAGGGGGAGCTGTTCTCGCTGGCATGCGTTGGCAGGAGATACAGTACATGGCTAGGTGTCACTCAGGCCCCCAGGGGCCATGTGCGTCGGAGCACCCACATGGTCGTATTATCTGGCTCAGTGCATACTGCACAGCATGCCACATAATTGATACACTGTTTTACATTTGACGTTATTAAACTATCTAATAACGTCAAATGTAAGTAAATGTAATGTAATGCGTTGTTAAAAGAGGTTTGGGACATATGGAAAATATGCTATGTTAAAACTAGAAGATAATGTTTTGGGCGGTTTAGGAAGGAATTGGTATACTTCAAATTATAGCCGGTTTCCGTGATCTCTTGTTTTTATGCATTCTATGAAGACACATCTTGAGACACACACAAAAAAAACAATATACAAAGGTCATTTAACAAATGATGCCCTCACTATATATTTTATATTCTCTTCCAATGCAGTCAGGGCTGCATTCCAAGAGTCAGTCTGGTGATTCGGCCTCGCACTTCCTGCTAAATTTCCAAATGTTTTTCCTTGATCTCCATTGTACTCGCTGTTCCAATTGTCTGATGCTCGACAAGAGGCTTAATTGTTCGGCAAATCATCTTGGGTTGCCGAGGATACATCAGTGTATTCTAACAACAAGTGTTGTAGTGACATTACATATCACGCCTCTGTATGGCCGCAAATATCAAACAGGTTTTGTTACAAAGCCTGAAGATTGTGATTGGTCCGATCACCAACAGGCAACGTCACCTTAAATTATGCTGAGGCAGCTCAGCTGTCCCAACTATCTCAATTCAGCATCTCTCCTTTATCGTGCTGTTGCTTGAAGCTCATTGGCCATCAAAATGAAGGGCTATTTCCTAATATCATCAATGTCTCAAGTATGGACGAGGAGTTCTGATGAGCAACAACAGACACGTCGCACTGCAGCCTGAAAACACGCACGCACGCACGCACACACACACACAGACAGACACACAAACACACACGCACGAGTGTGTAACATCAAATGATAATCCATGTGTGCAACTTTCGACACTGCGGAATAACTTCTTTCATTCATGCATTCTCTTTGATGGCTTGTGTCCATCAATTTTAAACGTCCCCCTCCATCTTTGCACTTCCACTCTGTCCTGTGTTGTATTATTCATGTGTGTTATGCGTTAACAACCCAAACGTTCCCTGCTCCATCTAATTAGGGATTTCAATCTAGGTGTATACACATGGATAGTATATCCTTAAGGAAAAATAATTTACAGCGACACAAATTATATCTGAACTATCAGGCTCCGGTCGAATAGTCAAACAAATTGCGTCCTGTGTCCTCTCCTAACCACTTTTCCTTGACCTCGATGGAAATTAGGTCATGGAAAGATGTGAAGGAGAAAGATGTGAAGGACAAACGTAGTGCTCAGAGAATCCTACTGCACTTACACAAGGCTTTGTGCGACAGCAGATGTTATGGACGTGGGTCTGCTGTGGTGAAACAACTATGTTCCCAAGACGGACTACTAAATGTGCATCTTATATGCTTTGCCCCGTGCATTATTACTGTGTTGTTTCATGCAGGCTATGTAAACGTGGACAACCCGGTAAAATATATTACTTCATTACAAGGTTGGAATAGAAATAGAAAAAGGACTGTAGACTACCAGTCACAAAAGTGAAATGAAATGGTCATCACATTAAGAATAGTTTCTCACGCTCACCGACATGAATCCAAATTAGTATGATTGTATGAAAATAACTGCGATCGTGCAGCCGAACATTTCCTTAGCATTCAAACAGCTCTTATCATAGCTGCCACTTAGATACTTCCGGGTCACTCCGTTTGGAACCTTTCTAAGCAATAAAGACTATTCAACCCCAGCCTCACTCTCTGTCTGCTTTTCTATCTATCCATCGGAATAATTTGAAACAGCTTGTTGTTGGAAAGAAATTGGTTTATTCAAAGAACCTTTCACTCATTGTTTGATAAATGTGAATTGCGCGTGAACTGCGCGTTGATATATATTACCTTCCACATACGAAGCGCCATTAACCTTTAACAGTGCCACCCATCTGCCTTTTTTTTATATTACTCATCTGCACAATATTCATATAACTGTATTGTCTCATATACAAACAGCCATTACAAATGTGTAATAATGTGTACAGCCGTGTGGTTAATGTTTTTTTAAATACGGGTCACGGAATCTTCCGGAAGCACTTCAGCACAACTGAAAGTGGTTGAAGCTCCTTGCCAAGATGCGGGTTTGACCGGATGAGGGCTGCGGCCCTCAGACTCCATAATGAGCAGGGCAGACGCTGAAGTCATTCTCGCGTCTTCAAGGCACCCTCCTTCATTCACCATTTGGCTTTTTGAACCCAAACTACCATCTTCCTTGTTCCGGTCGAGTGTCATAAGCTCTGACTGAAATGGAAACAGAAGAGTTTGAGATGAATTTGTTAAACATGATTTTACATTACATTCTCATTCACTCAATAAATATTCTTTACAGAAAAGTTTCATTGAGGAAGCTTTGATGGTGCCACTCAAACAAACGCAGTGGAAAAAATTGGAGCATGATTTTGAGCTGGTTGATTCATAAGTACGTTTAATAACAGGTTATTTTTTAAAGTTCATTGAGAATATGAAAAGGCTTATGTAGGAGGAATGAGTTGGCTTGTGCAATATGTGGCAGGGGTGGCCTTCTGGCTTTGTTCTCTCACAGTGGCAGAAAACAAGACAAAACTTGTCAGAAAAACAATCAACGGAGATAATTACGATGAGTGGGGTTAGTGTGTGTGTGTGTTTGTGTGTGTGTGTGTGTGTGTGTGCATGCGTGTGTGTGTGTGCGTGTGTGCTTGTGTGTGAATCGACAGTATAAGTGGGAAATCGTGTCAGAGAGAGCCGCATACAAACCGTAATAGGAAGCCTATACCTCTCACATTATACGCTAACACACTGAAGACGCGAACCAGATACAAAAGCTCAAGTACCTATGTGTGTGTTTGTGTAGAACTGTCTTCCATCCTAGCTGATGCTGTAGCTCATGTCAGACGGTTCACTGAGACTCCGTGCTGAATCCATGACAGCCCTGCTGCTGCTGTAAGAGCTGTGTGTACCACTAACATGCGCCGCGTGCGGAACACCTCAAGCTAACCTTTTGAACACTGACATGTCAACAAGAGCATTTCTGTGTTTACACTGTTAGCGCTGCGGGAGTTTAAAACAGTGGATTCCAGGTTTCCCTCTGAGTGATAAGAATTCCCTGAACAATGAAAACGGTGCAACAAAGATTTTTTTTTAACAGTTCTCGTCTAGACTATGAAAATGTTTATCAGTAATGTATAACAAAATTAAAAAGCCTCTGAAATGTAAAAATAAAAGTTACATATACATTCCTAAAACACATTTTAGGAATGTATCTGTGTTATTAAGGAGTTGCCAAAATAGAAACATACTTAATGCATGGTGAGCTACGATAGTATTGAATCATTCATTCAACACCGCATGGCATCTCAGGGCTGGAACAGATTCTGTTTCTATATTCACTGAAACATAAATGAGAGTTCAACTCATTCATGTTTTTGAGTAGAACAGAGAAACAACGCCACTCAGGAAGTTGTACCCTGATCAGCTGGCTGTTCCCTTGCATGGTCGACAACCCCATCGGTGTATGAACGTGTGAACGTGAGGCACTAATTGTAAAGTGCTTTGAGTACCCACGTGCTAGGTAAGAGAGGTATAAATGCAGACTAACTCCATATATTTACGCATTATGTTCCTAACTGCACTACTTGTATATAGGGCCAATGCAGTGCAATTTCAATTTCCGCAAACGTGCAATATCCAGAAGTGCAATATCTAGGTTGCTATCGTATTGTTTTATTCATTTTATATCTTACAGATACAGGATAGCGTTTTATATCGTATTCTTTTATAGGTTACACCAAAGACTTTCCATTTGTCAAATTGCTTCTTACATTAGTCTAGGTTGAACTTTGCTCCGTTAGTATTGCTACTCAATTGCTACCGCACTTCGGCTTTGCGGGCTTGGGGCGGGGCCATGATCTCTACAGCTGCCGAGGCATGTTCCCGCTCCAGGAAGAAACGGCCTGGTAGTCACGGTGTGTCAGGGCCTTGCCTATTTGATCTGTTCTTGCAGCGGGAAGCCCAGATATGGCCATTGCGTCTAGGTTTCGACATGCAGTCCTGGACTAGTCGGGCAATGATTCATTGAAAATCCCTTTATTAGTTTGAGCATAAACTTGCGAGCCTTTGCGATAGCTACAATGCGGACACCTGCTACACTGTAAAAGAAACAAAGCAATTTGTAGAGCTAACTAATAGTAATAATGTTTAATCATGTTAGCTCAGCTGATAATGTTAAATAATATAGTGCTTGGTTGTCGTTTTAATTTGCATTGTTGAAGGCATCTCTCAAAGTATATTTCCAGCCATTCATTTTTGTTACATTTGTTTAAACAAGCCCTTTTTGCATGACAAAATTGCCTTCTGTGTGATGGAATTTAGCCATCCTGGTCCGTGGTGGATTCTTGAAAGCATGCCTGGGTAGTGTTTGCCCTCTGAGCTGTCCCTTTTAGCTTATCCATCTCAGCCTGCAGACAGGCGAGCCTGGCATAACCAGCTTTGTTCAACTAATATAATATTGCCTTTTATATTTTTTTTCATAGAGTTCACACTTAAGGATTCACAAAACACTACCAAGAATGTTTAAATTATGCTAAGCAGTGTTTTTCAGAGTCAGGACTTTTCACACACTCACAGCTCACCCTAAAACATGTCGGGTAAAAAGTTATTCTCATCCACCTGCCCCAAGCGGACATGTCAAGAATAAGTAACATGGGAACCTTTTGCTGTTTGTCTTGAAAATCTGGAAAATAGCGTGCACAATCATCTGCACAATATTCATATAACTGTATTGTCTCATATACAAACAGCCATTACAAATGTGTAATAATGTGTACAGCCGTGTGGTTAATGTTTTTTTAAATACGGGTCACGGAATCTTCCGGAAGCACTTCAGCACAACTGAAAGTGGTTGAAGCTCCTTGCCAAGATGCGGGTTTGACCGGATGAGGGCTGCGGCCCTCAGACTCCATAATGAGCAGGGCAGACGCTGAAGTCATTCTCGCGTCTTCAAGGCACCCTCCTTCATTCACCATTTGGCTTTTTGAACCCAAACTACCATCTTCCTTGTTCCGGTCGAGTGTCATAAGCTCTGACTGAAATGGAAACAGAAGAGTTTGAGATGAATTTGTTAAACATGATTTTACATTACATTCTCATTCACTCAATAAATATTCTTTACCGAAAAGTTTCATTGAGGAAGCTTTGATGGTGCCACTCAAACAAACGCAGTGGAAAAAATTGGAGCATGATTTTGAGCTGGTTGATTCATAAGTATGTTTAATAACAGGTTATTTTTTAAAGTTCATTGAGAATATGAAAAGGCTTATGTAGGAGGAATGAGTTGGCTTGTGCAATATGTGGCAGGGGTGGCCTTCTGGCTTTGTTCTCTCACAGTGGCAGAAAACAAGACAAAACTTGTCAGAAAAACAATCAACGGAGATAATTACGATGAGTGGGGTTAGTGTGTGTGTGTGTGTTTGTGTGTGTGTGTGTGTGTGTGTGTGCATGCGTGTGTGTGTGTGCGTGTGTGCTTGTGTGTGAATCGACAGTATAAGTGGGAAATCGTGTCAGAGAGAGCCGCATACAAACCGTAATAGGAAGCCTATACCTCTCACATTATACGCTAACACACTGAAGACGCGAACCAGATACAAAAGCTCAAGTACCTATGTGTGTGTTTGTGTAGAACTGTCTTCCATCCTAGCTGATGCTGTAGCTCATGTCAGACGGTTCACTGAGACTCCGTGCTGAATCCATGACAGCCCTGCTGCTGCTGTAAGAGCTGTGTGTACCACTAACATGCGCCGCGTGCGGAACACCTCAAGCTAACCTTTTGAACACTGACATGTCAACAAGAGCATTTCTGTGTTTACACTGTTAGCGCTGCGGGAGTTTAAAACAGTGGATTCCAGGTTTCCCTCTGAGTGATAAGAATTCCCTGAACAATGAAAACGGTGCAACAAAGATTTTTTTTTAACAGTTCTCGTCTAGACTATGAAAATGTTTATCAGTAATGTATAACAAAATTAAAAAGCCTCTGAAATGTAAAAATAAAAGTTACATATACATTCCTAAAACACATTTTAGGAATGTATCTGTGTTATTAAGGAGTTGCCAAAATAGAAACATACTTAATGCATGGTGAGCTACGATAGTATTGAATCATTAATTCAACACCGCATGGCATCTCAGGGCTGGAACAGATTCTGTTTCTATATTCACTGAAACATAAATGAGAGTTCAACTCATTCATGTTTTTGAGTAGAACAGAGAAACAACGCCACTCAGGAAGTTGTATCCTGATCAGCTGGCTGTTCCCTTGCATGGTCGACAACCCCATCGGTGTATGAACGTGTGAACGTGAGGCACTAATTGTAAAGTGCTTTGAGTACCCACGTGCTAGGTAAGAGAGGTATAAATGCAGACTAACTCCATATATTTACGCATTATGTTCCTAACTGCACTACTTGTATATAGGGCCAATGCAGTGCAATTTCAATTTCCGCAAACGTGCAATATCCAGAAGTGCAATATCTAGGTTGCTATCGTATTGTTTTATTCATTTTATATCTTACAGATATAGGATAGGGTTTTATATCGTATTCTTTTATAGGTTACAGCAAAGACTTTCCATTTGTCAAATTGCTTCTTACATTAGTCTAGGTTGAACTTTGCTCCATTAGTATTGCTACTCAATTGCTACCGCACTTCGGCTTTGCGGGCTTGGTGCGGGGCCATGATCTCTACAGCTGCCGAGGCATGTTCCCGCTCCAGGAAGAAACGGCCTGGTAGTCACGGTGTGTCAGGGCCTTGCCTATTTGATCTGTTCTTGCAGCGGGAAGCCCAGATATGGCCATTGCGTCTAGGTTTCGACATGCAGTCCTGGACTAGTCGGGCAATGATTCATTGAAAATCCCTTTATTAGTTTGAGCATAAACTTGCGAGCCTTTGCGATAGCTACAATGCGGACACCTGCTACACTGTAAAAGAAACAAAGCAATTTGTAGAGCTAACTAATACTAATAATGTTTAATCATGTTAGCTCAGCTGATAATGTTGAATAATATAGTGCTTGGTTGTCGTTTTAATTTGCATTGTTGAAGGCATCTCTCAAAGTATATTTCCAGCCATTCATTTTTGTTCCATTTGTTTAAACAAGCCCTTTTTGCATGACAAAATTGCCTTCTGTGTGATGGAATTTAGCCATCCTGGTCCGTGGTGGATTCTTGAAAGCATGCCTGGGTAGTGTTTGCCCTCTGAGCTGTTCCTTTTAGCTTATCCATCTCAGCCTGCAGACAGGCGAGCCTGGCATAACCAGCTTTGTTCAACTAATATAATATTGCCTTTTATATTTTTTTTCATAGAGTTCACACTTAAGGATTCACAAAACACTACCAAGAATGTTTAAATTATGCTAAGCAGTGTTTTTCAGAGTCAGGACTTTTCACACACTCACAGCTCACCCTAAAACATGTCGGGTAAAAAGTTATTCTCATCCACCTGCCCCAAGCGGACATGTCAAGAATAAGTAACATGGGAACCTTTTGCTGTTTGTCTTGAAAATCTGCAAAATAGGCATCTCTATGAATATGTGAGTGAGTGACTGAGATAAGATAGACTGCAGACGAGACAGAGAGAGTGACAGATGGACAGACTGGCAGACATCCATCAAGATGATCAGACAGTCAGAAAGACAGGACAGAGACAGACAGAGGGTGACAGACCGACAGCCAGACTGACGGCCTGTGACTGACAGATCAGTCCTACCGTAGAGCTTCGGGCTGCGGGCGTGTCCACCAGATAGCGTGCGAAGGGGTTACATTGGTTTCCTCCATAGTCTTCCACTTGCAGCCTCGGAATGGCAATCATAGGTCGAATTACTCCAGGTTTAGTCTAGAAGAAATGAATAAATGCATGAGAACTTAGAAGTTAGTTCAGTGTGTTGTTGTGGTCTGAGATTGCAGTTCACTACTGTTGACACAGAGCAGAAATGAAAGATGTGAAATCGATTTGGCACCTGGGTTTCTGCAGGCATTCTTTCCAGGGAAGATGGCGGCGGGCTGCTTACAGTCGCCTGAGGACACAAGCAGGTTTACCAGAACATAATGCCCTTCATAACGTCTCCCATGGCATTCGGTTACATTTGTCAGGTATAACTATTTACCCTGAATTGAATTACACATGTATCAAAAATGCTGTGTGAAAGAGAATTTGCTATCTGCTCCAGTTGGAGTGTCTCCAGAGATGCAGAGATCCAGAGTGTCATGTTTTGGGATGGATATCGAGTTGGCAGGTTGACAGTTTCTGTTAATTCTATGTGTGTACTTGAAGCAAATAACAGAAAGGCTCACATATTTAGTCTCTCGCCCCATTGGCCTTCCTAAAAAGACAGGAGGAGAATGGGAAAGCCATCCGTAGTGAAGAAAGACTTAACATCCTTCAACCACCTACATCCTTCAGTGCGCACGTAGCCTTGTTCAATTTCCTATCTCTACCTCATCACTCATTGTTCATGGTTCGTTACTGATGAGGATAACTAATGTATTATCTATCTGCTGTCCTTTTAGAATAATATCTACATTTACCCATTCACAGGCCAAGGTCTTCGAAGGAAAGTAAATCATACACACACACAAATAATATATCTATATCTATATTTATATAGATAGATATATCCAGATATATACACATATATATATATATACACAAAAACATGCATTTTCTTTTATTTGTACAAATACTGGTTATCATTCTGTCAGCAACAATGAAGCCTATCACACAACAAATGCCATTTTTGGGAGATATGTATTGATGTTCACCATTTCCTTTTGCATTGCATTATGCATCAAGAATAAATGTATAAATATATTTGAATGCAAAACATTTTTCTTCTTCACAATAATTTATAATTGGTTTGTTTAAAAAAAATATGAATTATATTTTAAATTGTTATATTGTGTTTACTGCCAATGGAGCTCTTTCACTTAAAGCATACCATTAATATAACCATCATCTGCTAATTCCTGAGGTTGAAGGAAATCCTTTTATTTGACGATTTTAAACAAAAGACATTTCATTGACATAATTAAAGAAACAAGACGTGTATGTAAAGTGTACGTGGAATTAAAGAATACTGCTCAGTCCTTTTCCTTTTGATATGCGTGTGGATAACTTCAGAGCAGGCTGTTTTAGACACAAGCTGTGTTCCCACTATGTCACAGTGTAACTTCAGTTGTGGCCTTTCAACAGTTATGAGATGATTCTGGACCCAACCCTGAACCTGTTATCTCCCATCAAGAGTTCAAAGTGTTGGATTCCGTACCTTCGGACCTGTGACCGGGTGACTGGACTCTCCGGACGGCTGAACCAAGAATGAGGACACCATACTCTTAACGGTCAGAAAATGTAAACCATCAAATGAGTCATTGTTAAGTGTACACTTTGTCAACACATACAGAGTTCTACCACACGGAGGTCGCTCACTTTGGGTATGCCGTCTTCCAGGATCTTATCAATGACTGCATACAGCTCCTCGGACTCCTGTCTGAGCTGGGCAGGTGAGCACATCTGGGAGGGAAGAGAGGAGGGAATGGGGATGTTAGAGTGGAGAGAGTTGTCGTGCGAGGGTGGTTTCTTCCAGGTCTAGGAGTCTATAACTGTGTTTAGAGTCAAGTCAAATATAGCCCTTAATCACAGTTACGGTCTCACAGCCCCACATTATACGATACCCCCACTAACCCTAAGCCCTCTAAAGGGCAAGGGAAAAAAGACTCCTGCAAACCCAGAGGGAAGAAACCTTGAGAAGGGAGGAACACAGAGGAGATATAAGGATATTTCCTTCCAGGGACAACCAGAAGAGCAATATGTGGCAAGTTATACAATGACATACAATGGTAGCAAAAAGGATTAGCAACGACAAAAGAAAGCAAAAAAGGTTATGTGAACACTATTAGAAAGAATGGTTGACTAGAATTGGTTGAATCATATTTAGCATTAAATATTAGTAATGGGGACTATTTAGTCATTTATCAGATGCTTGTATCAAAAGGGACTTACAGTGAATTCAGATACATGTGGAACAGGGATTTGAGAATCTTGCTCCAGGGGAATGGGTCACTGGGGAACTCAGAACCGCTCAGCAGGGAGTCCAACACCCTGGGCCATGACACTATCCTACCCGCCTCCATTAAGTAATGAAGGGTTGCTAATGTGATGATTGAACATCGCGCTTCAGGAATTACCTTGGCATGTGGGTCCTCCACACCTCCAGTCCCACTTGGATCGTCCACTCGCTCCACCTGCTTGTCTATCACCTGCCAACACAAAGGGTCAATTCAAACCCCAGGGAATTAATTACTATAGTAGTCTAGGTTTACATTAGATTATAATGTAATGGTATTCAGTTACAAATATAATGGCTGGCTCTAACTGAATCATACTGCTGTAAAACTAGAACAGACCCTGTATCAATGATCAAAGATCTTCTCCTGGGATAGGATTTCTCATTAACTTTTTACTCCTTTATAAACAAAATCATACATCAGGATACATTTGTAAATTATCATTTAATAAAATAATAATAACGTCATTTATGTTTTATGCATCCTGACACAATTTTTTTTTATGTTTCAGTACATATTAAGTAATAACAAGCTTAGTTCACCTGCTGATCCAACAATAAGGTATTTGTGGGGATCGCAGCCAGAGACTTGTAACTTGACTTTATCTTGTGTGGCTGTGGTTCAACAAGGGAACAGAAGGGAATAGATATTAGTTGGGGTTAGCGGTGTTCTTTGAACTGAAACAGCGGCTTGGTTGGGGCTTCTATGTCTATTTGGAGGTCAAACTGCAAGCAGCCGCATCTATAATTTTCTGAATAAAAATTAAAAAAAAACAAGCAAGCTCACTGCAATCGATGTTCAAATTAGCATTGGGTGTTTCTGTGGTGTGGGTAAATGAGTGGGTTCCCGCTGGTTTCCGTTTGAAGCTGGTGTTCTGGATTGCAAAGTTCTAAGAGTTAACTCCATGTCATAAAAAAGGGCCACTTGTCATGTTTCTTTCTCCCCATATGTCACACAGACCTTTTAAATTTGTAAAATAATTTCAGACTTCTTTAGAAAGAAGCTTCTACTTTGATTCCGGTTCGCTTTATAGTTGGCTTTGGGCTTTGTTGAAACGCTGCAAACTTTAGTTTCAAGACGCTTCCTCAGCCATGGACGTACACAGCAAAATCCCTTATATATACCGCGGTGAAGGAAAATAGTTCAAGGGAACATTGATATGAAAAGGAATGAATGTGGGTCTTTATCAAGACGGAGCAGATCACTCAAAACCTGTTAGAAACACACACGCACAGAGAGAGAGAGCGTCAGAGCATTGACTTGACAGGCAGAAGTCATGCAACCGGCAAACACAAACTATAGCTACCTTTCTCTTTTTACCCTCCCTGTAAGTGCATTCTGACCTCCCACTGCCTGGTCTCGGAGACGGCGTGGAGCGCAGAGAGGGAGAGGGGGATGGGCAGGGGGTGAGGTCGCAGGCTTGGGAGGCGGGCGAAGGCGTGAGGGTGAAGCGGTCGGGGGTGGAGGCGCGAGAGCTGTTGGGCGACGGCCATCCAGGGGAAAACGATGGGAGTGTAGCGTGAAGGAGACAGGCAGGAGGAGCGGGGGGGAGATGAGATCTTGTCCCTGGGGGAATCACGCAGAGTCGGCCCAGGGACGGAAGTGTTGCCTAACACGGGTGACTTTGTTGAAGGATGCTTTGGCAGCTCGGAGTGTGAGTCAGAGGCGAAAGGCTGTTTTTTCAAGCAGGACTGCAGAGATCGAGGTTGCGGAGAAATGCAATCAAGCCTGGCGGTGGCAGGAAGTGGCGAGGGACTGCACACCCGCCGAGCCGAGATATTTCCTGTGCCCGTTGTTTGGGGTGAGGGCTGTTTAAGTTTGGTTTGAGCTATTTGTTGAGGCTTGTCCGCAGGAGACCCATGGTCTGTTTGATTAGCACCCCACTTCGGGCTGGGGGAGAGGGGTCCGGAATACCAACAGGGGCGGGATAGGTGGAGTCGTGATGACTCCGTACCCTCATCAGGTTCAGTGAGATTAGCTCCATTAGCAGTCACGGCTTTGAGCTGGGATGTCGGTGATTGCAGCGGAGGGAGTGGAACGTGGGGCAGCGCAACCCCCTGCTCTCCTCCTGTAGCACGGAGCGCAACAGGACTTGTAACCGGACGGGAAAACACCGTTTGAAACTTTGGCTCCTTGCCTGTGGGATAATTGTGATCCAAGGCCGGCGTTTCTGTCAGGGCGGCGTCCTGAGCTGTAGCCGTCCCGGATGTGCACCGACGGCAGGGCGGGGCGGCGTCTGAAGGAGTCCCAGTGACTGCGGCTCTGCGGCTCTGCGGGGGCCTCTGTGCAGACCAGCGACGGGGATAGGGCAGTTTGGGGGGACACAGGGGCCAGGCTGGAGGCGGCCGAGCAGGCGGTGCAAGAGGCCAGGGTGATGTGGTTAATGGGCCAGCAGGGGGAGTAGGGCCTCTGCAGGGTGGGGGAGAGCACGGGGAGACGACCCTTCCTCAGGATGGCCGTGAGCAGGGACAGCCTGGTGAGCGGGGGCCGGTGGCGGCGGGGAGGGGGGGGCAGGGACGGCCCTACGGACGAGGCCAGGCTCTCGCAGGACGACAGGCAGGAGGCCTGGGGCATGTGCAGCATGCTGGAGCCGGTGGCCAGGGCGTGCCTCCGGACCCGGACCACGGTGGGGGTGAACGCCCCCGAACGAACCGAGGAGCACGGCGAGACGGCGCGGCTCAGCGACAGCGGGGACGTAGCGCTGGACAGCTGCATGGCCGACCAGCTCCTCTCCCTGTCCCAGCCGTCGGAGAACACGGACTCCCGAGAAGAAGCCTGGCTGGAGAACATGCTGGAGATATCAGTGGGGCTCTGAACCCTGAAGTCTGCCGGCGGCCTATTTGTAAAGACACCCGAGCCGGGCTCGGCACCGGGATAGATATCGTGACAGCGCTGCTGAGAAAGGCTCTCGTGTTTACCAACAACGGTCTCCATAGGAGCCACTGAGCGGCGGTGAGTGTTGTCACCCTGCAGACTGAGTGGAGGTGAAGGGTGAGGGAGGGCGACGTGATCCGCCCAACGCTTCGACTAAAGGAGAAGAGAAGGAGAGTTGGAAGGAAGGAAAACATGATAGCCGAGGTCGACTGTGTTCACTCATTCACAGTGAATACCACAGAGATTGTATGGAGTTAACCAAATAGAACAAACTGGTAGCATATGCTTATTAAAAGGAAAAGATGAAGCCCTGTCGAGACACGACTTGCGAGAGGAGAGAAACGTTGACTCTGGAACTAGAGATCAAACAATAAAGTGTCTCTAAAGCACTTGAAAGGGAAGGCCTGTTACACCATACTTATGAATAACTGCTAAAAATAAAGCAATTAATATATGTTGTAGACAATCATCTTCACAGATTCATTACACCATATGCAGGACTCTTTATGGATTGTACACATAATTAGAATGTCAGATTTAAAATGTAATCTACTAGTACTATATATAGTACTGCACTATTTATGTGTAACATACACTGCATGTGCACAACACAAAACCCTTCATATTACAATATCCATAATCCTGTGAATCCATCGACCTGTATGAATCTGTCATCATATCGATTTTCATTTATCATAATGAATTAAAGTGCAACTAAAGTCCCAATTCAACTTACCCCAAAGTTAGTCCTTTCCTGCGTGGGGCTTTTAGCTCCTTCCTCCATGGCGTGATTCACATGAAATATCCCCGCTTTATACGTCCAACCGTCCGACATGACCTCCCGGATCCGTCCGCAGAAAACAGCTGAACTCTGACCACAGAGAGAGAGAGAGAGAGAGAGAGAGAGCGAGAGAGAGAGAGAGAGAGAGAGAGAGAGAGAGAGAGAGAGAGAGAGAGAGAGAGAGAGAGAGAGAGAGAGAGAGAGAGAGAGAGAGGTGGGTGGCGGGGGGGGGGAGAAATGAGGCAAATGTTAACTGGTGGGAAGGTAGCCCAAGCGAGCCCACACTGAACTCTCTGCCCAGAATTTACTTCTGACTTCCCTCCCTTCAGGGAAGTACCGTGACTACCCCCCCGCCCCCCCCAGGGGTGTGATTACTTTCACTGGAGCATATGCACATAACATAGGATTCACACGCACCACCATCACATGCTCTGCTGCTGGGATTAGCACGGCAGGGAAACCCTTAGCGAAGCGATCATGTGACTATTATATGGTACTCAACAATCTCGATTTGCATACAGTGCTATGTGTTTAACAAAATGACCACAATACAGGGTTGAATCAGTTGGGGTCTGTATGGCATTGGTGATGAGCAGTGACCAAGGGAAAGTTAAAGTTGTAACTTAATGTTGGTTGAAAGCTGAAGTGGGCCCCCCATTAACGCTCGAAAAATTACCAATGATAGTTTGAAGCATTCAAGTATTCTGATGTTATTATAAGGTAATCATACCTTCTGGACAAATTGCTCCTTGCCTGTCCCCTAACTATTAGCAGCCGTAATGACATATGACTTACAATGGAAGTTATTATCAGGTTCATCACCAGAGCTATGTTCACTCCATCATTCACTTGATTGACAGGCATTATGCAATGAAAAATATGAATCATATAGAGCATGAGTTATGTTTTTGAATCCCTCTTTGCAAAGGATTCAACAGGCTGCCGGAAACATTCCTGCGCATTGGTCGACCATACATTATGATACTGAGCTTCCTGTCCCGCCTCATCCCAAAGGCACTCTTTTAGATCGGGATCTGGGAACTGGTTAAGGCTGCACAGTTCATCAAATACATAATTGAGGCTTTATGGAATGGTGCAATTTGCATGTGACAGAGGATGTTATGCAAACAAAACATGTAGGACTGCATAAAACCGCGCATATCCCTTGCAACAGGTCAACCCAATTGTGAAAGTGGGACTCATTTGGTGTTTGGCAGTAAACAACTATACTTTGGACGCTTAAACGTCAACAAGAGAAGCACGGCTGCAATAAGAGTGTGACTATTCTGTCAGGATATGATTAACCATCGCGTCTTGCCAAAGGCCTACTCGGAACGCTTTTATATGATGCCCTATTTCTGACGTCCAATCTGACATCAATCGGACACTCAGGAACACTCTACAAATAGACATCAACAGCCTGGGCAACGAGATAGAAGCTTTAGCATTCAAATAAACAACCTTTAATCAACCTTACAGGCCACTGGCTATGAATGATGGATATTAAGAAATACTTATACTCAATACCTATCGCCTCAAGAGTCAACATTCATTAGGCGGGGACTTGGGCTTGTTATAAATTAAAGGTGCAGTGCAACACATCTCAGGACTCGATTACAATACCATTGAACAGATACATTGAAAGAATGGGAAATCCAATGACAATGTCCTCTTGTCTTTAAGAAATGAAAACCAATTGTTTCCATGTATAAGTGTCTCATCGTCTGTGTGTTGAAATGGTCAAAGATGTTGTTGTGAACAAATCGCTCGAATGCTAATGTTGACCAGCCAGAAAGAGGAGACAACAGAAAGTAAAGTGAGGGCGAAGGATCACTGTCACACTCCACCACTTATTGTTCAGCGTATGGTCAAATAAAGTCAATTTCACTTTAGCTTACTAAGCCAAATTGAAGTCAAGACAGTCTCAGGAATATGCCCCAGCGACGGTGCCAGCCCCCTGCTGAGAAGACGTTGCTGGGAGCGGTTTGATGCCGTATTAAAGCGTAAAAATAACACCCAGGCCATGGCCCTCGCAACATGACCCTGGATTACCTTTTTGATTGAGCTATTTAATTGCTCAGCAACCTATACCGTATGTTAAAAAATCAAGTTGATCCCAATGGGATGATTATAATGATTAGAGAGTCTTGTTCATTTCCATCTGCAGCACACATGCTGATTTGATGATGTTTTACAAATCATATAAACAGTGAATCACATCCTTATGAATAGAATGTAAATGTTTACTCATTCAGAAATTACTCTTCAAATTCATACTTATGTTATGCATATTTTAACTACGTGCACGCACACACACACACACACACACACACACACACACACACACACACACTGTTATATTGAAATCAACCATTTAATAAATCCAAAGCTATACTAATGAAACATTAAATATTTTCATTGAGGGTTTTAATAACGCACAGCATTATTATACGTAACTGAGCAGTAATCAAGGATGGCCTGTTAATTACATGTACTATTGCACTGTACCTTAATTTGTTCTGCTTGTAGTGCTCCAGACGCTATACACGTCTCTGCATCAGTGATCACACTTTTAATTTGTAATTGCTGCGTCCGCAGGCTCAAACATGGAAAAGGAGAGATAGCATGCTTGATATTCCAAATGAAACCTGAGAGAACAGAATGAAAGATGTGTTAATTATACCTGGTACTGTCAAGCACATTGAAGCAGAGAAATCAAGGGGCTTTCACATCGCTGGGATTCATGAATTCAAAGATGAGGAAATTAATTCTCAGCCCATATTACCTCGATGGACGTAAGTTGTTTTTCTGCCTGACACATTCCCAAACACAGTTTTTTTGGAGGAATGTTTTCAAAACCTTCAAGTAGCACCAATGGTCACAATCTCCTCTTTTATCATTTTAGATTTGTTGGGAAAATGTCACATCCACGTGGACAATCCAAAGAGGCTCAAGTGTTTCTTTAGAAGGGTTGTACTTCTCATCCATATTAATAGACATGGGCCTTGGTTTGGCTATATTTGTTGTTGCCGGGGTAATAACGGGAGGAGTTGTAATCTCTTCTTGATACTAATCATAGCCCCCAATGTAGTGAGGTCATCTACCCAGCGAAGGCACACAGGAAGTTCTCCCAGAAATCAGCAGAAGTCATAGCAGTAGGCAATTGTTCCTGGACTTGATCGCTCACTATTAGCACAATAGAATTCTCTACATCTCGATCAGTCATTCTGAATAAGCTCCATTTGTAGAATCTGAATATGTTTGATTGCCAGTACGTTTTTACGAACAACGAATATGTCATTAAGTATCATTACTATTAATTGAGTTAATTAGCAGATAGTTTCCTCCAAACTGTCTTGGGTGTATTCAGATGCAGGTCACTTAGTAGCAGGTAGGATGCTGAGGAGGTTTCAGACATTCCCAATAAATATAACCTCCTTATCAACGGGGACTAGCATATGAGTCTTACATATCATGTAACAACTGCACACGGATATGGAATAATACCGAAAAGTCTGAATATCTGTCTTAAAGCCTTAAAACCAATGTGATTAAATAAATAAAACCTGGACTTGGCAGTGGCAGATGAAGTTCAATGTGAACAGGAGATAGGAACATAGGTACATTAGACTACAAGGTTAATACAACGAACACAGCGCATATCTCAGGATCAATTGGGAAGTAATCCCAGAGCCATGGTTTTCATGATTTATTCGTCACTTTTGAACTTCAAAGGAGCAGAATGAGGAGAAAGAATAAGACAAAGACGAAGAAGAAGATGAGATGAAGAAGAAGAAGATGAGAAGAAGAAGTAGAAGAAGAGGAAACAGAAGGAGCAGAAAAAGAAACAGAAGACGAAGACGAAGAAACAAAAGAAGAAGAAACAGAAGAAGTAAAAGAAGAGGAAACAGAAGAAGAAGCAGAAAAAGAAACAGAAGAAGAAGAAACAAAAGAAGCAGAAGAAACAGAAGAAGAAGTAGAAGAAGGGCAAGTGTCTGATGTCTGCGGAAAGGTAAAAGACACGACAGTAGAGGACGACCTCATTGGTATGCACCTTGGTGGGCGAGCCACTTGCGAGGGCATATTTTTAGACACCTTGTTGAACGGGGCTGACTTTAATCTTGCTTTGTACAACCGCCATCGCTATATACCGCAGATAAAGAAAAAGTGAAAAGAAGATAGCAGAATTTGGGGGGACTTCTTGGGTTTTGATGTAATCCCCCCCCCCCCCCCCCTTGCTGTTCTAGAACTACTGAACTACTGTCGCTACCACCCTGTCCTCCACCTATGTTTGTGTCGCACGGCACTAGAGCGCAAGCTCTAAAGGTCAACACCGGCATTTCCGACTTGCCACCTTAAGTTTTCCGTTGAGTGTTTAATTGCCACAGGAGTTGGCGGGGTCATGTCGTACACCTCAACAGCCCCCCACATACCCCCTGGATTATATTTCCACCTCCGGGCCTTTCCTCCCCCGCGTGTCACCCACGGCGAGCGTGATGTGACCGGGTTATTGCTCTCTCTCTCTCTCTCTCTCTCTCTCTCTCTCTCTCTCTCTCTCTCTCTCTCTCTCTCTCTCTCTCTCTCTCTCTCTCTCTCTCTCTCTCTCTCTCTCTCTCTCTCTCTCTCTCTCTCTCTCTCTCTCTCTCTCTCTCTCTCTCTCTCTCTCTCTCTCTCTCTCTGCCACCCCCTAAATCACTGCATGAGGCAAGACCACCCGCCTCACGCAGTGATTTAGGTGCTGGGGTTTGCTGTGCCTTCCTTCCCCCCCGCGTGTCACCCACGACGAGTGTGATTATTGCTTGTGTGTGCAGGGTCAATATACCCAGGAGGAGCCATTAAATGCAGTCTCTCTCTCTCTCTCTCTCTCTCTCTCTCTCTCTCTCTCTCTCTCTCTCTCTCTCTCTCTCTCTCTCTCTCTCTCTCTCTCTCTCTCTCTCTCTCTCTCTCTCTCTCTCTCTCTCTCTCTCTCTCTCTCTCTCTCTCTCTCTCTCTCTCTCTCTCTCTCTCTCTCTCTCTCTCTCTCTCTCTCTCTCTCTCAAAATGGACCCATTAGTAGGGGGTGCATGCTGATGTTGACAAGTGCAGAATCAAATAAGAGACGGAAATGTTTTATTCCATTTTGAGTCATGTTTCTAAAAAAGATTTTCCTGATAATCTTGACGTTATCATCATGCATTATATGTTCAAATTCCAACGTATCAGTCCCGTAACGATCCCAGGGACACTGCATATGCCATAACTCTGCTGCCACGTTAGAACATAAACAACGGGCGTGTCACTAATTAAAGAGTTTAGTGGCAGACAAACACTACCCCTCCCTTCAGAGACGAGAGTCTGTACAAATATAACTGCCTCTGCCAGCTGCTCTCTCCAAAATAAAAGTGTGCTGCTAGTCAAGTCCACATCAAAGAAGATTTCTGATAAAACTGAAAACCAAAATCCCTTCTTACACACTGAAGACCTCCTGGAGCCTTTATTTAGTCAGATCAAATGTCTGTTTGACGTTAAATGATGAAAAGCCACAATACAAACACCACTAATCTGTGTGTAGCTGTAAGGATATTATATTAAAGTCGCAAAGTGTAACATTTCACCTAGCTTGTAGCTTAAAATAACCTAGACATCTCTGTAGTCCATGCTGATAGATAGACACACAGTTGCACAGCCAGTAAGATTGGACAGAACACTGAATTCTCAAAGTCTCCTACAATCTGGGAGGGGGTCTATGTTACACATTGCGCCTTTAATATGTTGTTACTTTTATTGTATGAGCATGCATGGGATATAATGGTATTAGTGATGCTTTTGTGTGTGTGTGTGTGTGTGTGTGTGTGTGTGTGTGTGTGTGTGTGTGTGTGTGTGTGTGTGTGTGTGTGTGTGTGTGTGTGTGTGTGTGTGTGTGTGTGTGTGTGTTTGTTGTTGCGTTTGGGGACAGGGCAAAAAGAGAGGAAATGTGTCGAACATCAAATGACACCGTCTTACCTTTCCCAGACGCCCGTGTGTGTGCTCTCCATTCCAGTTTCAAGTGCCTTTACATCACAGCAACACTCCGGTACACTCTTCGAGAAAAAACATTAACACATGTTTCTTCCACAGATGTCTTTAGGAATAAAGTCAAGAGTGCGTGGTGTTCCTTTTCATCTCAGATGTGTGTGGTGTGTAATCTAAAACCGTTGTTGTGTGCCATTTGGCTGCCTTTTAAAGCCACGTAACATCCAGAAATAGCCAGAGATAGTACGCAGCACTGTGGGCAGTGATAACAATGTTCACACTGGTAGCAGGGTACACCACTATCACTTCCCTTGACCCATTGCTTTGGTTTACTTGTTAAACTAGGGACAAATATATATATATATATATTCTTAGAATGTACCCAACACATGTCCATGTTTTGCCATATGGGTGTTGTAGCACAGTGTTTTCTTGGTTAACATCTGTGTTACGAACATTGAAATTACACAGCTCTCCAAAGAGAATAACCTTGACAACATGGCATTTAGAGAAAAAACAACATCAAGAACACGACGACTTACGGATTACTAAGACCAGACAATAGGACCGACCAACGATGCAACATACATATACTTATATATATATATATATATATATATATATATATATATATAATAGCCATTGTTTGTTTGCTGTACATATATTTAACTATTGAACTATTCACAATGTACAGTACCATATTATCATGCTCTTATTTTTACTTTCTTTCATTTCTTTCTTTCTTTATTGTATATACTACTTAGTACCTGCACTGTCGAGGAGAGCTTGGAACACATGAATTTAATTGCCAGCAATGACTGCTACTGCATGTTTTGTTGTGTATTTGACTAAATAAAGAACTTGAACTTGAACACATGTGCAATGTATTTCTCTCACGTAAGTGTATAACACCAAGCATCAAGGGAGAATCAAATAATTACACTGAATTATTATACGAATTATGGTATAATTGTTTTTGGTGTTGTGCATACAAAAGCAAAAACACAACTCAAATTACATCTATGATTTCCCTTGTTATTCAATGTTTTAATTGCTTCCAGGGTTGGAAAGTGTATGGTGCGATAAACAGTGATTAGTTATGACAAATAACCATAGAAGTACTTTGGAATGATTCACTAACTGTTGTAGACCTAACAGCGGTGGGCCACAGAAGATATACTTCTAAACAGTGGCGTCGTTAAGCCTGGGCATCTGAGGATACTACCCCGAATGTTTTGATGAATAACCCCCGACCAAATTTTTGTTCATCTCTCATTCATGCATCAAAGCCTCCAAAATAATGTCGTTGTTCAAAAACGCAAGTACGTTTTGGGTCCTCTGTATGTCATTCAAGCAGATCTACTGCTATCAACTTGTGTCTCTTAAAAGTTAACTTGTGTCTTGTACATTGACAATGTTTTACATTTTTCTTTATAAATGTTCCAATACCCATACGTATTTGTTGTAATAAGACTTTTTTCATTTACTTGGATAGGAAGTGTGCCCCTGGTATTTGTGCAAAATGTTAAACCTGGATTCATAATGTATGAACTTATATCTGAATGTATGTATATGTGCATTTGAAACATTCTTTCAAATTTTGAAGTTGACTCCTGTTAGTATTATAATATTATTATAATAATAGTTATGAGACAAATATCTCTCCATTAGAATAAGTGGGAACCTGTTACAGGGCTTGACATTGCACTACACTGCAGGAACTGTATCTGACTATGGTGTGTGTGTGTGTGTGTGTGTGTGTGTGTGTGTGTGTGTGTGTGTGTGTGTGTGTGTGTGTGTGTGTGTGTGTGTGTGTGTGTGTGTGTGTGTGTGTGTGTGTGTGTGAATTTTTTTTATATTCCAATAAACTAATGTTAAACATAAGTAGTTTTCTGAGCTGAGCTCTTCTCCGCTTCTACGATGAGGAACGAATAAAACCACGGGAAATCTCAACGCCTGACAGTAGCATATAACAGAGCGCCTTGCTGTGTTTCTGTCCATAATGACTTATGAAGTGGATCCCAACAAGCCAGCAAGTGTATTTACTTGCAGGCTGGCAGCACATTCACTCTCCACCCCCCACCTCTCTCCTCTCTATAAACAAGTGAAAGCAGACCTCTAGACTGGACTCTAATCCTTTAAGTACACCACATTCTTCATTCCTGTCACAGCTGCTCTTGTCCCTTCAAATCCAGCCATGGCCCTGCCCTCCCTGCATCTCTCCGTCTACGCCTGCAGCATGTGCAGAAGGAGATAAATAGACAAGAGATGGAACAGTGCTGTATTTTCAATTGCCATATATTGAGCAGTTGAATGTTGACCTCTGAAGGTCGTATCTATTAGGGACAGGAATACGCTTGAAATGTGGATGAGTGACACCATTAAGGCATTCTATATTGACGGTATCTTTCAAAAAGCCGTACTTTTAAATGTGCATGAATTGAAGGCTACATGGAACATTTAATAATAATACAGATATATAACCTGGTTTGAATCCAGTAGCAATCATTTATTTGCAATGCCACATACACCAACCTATACAGCTTTGTCCATACTTTTTTGTACAAATTGTGATTCTCTTTTTCAATGCGCATGGCGAAAAATAGGATTCACAAAAGAAAAAGAGAGAATAGCATGCAGAGTCATTGTGTATACTCTGCTCACCAAAATCAACAACATCTGCATCGCCTACGTTCCCCACCTGGGTTTGTACAGACAATCTCTTGAGACAGACCGGGATGCTTGCCGGCATTAACAACCCCACCACGCAGTAATTGACTGATAGCCTTGCACATGGGGCCTGGCATTGCCATTGGCATCATTGCTACTGGATGATTATCACCCTAAAAACAATAATGAATGGCTCTTGGCTGAGGAACCAAACGTGCGCTGAGGGCGGTTCTCCTCCTGGGGAAGTTACCAGGGAAGCCAGATTGCTGCACAGCATCGCCTGAAGATGAAAGGAGAGATAGGAGGCTTGCGAGTGCAGTTTCCAGAGTAACCAGTGACTGTTTTTGTTTAGAGAGACAATGTGCTGGCCCAGTAATAAACACTGCCATCTCACATACAAGCAGGCTGCTTGTAGATATAGTAAAACAATTCAGAGACACTCTTTTCACCCACCAACAGCAGAGCAAGAGAGAGAGAGAGAGACGTGCTCCCACTCAACAGTTCACTCAAGTCTGTTTCAACAAACAGCTTTGGAATTCGTTTCACAGTTCGACAGCTGTCCCTTATGAACGTGACATAAATGGAATTTGTTAAAAAGGTAATAGTGTGAGATTGTTTCTAAACCTCAGAAAGAGAGGCAATGAAGATTGATTTTGGTGTTGGTTTAAAATATATTATGATTATAATTGTGTGTGTGTGTGTGTGTGTGTGTGTGTGTGTGTGTGTGTGTGTGTGTGTGTGTGTGTGTGTGTGTGTGTGTGTGTGTGTGTGTGTGTGTGTGTGTGTGTGTGTTGTGGCTCAGATAACCATATCAAATTCTTTAAATCCTTCTCTTGTTAGAAGAATAGATAAAGGCATAATATATTTGTCCAGTAAGACCAGACCCCAGATGAAAAATAACGGAAATAACAATCTGTTGACTGATGTGTTTTCCATCACTTTCAAGGACTCATAAACAAGCATTCTTCTGAGTAAATAATTAAGGAATGTTTAATAGTCCTATGGTGTAATTGCCACTGTGATAAAAATGTGCTTCATTTTGAAAAAAGGAAAATGACATCGAAGAAGAATAAAGAAAAGAAGGATGGATTACATTGAATGACAATACAAGATACCAAATGAGCAGATGGGTCGCTAACATTTTCTAAATTCATTGGATAAAAAAATATTTTCCACGGCTCCCAACAGATAAGACAACGAGGTGTCTAGTGACCCACGGACCATCCACACTGCTACACATGAAGATCAGGCCCATGGCATTTTATGTGCGGCCTTTATAAAGGTTTATAACGGTTCTGAGGGCTTCACCCTGTCAATGGCCCTGACACTGGTATAGTCAGCAGGTAGCAGCACATTTATAGCTCTCTACATGGCGGCTTAAAGCTCCACTGTGGACCTTAACACTGAACGATTTTGGTTTGGTTTTGTTGGTTGGTTTGGTTTTGTTGCAGTGAATCCTGCACTACAATTCAGTTTGGTCTGTGCCGGCCAATAGTGGGAAAAAAATACAACGGAGGACGTGACGTCAAAACTAACATTTAGTAAAGTGGAAAATAAATTTAGTTTTTTTTGTCATATAACAAATTTAAAAGCTCTCACTACTACCTGGCTTAAAGACATAGTTGCTGTTCGCTTCGTATGTTGCTTTTGTTTTTTGTTGCTCTTCTTATCGGCAACGTCACCGTGTCTGGTGCCAACTCTGGCCATGAGAGGCCGCTAGTGTGCAAAGTTACATAATATCTCTTTAAATACGACGTAGTTATCGTTCACCACTTGACCACTTGACCACTGGACCTGATGGAAATTCTCTTTTCTGTTGTTTTTAAAGTAGAATACTTACTGTCTTACCACATTCTCACTGCACATTCTCAGTCGTCTTTGGAAGACATCTTTTGTGTCTCTACAAATATAGCCTCAGACACGTAACATAGTAATTATGGCAAAATGGCATCTGGACTATCATACGCAATGATCTCAAACTGACAAAATGGTGATAACAGCCTTAAGATATTGAATGGTAACGGCACTTTGTTTCACCACCGCAGTGTTTTTTAAAAGTGGAGATCATCATTAGAGGTCACACAACGTCTTTGTGAGTTTGCTGAGGTCAAGGCGGATAGTGAGGGCTCTTGAAGGTACCAGACTGGATGTGAACATCTGCTGAAACAGAGTCGGCTAACAACAGCTCCCCTTCAACACCATGTGACAAGGCGTCCACGTCATCGTCCGAGGTAGCGGGATGAGTCAGGATAATCCTCGGGATCTGGTGGATAGTTGGCATGCTTTAGAAACAATATTCTGCTATATGAAGGTCAAACATGAGTTTTGTAATTTGTAGACGCTTTCGAATATGTTTACCCCCCCCCCCCTTCACACACACACACACACACACACACACACACACAATACGGTTGTAGGCTATGTGCTGCTTGCGTTTAGTTTTTGCATCAATTTGTCCGTCCCGTCTCTTTCTTGGGCGTGCCCATGGATGTGTGTGTCGTCTGTGCAGACATCCATGTTAAACCGTGGGGAGAACGCCCTGGAGATGGAATGCTTCATATTTGCAGAGAGTGGCGAGCAAGTGGGAGGGACTCAAAAACCTCCATATTTCTTCTAGCCTCATGAGACCATCAACATATTCAAGTTTGCGTTTGGTTTCGTAATGAATATAAGTTGCTGGACAGTAATCTGACGTTCGTAGCTCACAGAAAGTAGGAGATTGGCTCACTTACCGGATGCTGTCCCATAATACTCAGCATCCGCTGCTAGACAACCTCGGTGGTGATTTGTGAGAGGGTTGATTGGCGAGCTGCTAATTGGTTGTCTGTGTGGGTGTGCCTTCTGTTGATTGGTTTACCGGCTGGAGTATAAAGTAAGGCAAGCCAGTAGAGGCACCTCAATCTCGCTCACCGAGAGGTGTGTTTCAAGCCAATGAGTGCAATGTTAATAAATGTATTACCCTCCATTTATTTCCTTGAGGATTGCACTTTCTTGAGGCTGACAAGGAGGTGAACATTTTACGGTTATAGTTCCCCCGAGAATAACCTCTATCAGATTCTTGCTGAGAATACTTTGAGATTTTATGGTTAAATCAAATCGGAGAAATGTGACTCCGTTGGAGGCATAATGTAGAAATCATCCGTGAATTAAAGAAAAAGCGAAAACGAAATGATGAAATACCCTTTTGGTGGGGGGATGTAGTACTGACCGTCATGGTGTTTTTCTCCCCTTCAAACGGGTTTGTTATCGTCCGCGCGTCTGGCTCCCGTTTGAATAACTTCCAGTTTGGTTCCATCTCCAAATCAGACTGCAACGCAGGAGGAAGGAAAACAGGTAGCTAAATATTAAAGGGGTGTGGATGAAAAAAACAACCTGTGCTAGCTGTTGTGGCTAACCACTTACATTTCCATTACAGACAACAATATCGATCCTCCCGGGCATGTTATCCACCTTGGGCATTTGGCATCCCACATCCTCGTGGTGGAATCGTTGTTGACTCAACTTTACACCCATCTCCTGGTTGTCCTGGATACAAACCTGGATTGGCAGCATCTTCTCTCTAAGCACTTTCATCTTAATGCAACTTCCTGCATGCCTGAGGGCACTGACAGCTTCGTGGTGGGCCATCCCCTGCACGTCAAGTCCGTTCACCTGGATGAACCGGGAACACACCATACTTCAGGGCAGGTGGGAGAAAGTAGGAGCTAAAATTTTAGGGTTGATTATTAAACCCTTGCACGTGTATTCCCTGCCAAGATTAATCCCCCCCCCCCCCCATGTCAGTCTATTTTATAATAATATTAAAAAGATTGATCATTTTGTTTAGCATTTTCTTTCAAGTAGCCTACCTCCCTCTGGATTGTAATATAGCTTGTGTCAGGATGCCCTCTTCAGGTCAAAATGAGAAACAGCTGTGTCTCAAGATAATTCGAAAAAAGTGAGAACAGCCAAACATAGTCACTGCAACATAACTTGTATTTGCCCCTGTTGTGTCAGTCAGTGAATTTCAAGTCCATGTCAGTAACAGAGATTATGTAAATTAAACAATAATAATTTCCCCCCAAACCTCCAGCAATCTGTCTCCAACGTGGATCCCTGCCTTATCAGAAGGACCTCCTTCAGAAACTCTTGAAATGAAGATGCCCTGAAACAAAAATAAAATACACACAGACAGTACATCAACCTAGAACAATTTTATATTTCTTTCTTTTAAAGTGAAAATCACAGTGGATTATAGTCTTAGCTTTAGCCACCTTAAGCCTTTTTGGTGGCTAAACTGAATTAGTGCTTACTTCATCATGTTCTCTGTAGGGCAGAGAACCTTTCCCTCCAGCGATGCTGATGCCCAAACCGCTGCTCTGATCGCACACTTTGATCTGCAACTACAAAGTTTCTCTCCATTAACAACTACAGCAAAGAGACAACTTTCAGTGTCTTTGAAGCAGACTTCAACTTCACAACAGGATAGTCCTACCGCTTCAGAGCTAAAGAAAAACCATACCAGCTCTAACAACACAACAGCTCCTAAAAACATTTTGAGACATACAGTAGATCAAGCAGTGAAGATCTGATGCAGTTACTCTTAAAGGCACTTTGGAGACGCGTGGAGGAGCTGGGGCCTGCTCTTCTCTGGGAGACTGGTACGCCTGGTATACCATGGAGGAGGAAGTGGAGGAGGGGACATCTAAGGCCTTTGAAAGACCTCCACCGTGACCGGCTCCAGGATCTAGAGCTTTGAACCTGGATAACTTCCCATCCTCTTGAATGTCCCCCCTTAGGCGGCGAAACACCAGCGTCGTGTCACTCTCTGAAAATGGGTTTTCTCTGTCCTTAGAAGGTGGAGAGGGAGAGGAGAGAGAGAGGGAGAGGGGGGCATATTACCTGTGGTGGTATCAGAGATCAACTCTATCAGAGCTAGGGAGCTAAACTTCATATATATTTATATACTAAACGAATCCATTTGTTTATAACAAAAAATACATTGGATATCGTAATTAAAACAACATGAATTGCAGTAGATCACTTCCCTAGGCCTATATATTGAAAACAAACCTGGTTAGGGTGGTCCATTTCCTCATCCTTCTTGGGGCAAGAGGAACCCCTCGAGGCGTTCCTTGCCAACACGTGGTCGCTGGCTGGGGACCGTAGACCACTACAATCAGCCCCAGCATCATCCTGCACCTGAAGCTCTCTGCTCCCTGCCCAACAAGTGAGGGCCGAACTGGGCCAGTGTTGGCTTTCGGCCGCATAGGACGCGTTAGAGTGAGCGTTCCTACCAACCTGGAGACATTCACAAGATAACCGTTTCATGTGCTCAAATAAATAAGAAAAGGATGAAAAATTATCAACCAAGCTCATCTTTTCCCAGCTGTAATAACCTACAGGTAGAAAGCAATCTGGGTCCTAATGAATGGGAGCATAAGCTGCACACATTACATGCTAGTCGTGTCCCTGCATTGCTGCGGTCTCCCATTAAAAGCCCAATTGGCCAGCTGCCATATCAGGGACATGCAGATGGGGCACTAACAGCCCCAGGAGCAAGGGGGGCAATGCTGCTTATCATTAACTGGAGGGAGGGGGGGGAAACTTTAATTTAATTTGAAAATACCTCATACTGCGTGTGAGGAATTAAAAGGCTGTATCTCCAAAACCCAAATTGTATTATTCCACTCGGTATTTACCGGATTAACTTTGGCTTCAAAAGCAAACCATTTACATGGTGTTTGTCTGTTGGGGGAACAACTTTAAAAACTTGTGGGCTCACAATGACACAATAAGACCGAAAAAGGACCAATATTTTCATTGGGGTTATCTTAAGTAGTCTATATTGAATTTGTAAAAGAGGTTGAGCGCATGCACAAATATGTTGCAGCACATGTTACGTGGGTCGCACACCATACGAGCCACAGACCGACAGACATGCCACACGCGTGCAGAATAAGAAACATCAAGAGTGGCTGGGATGAACAGACACAACAGGTTGTCTGAGGGGAGAGAGAAATGGGAGTGAAATGAATTCGGCAAATCAACACCAAGTGGTTGAGGAACGTAGTAGTTTCGGTACGCTTATCAGGGTATGGAGACTTTGAAGAATATACTCTAATGAGGCACTGCATGACTATGAAGAAATAACAAACTTGTTTTTGCAAAAATTTGCAGCCATTTTTATTGGATCAGTGGTTAAAAGTTGACCAAATCATTTGGCTCAGCGTCCATGCTATTTCAGAACTGTTTTGTGCAGTTTGATCAAAATGGAAATAATCATCATAAGAATAGACATCAAACCAATTTGTATGACCTTTGGCTCACAATCCAAAAAACAAAAAACAAATGTATTCCGTACCATAAAATAGCCTTTATGTAATATGCAAGAAACTTTGTTAAATGCATTATAATAAAACTTCTAACAAGTAATTAAAAGAAAGGATCCATCCTTGTCATTTTTATCTGCAAATTTTTTTTGTTGCAATGATTATTCTATACAAAACTGGCGGTTTGAAAAAAAAACGTGAACCATTTTGGCATCCATTTGATAAACATTGCAAAATGACTCCATGAAGCACAGCATAAATTATTATACATATATACCTCAGCCTCATCCAAAGCCCTCTAGTGGACACGCTGTGGTAGTGAGGGGATTTTAAACAAATCCTTGAATCCAAAACCATTTAAAATCACCTTAAGATTAGCCCCAAGCTTTAAAAGAGGGTCAACAGAAGACAAGGCCATCAATTCACCCAGCAGTTCACTTTAAATAAGACATTAGTAAAAACGCATTTTGTTCAATGCTTTTACACTTTTAAAAAGGAAGTGAAATGTACCCAATTTAAAGAAGAGTTTAGAAAATCTAAATCTAAGAAATGTGCTATACATTTTATTTACATCCGAGCTGCCCGAAAAGTAAAAAAGTATAATTATTCACAAATGACTATACAATAATCCTCAACTCAGTCGGTCCATAAAACCTCCTGTCTTAATGGATCCTCAATAAGTAAAGAGTTACCCAGTGTTTAACAAAGAACAAAAGTATAATACATTTAAAGATTCTTGCAATATTATATCGAGTCCTTATAGTGCAACTACCTAACGTATGTCTTTCTTATTTACAGAAAAAGGCCTTTTAAAAACGAGTAAAAGTCTTTTAAAATATGTCATTTAAAAAGTATCAAGTTTGTGCAGATTATTGCCTTGGAAATTATTCAAAAAGAGAAAAGGCACATGAACCCTGGCCGACTCACAGAAAACCATAACCAACCCGGACCGGGCTTAAGATGGCGTAGGTGACTGGTGTTCTGATGTGGACCAGACGAAAGGGAAGGCCACACTGGGGACTGCAGGTCAATCAGAGGTCAACCCGGGAGGTCGCTCGGAGGGCCTGACGGGGGTGGTGGTGGGGGGAGGGGGGGGGGGGGGGGGGGGGTTGTGCGAGACGATATGGCAATAGAAACTAAAGGTAAAAGTATTTTGAAAGTTAAAATAAATAAAAGAGGGTCAGACCGACGTGGTCACTCCGTTATTGACCTCGTTTTTGTTGGAATCCAGGGCCTTGGCGGCGTTGAGGTCATTGCGGAGGTTCTCCGCGGCCTTCTTCATGGTCTTCAGCTCGCCGGGATGGGGAGTGGCCCGCCTCAACAGCGTTCCCTGTGGGGCGGTGATGGAAACGTTAGGATAAGATGGTACTTCAGCGACCCCAGACAGGAAATGGAGTGTTACAGCAGGAAATGCAGGGCGGTAGTAGAAGTGAAGAGATACAACATTTAAATTAGGGTAAGGGTTTGTTCTGTTCTCATGACATTTACATGTCATATAAAAGCTTGGAATCCACCAACATTCAACAACAACAGTGTTTTTACATGTGCATGCACGTACCCGTGCAAAAGGTACAAAGCAGTTGATATGAAAGTGAGCTGTAAATATCTTGTGAGTGACAAAATCTCTGGGAGGAAATTTTATTGGGTGGTGTATTGTGATTATTTTGGTTCACATTTTGCATCAGACTCGACACTGCTTGTCTTTTCTAAGAAAAGGGAAAATAATAGAACATAGCTAATTTGCATACTAATCTTCCTTTATTCCTAAAATACTTTGCTGAATAATATCAGGAGAAGAAAAAGGGTACTTGTTAGTACTTGTTTAGTACTTGTTATAACTACAATGCATTGCTGACTGTCTCAAAGGATTTGCAAAATTGATGGTTTGAAAAATAGAAGGGGCGATTTCAGCTCAACAGGGGGTTTCAGAACATAATACATAAATTATCTTCAAAGTGCTACCTCTCGCACAAGTCTTGACCTTGCGTTAAACACTACCATTATGTTGGGACAATAGTTCCAATAGACCGAACTTTGCCAGACCAATTTGCAAATTAGTGTAAGTCTGGAACCTCTCAGTTCAGTTTCCGAAGGGCGTTATCAATGGGCACAGGAAAAATGCCTCTGAACGCAACTGGATAAACCTACAACCAATCAGAGCAATGAAACTTGTGACACGTCAGCGGCAGCCATCTTGTTTTCTTTGGTAAATGCCTCAACAGCGCTCCCATAGGTCCTCTGTACAGTCATTGTATCAAACACACTCCATATCAGATAAACAGTTGTGATTGGCACGACCCGGAGCAGGTCTGCTGGAAATCTGTGAACGGGAGGGGTGCCGGACGAACATGTCCGAGCAAATCAAAACACGAGCTCGCAGATTCGTCTGATTCCCAGGCTAGCCATTAGCAGTAGTACTCAACGAAAACAAAAGGGATATTTTCCTCAGCTCGTTCAAGGTCTGATCTCGGCACTAGTACTATTCCTACTATACCATGAGACCCCCCCACCCCCATCCTCTCACCTGGTCATCGTCGTCATCGTCGCCGTCCTCCAGGAAGTGGATGGCGCTGATGCGGTTGGTGGCGCGGTTGTCCCATCCCTCGTCCGCCACGTCGTTCAGACTCGCCAGGGCCCCGCAGCGTGCTAGGTTATCAGACCCTGGGCAAAGAAAAAAATAAATACATAAATCACACAAGTACAAACACACTCAGACACATGACCCGAGGGGCCGAGTAGCAGTTTTTACATCACTGAACGGATTGAATGACGTCTCATATCTCTTGATGCGATTACATCCCTGGCAGCTGCAAATGCCAGGCGGGCCTGAACACATCCTCCGAAACTCGGGGGAGAGAGAGGGAGAGGATCTCCGTCTGATCTCTGCTTCAGATTCAAGCTTAGTTGGAAGAAGCTTATCGCAAAGCGACCCAGCCTGCATCCTCAACCCCTCTCCCCCTCACCATGGATGTGCTACATCTCTCCACCCTCCCCAACCTCTGCTGCAGCTGACCACACCCATCTGAACCCAACAGGGGTGAAAAGAGCTTAATAAAGGGCAGTAGTCCTATTTCCAGGCAGGGAACCACATCAATGTGTTTAATGAGGGACACACTGATCTTAACAGGAGAGCCAGCACTGCTGTTTTTGCGTGAGCACGCAAATGGATTAACAAAATGAAGCATTAGACGGTCACATAGCAAAGCTGGCCCCATCGCTGCTCATAGAGCCATCTTCACACGATGGGATTGTAAGTGATGGTTGAAGGCCAGGCATGGCTAAGCTGCTTTCAGCTGTCCAATCAAGTTTCTGAAGGAAAAATAAATCGAAAGAAACACACAAGGCCTTGGGGAGGGGGGCAAGAGGGGTATTGATATATTGTAGACGCTGTAGGTCCTGTCATTGTTTGGAGACAGAGAGGGATAGAGAGGGTGGGAGCGAGAGAGTGATGGAGAGGCAGGGGGTGAAATCACAGAGCACTGAACACAGCGTGATTCCCAGACCCCAGAAGTGATAATGTGAGGGAGGAAAACCTTTTAGAGAGATAAAAGGTCCAAAGATGTTCATGACAGCCCAGACTTGACGCAGAAGATAACTGGAATAGCTTAGATTGGTGGAAGATAATAATGTAGGCTTGGGCGGTATCACAGTATGCCACGGTATTTAGAAATACCAAAGATATGATTTAATACAGTCAGAAATACAGACGCTCTACTTTCTATTAAACTTTTTCCCCACATCCAGGAATACGTTTAATATTATGTTCATATTTATTTGGGCCAGGTTTTGGCCAGTAAAAAGGCCTTTTGGAGGTCATTTGTCTTCCCTGGAGGACAGTGGTTCACGCACCTTTGGGGTCTGACTCACAAGGCTGCTGGGGCAGCAGGACGCAGGTCAGCACCTTCTCCCCGGTGTCCGGGTCTTGGTCCGTCTGGAAGGTGAGCAGGGGCTGGGACTGGTTCTCCGACAGCCACAGAGCCTTGAGCTTCAGCGTGGTCAGGGACAGCGGCAGGTGGGCCAGCCTGGATGTGAAGGAACGAACCATGTGAGGGAGGGCTGCTTCTGTAGTGAGGGGCAGTCACAATGTCATGTCCGGTGGATCCCTGTTTCATGGCAGGCCCGTACCACACACGGCTAAGCTAAAGGAAGCGATATCACGCTATAGAAAAGCGGCATTGACGGCTAATGATAACCTTACTATGCCACAAACATCTAATGTACGACAATGTATTGACTCCAATAGCTGAAGTAAGTAGTTTTGGTTCAACACAGCCAAAGAAATAACACTTGGTCGAAAGCATAAGAAAAAACAGATGGCTTTAACACATGCCCGCCCACCAGAGCCCCACCACGGTGCGTGAGAGCAGCACCGTGTTGTGCAGTACCTGTTCCCTGAGACGTCGAACACGTGCAGCTCCGTTGCTTGGGAGATCTCCGAGGGGATCCTGGTCAGCCTGTTTTCCCGCACACAGAAGACGTTGAGGCTGCTACAGCCTCCGATCTGGGGAGCGCAGGGAGACGGTGGTGAGGACACATGAGAGGCTTCGTACGCATTAAAGCAGAGACAGGAGCTGCACCCAGGGACCTTCAACAAAAACCTTGAAGAGATTCATATCATCAAGTTGTACAATTGTTATTGAAGCTTTCTGTGCTTACCATAATAGGCATAGGAAATCCACATGGAAATTGTCACCAATTCACTTTTGCAGTTGACCCCATTCTAAGGGTTTATTTTTTGGCAGACTACAGTGGTTAAAGTCATAGTGGTTTCTTAAATGAAGAATGGGAAGCTCATCAAATTTCTCAAATTTACATTTTCACAGCCTTTAAAAAGAGCTTACTGGTCATTTCCAGAGGATCTAAGAGGAGCTACTTTACTTGTGACTAAGCAGAACCCAACCTCAGCTAAAGGATTTGACACACTGAAAAGTCCATAGTAAATGCAGTAAGGCAGCATAACTAATACAACCCTGTCATAATCATCTCATTTTCAGACACGGGGATCAAAGCGCAATAACAGCGTTAAATTATTGATTTGTCAACCAAATAGAGAAATGCAGTCCAATATCTGAACTGGCATCCGTTATCAACCACTAATCGAAGATCGATCATAAATTCATAACAAAATGTGCCTACGGTCAAGTTGCCGCACAGTGTACCACACACTCTATACCAAAGACCCACGCTATCGCTGAGATTGTGAAGATATGATGCCATGCGCCCTTCATGGTTCCAGGGAGAGAGAAGAGACACACTCAGTAAACTCATTACAGGCCAAGTGCACTGCAGTCTTTGCGGGGCTGACACACTAGGCCATTGTACCCGCTCTTTAAAAGGCTATTGAGATTACACTTTAACAGTAAGCAGTGTCCAATTCAACCTACGAGAGGGTTTCTAGAAGAATGCCTGCGATGAATAGACTGCGATACAATGTGCGCTGAACACAACCCCACTAATAAACAGCACAATGAGAGGACAGCAAAACAATCTAGTGTCCTATATTCTATTGGAAACACAAACAGGAGTTCTTCATGTAGTTCTGTTTGTATTAAAAATAAACCGTTGCAATTGTTGTTCTCTGAAATTAAATGGGAAATTATGATAGAAGTCCTACCTCTTTAGGTAGTGATGTTAACTGATTTCGATCACAGTTAAAGTTGGACAGTTTCTTCAATTTTCCAATACTTCTTGGCAAACTCTGGAACAAATGAAAGAAGATGACGATAAACAGCTGATGGACATGTAACAACACAGAAGGATCATGCACGTGTTCAAATTAATTAACAAACTGCTAATTAACCAGACTTTTTTAACAGGAAGAAATCATTGCCATTATTTAGGCTAGTTTTATACATGCTGTAAAATTGCCATTGCAATAAAAACAAATATCCTCATATTGGGATTATTTAGGAATTATTCCTTCTTATTAATACAATATGAATTAAGATGGCATTTGAATAAACTTGGGTATGCTGCAAACATATTTCCATTGAGCTTCCACCATCTTAGGTTGTACTTGGAAACACAAGGATTGCGCACATATCTACTTAACTGCATGGATGCGACTCAGAAGAGGCACGACCTAATGCATTTTCCGCCATAAAACTGAATTAGTAAAGATGAATGCCTTGATATTGGCTTGATTGATATTGGAATGATACTGTTCCAGTGGACAAATGTAAGTCCATACTGTGGGCAATATATATTTAAAATATAACAGACTTTTCCCCAACACACCTGCAGCTGGTTCTCTGTCAGGACGAGTTCAGTGAGACTCTCACAGTTGCCGATGCCCTCCGGAAGATGCATGAGCCTGTTTTGGTCAACTTTCAGAATGGAAAGCCGTCCTAATTTACCTGCAAAAATAGAAGTAAAGTTGTTACTTTCTCGTCACGTCCTCAGCCTCACCTGTACAGGTATCCCTGAACAAGAGAACTCACCACCTAGCTTCTCCTTTCAGGACACAAAATGCCTATGTGGAGAGGAGAGGAGAGGAGAGGAGAGGAGAGGAGAGGAGAGGAGAGGAGAGGAGAGGAGAGGAGAGGAGAGGAGAGGAGAGCTCACCGATGCTTTCAGGCAGAGCCTCGATGAGGTTCTGGGAGACCAGCAGGTCTGTGAGCTGCTGCAGACCGCCCAGCTCCTCGGGCAGGTACTCCAGCTTGTTCTCCGACACATCCAGGCACACCAGGCTCTTCATGCTGCCCACATCCTGGAGGGCAGAGGGTCAGAGGGTACGGTTCAACTCAGGACTACCATGCTGTAGTCATGATCACAGTCACTTTGAACCCAGCCATTCTACTTATTGATCCTATCCAGATGACTGGATTTCTACTATTTCTATTGATGTCGTATTGTGTGTTTATAATGCTAGTTGTGTTTATTCTATTCCGTTTATTTTGATGTTTCGGACTTGAGCTGAGCAACTAACAAATAATTTCCTCCGGGATCAATAGTCATCTGTATCTTAACAGGTACTCTGTTGGTACTGCCAAAGATCTAGTGAGCAAATCCTGAACTGAAATGTAAAACTTTGATCTTGATGAATAGAAGGTTGGAAGGTTAATTCATAATGTCATATTTACTAATATCATATTTAATGTTTAAAGAGTCCAAGAGGGTTGTGATGCCAATGACGGAAGAAAATAAACAGCACATACATTGTGTATTTATACATTGTGTTCAAGCCTTCAGTATACATTATTTCTACAAAGTGTTAAATACTGAAGTAATCTTTTTACAAAAACAGCTCATCCAAAGCCGGTCCCTCCCTAGTTAATCACCAAGGAGGGAAATGCATATTCTCCGTTTCTATTCTAGGCTGTGAACATTTTGCTCACACCTTCAATTCTCTGAGGTTGTTAGCAGTTTCAGTGGGTTTTTGCAACAAACCCCCAAAAAACCATGCATTTTGTGTTTTAATGACCACACTTGCGTAGCATTATCTGCAGGTGAAAGTGACATCTCGATATGGCACCAACTCATTTTGGAAGAGTAAAAATACACATTTCAGCACCGACTTACTGCAGGTATATCAGCCAACTGGTTTCCATCGAGCCACAAGTCCTTCAGGCTGACAAGGTGGCCTATTGTTTCTGGCTGCGTGGGAGGAGGATGTGTAGGATTTGGAAAGAGGGAAAGAGAAAAATTAGACGGATGCAGGGGAGGGATGGACTTAGGCGTTCATCATTATTGTGCTGAATTATTTTAGAGCTCTTGTTTGAAAACCTCAGACAGAACTATGTTTAAATTTACATTCAGTGAAAGACAATGAAAATAAACAGGGAAATGTAGTTCAAAGCATGTGGTTTCCTTGACATCACGTATGTCAAATGGTAAAAGCAGTGCTCAGGAGTGTCAATTTTCTGAATAAAATCAGAACCAACTGCTGAAATATATGTATATAAACTTCTGGCCTCCGACTTACCAGGTTGTACAGCTCATTATTGCCCAGGTCGAGTTCCTCAAGTTTCTGTAGCTGTGATAGCGACCTGTCAATCACAAAGAAAGATTAGCTCTTGACATCAATGACTATACTTTCCTAACCGCCTTCCACAGGTAAAGACAAGTTGAATATTTATGACTAATAATGATAGGCCTCTAAGATCAGCAGAAAATAACAATTTGTATATATGGAGGCACCAGTTAAGACCAATTTTTATTTTTCCACACATATCTCCGAGACAGGTGGGGGTTAGTGCACTCTACTAATAATTCATGAATAAATAAGTACAGAAAACCTACTGTATAATACGACAGTGCTTACTCTGGTAAATATGTCAGCATGTTCTCTCTGAGCTCCAGTGAGACCAGGTTAGAGAGGCTGGCGAAAAGCAGAAGAAAAATATGATCATTAGGGTTTGGAAACTAAAACCTGAAAATCGTGCTATTCCTCTACAGTAATTTAGTGTACTTGTTGAATGACATTTGACTGAGATTTAAATGTCCATTTGAAAGACCAAAAAAAAAATAATAATAACAAAGGGAGGAAGACACGAAATCTGAAAGGTTCCCTTGGTAGTAGATATCAAGATTGTAGGAAGCGGTTCCAAGGTGCGCCAGTCTTATCGTGGTTATAAAGTCCAGTCCAGCATAAACAACCGCTTTCAGACAACAATCAGAACATCCGATGTCCTGGAGCCGGTTGCATCAGCTTTGCGCAAGTTTGAACGTAGTCTAGTTACAACGTAAGCATTCAAGTCTGGGTTCACGCAAATCTGGTGCAACCCAGGCCTGGCCTCAAAGACGATCTGATCTTTTCTCCAAAGCAATATTTCACATAAATTCATTGCCGTTGATACGATGACATAACAACAGATTATCTTATTCACAAAGGTTCGCAAACTCTGCCCAGCACTGGCAACTTCATTTATGGACAACTTGGGAAAATGCTCTCACAGAGCGGCACGACAGCACCGCTCTGCATGTACAACAGGAATAAGCCATACAAATACAAGTCAAGATTTAGCGTGGAGGATTAACACAATCTCGTACATTTGAACTTTGTTTTTAATCTAACTTGCATGCACAATTTCTGATGGCCTCAACGTAACTGACAATCTATCTCACGGTGCCGGTGGTCACAATGCAGGGTTACTTGGCCAGGGATTACTTGGATGACTCTAGTAAAAACTGTCTGCTGTTTGGCTTCAGCATTACTTCAACTAGATTAAATAACTCAAACCACCTAACAGCGTCAACAAACTTTTATTTTAACCAATACTGACAGTGACAGTCAAACAAACCCCAGTAGCAACAATCGCTTCAGGAAACTAGGAATATTAAATATTAATTTTCCTTATACACACACACTAACCAAATATCTGACAGCTACTGAATTCATGTCTGTCTCAGTAGAAATGTTTTTTCCGACTGTGCTATGGTTTTCATTACGATCCCTCCTTGGTAGACAGAAGGCACTAACTCAGGGCGTTATGTAATGCAGATACGGGACACATGGCGTACCATGAGGGGAGAGGAGCTGACAGAGCTGTAAGGCAGGCTCACAGACACATTCCCCCTGTCCCAGAGTCTGTCTCCAACCTTCTTCTATCCTTCTTTCACTTTCTTGCTCTGTCTCTCTCTACCTCGCTATCTCTAGTCACTCTCCTTCTCTCTATCAATCTTCCTTTCAGTTTGTCTTTTCTCTGTCTGTCTGTTTCTCTCCCTTTCTTTCTACCCACCAAATCATGCATGAGTCACATTCAAATGATGCAAAACACGTGTGTGCCAAAATACACACATGGTAAGACTTTTTCTCAACATTATCATCGCTAGAAGACAAAGATCAGTTGCATGGGAATGATCAGCAACATTTAAAATGTGTTACAAAACTAAAGTGCCATTAAAAGGGAGTGATTTATGAATATATTATATAATAATGCCAAAAAGTAATTATTCCATTAGCGTACTACATCTACAGTCAATATTTTTTATTTTACATCATGATAAAATCATGATATTGTTTAAAAGGTTCTGATAAATTATCAGCATCATTTCTGAGGTTTAAGACCTACATTGTTAGAGTAGCTCAAAATAAACTTGTGTCAACTGGGTGTAAAGACTACAGGTATCCAAAACAAAAATAACATTAAGAGAGGTTTCAACTCAGTGGACATCAGGCAATCTTTTCAAAATGTGTCCATTAACATTTCCCAACAGTGATGTACATCTATGCTTTTTTTTTTACTTTATTCATAATACAAATGTTGTCTTTGTTGTAAACTTGAAATAATGGGTCTGATGGATAGCATAAGCCCTGCAATTACATTTTATTCCAAACTACCCTTTTATTTGAACTGAAAATGTCGGCTCTAATGCAGACAATATCGAGGTAACACAAAAAAGAAATTAATCAGATTTCCTGGGAAAACCGAAACAATAATATGACCGATATCCCTCACTGTCTCTTACAATAATTATTCAAGATTGGATTTGATACGTAGCCAAATTCAAAACAGTAGTAGAGTAGTATTATCATAATCCTTTTAGTCCGGTTCTTAGAGGTACACTTCTGACCAGAAGCATTTTGGGTTATTTGTCAGTGAATGTTATCCTATTATAAAAAAAACATGGATTTAATTATCCTTCTTCTTGCTGTCTGCCTTTGTACACTAAAGTTCTTTCCTGGCTGAGTAGGGAAACCAGTAGTGACTCAGAAGTAGATGACAGAACATTCGTTACCAACAGTTTGGTACGGCTGTTCAAACTCACAACTGACAAACTCACATTCCAGCGTAGCTACAACAGAACCATAATACCAAACAATACTATTCCCATTGAATACAATACCATATTATCACATATTTTAGAAACCACTTTTTTGCTTTTCCGAGCCATTTCATTTGACTACTTACATGAATACTAAACAAGGTTAAATATTTTGATAATCGAACATGCAATTTTAAGCTTTGGCTTTTATTGCACCATAAAAATTTATTAATTTATTTCAGTTGATGAAAATGTCTGGCACGATACATTCATAAAACAGTATTAATGACAGCGTAAATACTTACTTTCCAATGTTCTCTGGTAGGGCCTGTAATGAAATATCATTGATGGAAAGGCAGGTTAAGTTCCGCAGCTCTGGAAAGCTCTCAGGTAGTCTGCAAAAAAGAAAGAGCAAAACCAAAATGTCTAATTGTACTAGAATAAGAAGGCTGAAAACTTTGTGTGAAATATTTATTATGAGCATAACATCCACTACAACAGTGAAGAGAACTTCACTCCTTGCCCCAAGCATTTATTTAGTCGCACGATAAAATATTTTTGCATTAAACAGTGTTTGATGAAGTCCTTAAATTCACAGAACTCTGAAAGCTACAAGGTGACTTTGTGCATCAACAGATATCTCCATGTGACTGTATCAGATACATTGAGTCACTGTGTAGCTTGAATCACTTCTCTCCCACAATAAACGTTAAAGCAAAAGGAAAATCAACCAACAACACATCAAAATATACATACAACACCTCATTACTAAATCTGAAAAGAGTCCAGGTTAGTGCACTTTAAGTAGACTTTATAGTGAAGTGTTTATCGTCGCATCACTCTTTGAGTGCGTTTAATACCGCGTGCAATAATACCTTGCGTTTTGCCTTCCAAGAGGAGGCATGTGCAATGTGGCCGAGACCCCTGCTGAGGTGCAAATTAGGCTAAACCCCTACCAAACAACAGCTAAATCATGCCATGGCAAATGTTTACACAGCCCGTCCAACACATTGTGTGTATTTTAGGATCTGCAGAATTATTGAAGGTGATTTACACAAGGTTAGAATGAAATAGAAGAGTAATGAAAAATAAATACAAATTAAATCAACAATAAAAAAGGTAAGTTTGCTCTGTTGGTAATCAGTTGTACTACATGCACTGTTCGATAAGGAGATACATTTTTGTTTTTTAATAAATGAAGTAATACCTAAAGTTCCATAAAGTACTACCTTTGTAAAGGGTTTCCACTGAAGTCTGCTACTTGAAGGGCTTTGCAGTAAGAGATGCTGTCTGGAATTTCCATTATATCTACATAAAAGAAAGAAAGATGGAGCCATGTAAAATCATTTCCAACATAAAACATTTGATCAATACTATTCGAGAAGATGTTTAAATTGGACTCCAGCTAGGCTTTATTCTACTATTATACTCCAATTTAAGTCGTGTAATGTCTAATTCTAAGCTGAGGTTAGCATAAGACTGTTGACCCGAATGGTAACTAAACACACACCCATGAACACAGCAAACAATATTAAGACCTAGCAAAAGCACAAATACTTGCATTTTCCTTTTCCCCATTTCAAAAAGTCCTTGGACTCCATATGACATGATAATGCAGGCAAAAACAAACTAGCAGAGAAACAGTACTTAATTAGCCTTCTAGATAACATCCTGCTTCATGGCAATAACTCTGAACCCTGCACGCACAAAACAACCACAACAACCCAGTTTCTGCGTGTACAGAAAACAGAAAGGGGGTTTGCATGCTGCAGGCCGCAGGTGTTATTTTTACACTCAATAAACTAGCCACAAACCGAACATAGCGATGACAGTATGTTCTTTTTATATCAGTGCGTATATGTTGCCCTTACCGTTCCGCGACACGTCCAGTTCGACCAGCTGCATGAAGTTGGCAATCTCTGGAGGGAGCCTCTGGATTTCATTGTCACTCAAGCCAAGCTTTCTCAGTTTTATCAGCTGGAAGAATTGCTGATAAGACAAACATTGAAATAGAGTTGAAAATATGTATACAAGAACCCAACATTGGTCATTCTTCCTACACATTCTGAGTAGTTCTTTGAAATAAAAAAGAATTTACGCGGTAGTAGCAGTATTGTTCAATAAACATCAAATATGCTCTCAGCCTAATGTTTAATTAGCTTACAGTACTGACAAATACAATCAATACAACGTTATTTCAGCCTTACATGTCAGAAACTCATCCGTTAATAATTAACAGTTATATAGTCTACTTATCATCCAAGTCAGAGTATCCAAGTCACATGTTCAAACAACCTTTTTGGGTATGGCAATTTGAATAACTGCTGTAGTGGGTTCAAATGCACAATGACTAAGTGGCATTGTATAATTAATTATGGTAAACTGTTATGGAAATCATCATATTTGTTTGTTTTGAATACAAGGTATTGCATGTATTGGACCCACAAATGCAGGGAAGTACTGTGCTTTGTTTATGGGAGCCTAGTTAACTTGTAATGTATTACGATAGGCATGACTAGACAGGCCGCATGCACAGTGGTTACACAAAGGCCAGTACAGATTATGTATGTATAGTTCAAGTATCAAGTGTTGTTTTGCTCTGCCCAGAATTGCTCCAACTCCTACCTAAACACCTTATCTTGCACCATAAAATAACCTTCAACAAAAACAATGCTTGGAATTCTACAGCCCTAAACACATGTACCAGAATAGGCATCATTCAAATGATCATTGCACACATCGAGTCAATCCAAGTCAAATGCATTTGTACAGCCCTTAAATCACAATTAAGTCACAAAAATGCTGTGTTCTTGGTCAGAACAAACCTTTACTTAGTTTGTCCATGTGCTAATCAAGCAGTTCTGGATTAAGTTCCATGGTTCTGTGTTCTGTGGCCGAGGGTTCAACCCTCAGCATTGGATCCTTCTAAACATACTGCCAAGTGGGTGGATTCATACAGTTTCAGACCCTGACTGGTGGTCCCATCAAAAGTCCCCTCATTCACTTCTTTGTTAGCCATTTACAAGCTGGTCTGCCTCTGCTATTTAAGCCCTCCTCCTTGGATGATGGGACTCTGCTGCATGAAGCCTGACTAAACATACTGCTTTGTTTTTTGGGATTATTAAGTAAATGTTTGGTTATCAGTAGTTCACTTCAGACTACACTTTCCTTGTAAAAATGCATCTTCTAGGTGTGTATCAGACTCTTCAGAGTGCTAGCGAAACAAAGAGGTTAATTTCTTAGGGTGAACAGATTCAGTTGTTCCTAGGACGACCAGTATGCTTCTGCGATGAGCTTCCTCTTGGAAAATCTATCTATCTTGACAGCTGGACGTATGCAACATAAATAAATAATACGATGGGCTTCCTTCAGTGACCTGTCAATTCAAGTGTTCGAGATCCTTCCAGGATTTTTTGATCTGAACATCTTGTGCTACTGCCATCCAACCCCAGCTTCCTCCTGCATGTGGGCAGAACCCATTTCAGTGGTCTCCATTCCAACTAGGCCTACATTTCATCTGGAGACAATTTGCACAATGCCCATTGAAACCAAACAGGACATATTTTGATCACTGCAATAATAAACTGGTCATTGATCATAGATATCTCCCAGAAGATAGATGTTGGCGCGTCACATTAAACAACGTTGTGTATTTTAGTTTGTCTTTCAAACAAAGATTTCTTTTTACTTTACACGCTGATCAATGTTGGCCTTTTGTTTTTAAGCTTGAAGCTACTAATCCCAACAAAGAACTAACTTAAAATGTATAGCATACTGTTACTATTCTGGAAAGTAAAGGTGTTTTATCAATATAGCGCACTATTAGATGTACCAATATATTATTTATTTCACTTACAAATCATAAATTAATTTTTAACGAACATTTCAATGTATTCTTTTAATGTGAGAACTGGTTTTATTTTTGATGGTACAGCCCAAGTCCCAGTCCAAGTGACCAGCAATACATCTGAAAGATTCACTTCCTTATGCCATTATTGGTTCAAGTTTAAACTTTATTTGAAAAAAAAGAAGAAAAACACCACAAAAAAACACTTTATTCAGTGAAAGCATTCCAAACCCCCCTTTCTACTAGGGATGTAAAGATCACCCGATTTGAATATTTATATTTGCGGAACCATAACCGATTCATATGCAACATAGCCTGGCATAGCCAGACGAATTGCAAACTGCAATTAGTCTTGAACCTCTCTGTTCATTTTCGATTTTCAAAGGGCGTCAGCAACGGGCACAGATCAAAATGCCTCTGGACGCAATTGGATAGGCCTAAAACCAATCATAGCAACGAAACAGGTGACACAGCACTGAGCGACAAAAATACATCTTCTCAACAGAAACTTGAAGTGCAGTTGTCTGTTCTTTTAGTGAAAATATACCGTCCAGTTCATTTAATACTGCCTCGATAGCATAATCAACAGATTGTTCTACAGCAGCGGCAGCCATCTCTGTTGTTGTTGAAATGCCTCTACAGCGTGTAGAGGCATTTAGAAATTCTAGTTTCTAAATCGCTGATTTTCAAACCCGAATCCCACAAATAATTTCAAACTAAAAGTATCGCTGCTGTATCCTATCGAAGCCCATGTATCGGGATGTGAATTGAATCGTGCTTGAAAGAAAACTTGCAAATCCTTACTTTCTACTCATCTCTGCCACACATCTATTACACAAATAAACGGTAATAATGGAAAATGCTGACATTTGGCAATTATCTTTCAAATATACTCTGCAGGGGATGCTTATCCATCTTCAACCCCATGTATGAAAAAAACAATAAAGTACTCATTAGGGATGAACCGGTCAACTTCCCACCAACCGAAACTAGACGTATTTTGCTTTCACAGCAATCGGTGACCGGCCAGTCAACTTGAAGTGGTAGTGTACCCAAAGTCTTTAATTATTATTATTATTTTTAAATGTGGCGATATGTCTTATATGATCTTCAACATGGTAATATATGCCCTTTTATCAGTGTAACTAAAGTAACACTGTCATAAAGAGAAAACAGGAGTATAATTCTAAGTGTTTGCCAGTCTCCGCCAACCAGTTTGTGAACGTTCCACTCCACTCCGAACGCAGGTAACGTTTTTTAGTGCCTGTTAGTATACTCTTCAACGTCGCGACCAAGGGACACCTGCGGCGAGGTGTGTGTGGATGTACGGAGCTCTGTCTGGGCAGTGGTCGATGTTGATTGCGGCGTCGAAGAGAGGGTTATGCTTCTTGGACACTTCTAGCATAATGCTACGGTGTGTGTGGATGTGTGAAGCTCCATCTGAGCAGCGGTATATTTTTATATTCGTGTCCGAGAGAGGGTAAAGCTTCCCCGACACTAATAGTATAATGCCACCATGTGTGTGAAGCATTTCATATACAAAAATCGCTAATTTTAACACTCCTACACAACAACGTTAAGTTATTTATAGTACTAGGTTGTATATAGGGTCTGTGTGGCAGCACTGGGTTTATAAACCTTGCTGGCCCATTTTTTAAATAAATTTGTGAGAAAAAAAAAACTAAAGAGATTCTAGCCAAAACAAATCAGCAATCTGTATCGGCCCATTTGCTTGTTGAACACCAGCAATTGGATTCCGCCATGATAAATCATGATTGGTTCATCACCAGTACTCATCTTGGCTGTACAAGGCCTACATTTTTGAGGTGATTCCCAGAAATAGAGACAGGTAGATTGGAAACAGCTTTTATTTGTACTAGCCATCTGAGTGAGTCATGAAACATGTTGGATCTAGTGTTGGTTGAAAAAGAAAGAAAGAAAAACCAGGAAGGTAAGACAATAACACAAGCCGTTTGATTTTTATAATGTGGTTTTATCGGCTATAATATTTAGTAAAGGCTTTTGTTATTACTCTACGAGCGTTGGACTAACCCGTTCTTCCTGTTATACGGTCATTCGTCACACCCATAGCCGACAGTCAGTTTTAGTTGTTTTGTCAGACAGGATGTCGGTTGTCTTGACTCACGAGTCAAAGAGCTATAGTTATCTTCAGTCTTAGCTAGTTAACCTGCACTGATAGGTTTTTGAGCATAATAATACAAATAATGCTGTAAAGTCTGTTGTTGAGGGTGACTAAATGTTATAAAAAGTAAAAATAATAATATTTTACAAAAGGTTATACGAGACTAAAAGTACGAAAAACCACTGTCTCCAATATGTTTTTGGTCTAAATGGTTTTTTGCACTAGCCTAATGTTAATGGACATAGGTGTGTTAGGACGGTAAATAGACAGGGCTGGGGGGGAAAAATGAAGTGCAACCGCCAAGTTACTAATTAAACAAATATATTACACATTACTCCTCAACAGCGATATGTAGGCTGCACACCACACACAAGCGGTATGTAGCCTTCAAGCCTACACTCAACAACGTGTTGTTACACAATATTTATTTTCAATGGAATTAGACAGTCATGCAAATATAATTTCTGGGTGCTGGAGTGAATTTCAACCACTAACTTCCAAAACACGTCAAAGGATTTTGTAGCTAATCAGGAGGGATAACAAATCAATCAAAAAGTGATTAAGGCCTAATCCAACCACTGTGCTTCGTAGGAAACCGTTTGTTTATTCACAACCGAGGGCAAGGAGGAGTGAGCCAGCCCCACAGAGGTATCTGTAAATCCCCAGGGCAGTTCAATGTGTGTTGTCGATGAGTGTGTGCCCAGAAGCCAAGTGGGTTTAAAACAGATACTGATGTCTGGTTATTTCATCTTTTGCTTCATGAAAGAAATTGTCCTATTATCTAGTAGTTGAGGTCATAATTGGGAAGTACTCTTTGACAGTTCCCTTTATTTGATGCTGATGCTGTGAAGGGAAAAAATAGGCCTATGTAAATAAAATATATAATGGCTCGGTCGATTCCTCTTAAGTTGAAAGAGTAGGCTAAAGCAGACACTAGAATTAAAAGGGCTTTTTGTTATCTAGGCTACATTCTTAGCCTACATTAGTGATAAATGGTAAGGAAGAGGCATTCATTTTTCAACTGATACAAAGTGAGGCTGGCTAGTTGCATATGGCAACTCGCCCTTTGTTTAGGTTTGCTCTGTATACTAGAATTAGTAACTGCATGTGTGAAATCAGGTTAATGTCATGCAAATGGGACAAAAGGCTAGAAGGAAATCTTTGAATAAACAAAGACACTAAGGTTTTTATTTGCCTATTTACGACTTCACGTAAACGTGAGTTGCAAAAAAAGAGTTGAGCAATAAAAAGACAAAACAATGTTGAATAACAAAGAGTCAAGACTAGCCCTTGACATTTAGGCTGGAACTACTATGAAACCAAACGTATATTTCAGGTTCAACATGAATGGTGAATAGATAAAATACCAGTAAGTCCAACAGGACAAGGGGAAATTCAGGCCACTTTTAACATGACAGTTCTAAAGATAGGCTTTCTTCATCCTCAAACTGCAGATTAAATGATGGTAAATGATGAAATGATTAATGATTGTAGTAATAGTGTGATTCCTGAATTATGCTACTGCTATGGGCTCAACTATATCAATAACAGCACTGATCATAACAATAAACGTGTAGAGCGAGTTCCCTCCTGAACCAGCCTACCTGGAGGGAGATATAACTCGGCCAGAGAACGGAGCAGTGAGCTGGAGTCATTTAAAGGTTTATCCAATTGGACATGTCTTGGGTTCACTCTGAAAGCCGTAGACCACATTATGTCCACGCTAGGGAGCACAATAAACAATGGTCTGCTTTGTTGTCCTGCCAGGATTCCCGTGTTCTCTTTATCTCAAACATACTGGTGAAATGTATCAAAAACAACTAGAATATGGTGCCTTGATGCAAACTAGCATGCTTTTCTATAGCGTTTTGTAGATGTCAGCTACTAAAGATGATCATATCCACTGCAAGAAAAAACCTGGGCCTGACCCAAAAGCGAATGTGTGCCAACCGCAGTCTAATGAGAGGCGACAATGGAGTGTACCTTTCTGCACTACTTGTGTTCAGCCAATAGACAAGACCGGTTTCATCGTTCAAAACAACAGTTGAATCCTCAGCCTTTATTCCTTGCACCCTGAGGTGTAGGCTACAAGAACGCCCTGAAGCAATATGATGACACGTCATCCCTGGAAGGTGAAAAGGTAAAACTACACGCGTTTGCAAATATGACACTATGGCCTATACATTTGTTATGTGGTGATGGTGTGCGCGGCCTCCAGTGTCCTCACACGTTTACTTTGGGAATCACAATGTCAACTTTTACGGACAAATGAACTCCCAATATATTACTTGATATAAAAGTTGTAAAGCTCTATAGTATAATTGTTTTTACACAAATTTGGGCCTATAAATTCCATTCCAATAAAACAATGAAAGGGGTGGTATATTAAACACAATAGAGACAGGAGTTGACTTTACATTAATGGGGGTTCTGTTGTGGTTCAAACTCTCTTGTGAAGAAAGTTAGTGTAAAAGGCACAACATAGGTTTTCCACCTCCACTTTTCATCAGGGATAGACAGGTTTCACCAGTCATGTTAGGTTAGGGCTTGGGCCAATTGGATTAAACCCAATTGGCCCAAGCACTAACCCAACATGACTTGTGTTTCATGAGGTCAGGTGAGTTGATCTGGCATTCCCTTATTCCACTCTTGAAGCTGATTGGGAACTACCGTAAAAACGTACCCACTTGTGGTTGTAGGTGACTACACTGACCTACAAGAATAGGACATTATCAAATAACAAAAGGTTCAAAAGCTTGTCCCCCATCAGAATTGTTGGTGGTGGATGGTTGTTGAGTCAGGCTGTTCTGACAATAGGTCAGGGCTAATCAATGCATTAAGACCCAACAGCATACAACATAAAAGGGTTAAAACACTGCAAAAACAGAAATATAAATGTATGGGTAAAAGACTCAGACAGATGAATCAACTGCATCGTATGGCTAAAAGGATAAACCACAACCCTACCATCCACACAATTACACAGGCCAAGCTTGAAAACAGTCCTCTTCCAACTCGAAACGATCCTCTCTAATTAAAAAAAAGTTACTGACAGCGTGCACAAGTTGGGTACATCCAGCATCATCAGCAGCAGACTTTCAAGGGCTTGGCTTTCAAAACAGGCCTGTCAAATGCCATAGCCCCTGCACAACAAACACCAGCATTATCAGGCCGGAATTTGAGTAATCTCAAACAGGTAGGAAGTGACTCGGACAGATGCCACGCATGCTAAAATGTCCAAAGATTTGTTAAGTGTATTAGAGAGACAGAGAAAGGGTTTCAAAGGTCCGATTTATTTGTCTCGTGTTAATAGCAGTGTGACAAGCTGTCCCATATGGGGACTTGCTATTGAGATGTTCATCTCAGGAGAGAGACCCTCTAAGTTACAGCCACCTCCAATGGAGTGAGCTGTGACTGTATAACGAGCCATTGAGATAAGCATCTCAAGGCTCGAGTACCATATGGGACAAGAGGGCAGGTGGAACCAGGTGGAACACTTTGACAGGCTAGTGCGCGTGCCTTGCTGACCTTGCGTAATTATTGTCCCTAGTTCCCACCTGGTTCTCACGAGATACAGATTTGGACATGGCTGCAATTGCCAACCCATTTAATTGAAATGACAGTATGACAAATGTATGAACGCATCCATGTTTACTTAGACAACGTTTTAAATCATTAAAGGACTTTCCTGCTTACCTTGGGCAAGTCTCGGAGTTGATTGGCATCCAGTAACAGCTCCTCCAGACTTCGGCTGTAGCGGTAGATTTCATCGGGCACATACAACAGGGAACAGTGGCGTTTATCGATCGTCTCAACATGACGGTTGCACCGCCACAGGGGTATACAGTTAAACATCACGGGGTGATGGACGGCAGACTTGCGCTGAAAATGTCGTGCCCGTGTGTTGAACAGGAAGGATGCAACAGATTGTTCGGCTAGCTGATGGTGGTTCAAAAGTAAATGCCACACCAACTAAGCTTTCTCGAAACAATTGCAGCTGAAACTCGAGCGGCAAGTGGTAAACATCGAAACGCAATCTCACCGACCGTAAATAAATCGCACTGCCAGCGAGGTCGCAGCAAGTACTCGTCGTTCACCTACTTTTTTGTTAGTTTGTAGGCACCTGCTTTTTGTTCGTTTGTCTTTGCTGCGTTACGCCGCCACTGACACGTGTATCAACTTTCACTCTCCCTTATCGAAAATTTTTAGCCGCATCTTAGTTTCAATAGAGGGTTGCGTTTCTCGTTTTCCTAGTGCCAGAGTTAATTTCCTCCCAGTCCAGATTCTGACCCGGAACATTCCCTCCCTCATTCCAAACCTACGTCATCTACCAGAGCGCTCCTCCCTCTCCTGGTGTTATTCCTCCCCTTCCCTCCACTTCCTCTCCAAGCCAGCCTGCTGTCACCCAAAGCATCTCACGGGTTTGCGTGGGCATCCAACAATAACAAAGACAATCTTATCTAAATGTTGAATTTTGTTTTTGGTAAAAACTCTTCATAGGAGGGCCATTGCTAATGCAATAGTGTGACCCCGGTCTTCATGGGGTCAGATTTGATAGATAAAGCGCTATGCCCCCAGTATCTAACTTAAGAACGAAGGCTGTTGAGAGTGTAGCGAATTGCAACTAGAACCTGAGCGACATGCGTGCAAACACTTAGGGCCTAATTGAAAGCAAAGTGACACAAGCATGCTTTGTTGTTCTTGAATCGCCTATCACTTTAATTCCGCTTGTTTTTATCGGACTTCAAGATGTAAATTATCATTTCAGAAGCACAAACGTATGGGCATCCATTTTACATTTTGAAATGCATGAGTGACCTTAGTCTACAATCAAAACCAAGGGAACATAGGAATCTAAACTAAGACACAGGGCATGATACAACCAATGAACGGTTTTTTTTTTAGGTTAGTGTCCAAATGCTGCCGCTTTATCCTCTGAAATAGAGTAACGAAGATTTTTTTTCTTCCCATAACAAATGTAGCCTAGTGTCTCAAAACAAAGCACATGAAGTTGTAAATCAGTAATCAAATATTATATGCGCCAGTTTCTTTCCATGGGCGCTAGAGGGAGCCAAGTCATAGTTACAACCACAAAAACAGACAAAACCAAATAGCACAGCTTTAGATTCCCTTTCAGATGCTCGTTTAATAGTGATTATGAAAGAAACAAAAAACACTCTTACAAAGCTTATCAGAAAACAAGATAATACAAGAGGAACCTATGCCTACTGTGTCTAGTTCTGAATGGCTAGTCCAATTATTATTCAGCATTGTGAACACGTGTGTGCCAAGATTCATTCAGTGAGAGCGATCATCTCCGTCCTAGTTGTTTTTTAAACGCTTTTAATGACTTTGCCATCATTGGAGCGACTCCTGCAATAACAGAAAATACACACTCATTACTCTGGTTGGTAATGTTCCACAGTGTATCAGCAGAGAAAATACAAATGATTGAAGTGCAAATAATTAATTTAAACGTCCCATCTCTGAGAACAAAACACAAACCATGAAAACTAGAAAGTAGTTTCTAAATCCTTCGTTTACGAGTTCATTCTCCCTCTCCTCCCCATATCCCCCCAAAGCCAAAGCGTCATTCCATCTAGTCTTACTTGTTCTTTTACGAGGGTCTTGTGAATTTGCTGTCCCTGAATTGGTGGGGGCAGATTTAGGAGCATCAAGACAGCTCGGTCTCGCTCGGTGTTCGTGAATCTTGACACTGGAAGGAAACAACAGTTCATATTGTAGTCCACAAGGTCAAAGTTCAGGGTCACCACAGGGCTCTTTACAATGCCACCCAGTTTCTAGAACCTCTACAAATATACACACACCCGAGGAAATGCAGGCCGTATTCAATTCATGCTTGTTTATGCAAAAATCGACAGGGCAACAGGGTTTGGTTGTAGTTCTCATGGCCACAGGAACCCACCTGGCTCTGACTACGCTAGGCTGGATGGCACCAGCTGTTCCGTAGATCTCCTGCTGAATCCGTACATCCCTCGGAGGCTTAGCAACGGTGTGAATAAACGCCATCTTCACCTGGCGGCCTACACAGCAAGGGCACAAGCAGTTGATACATACTTGCAAACAGCGTGGGTATTCAAACAAACCACTGGGCTTTACTCGCATGTAAAAGGAAATGTTTCATTTTAAAGTGAAAACATTTCCCGGGGAGTTCAACAAACCAAACCTTTTTTGTTATTGGTTCTCTTGTTCCTGCAGCATTTCATTTTTTTTTTTCACTAACTTAACCAGCGAACAGATGGTCAGGTTACATTTGGCTACGCAGGACAGAATTCATGGGTCTGTCCGTTCAGACCAACTAGTTGAAGCATAAAGCCCCGAAGACATTAGAACCCTTCAGCTAAACCTCCTGAAAAGGATGAACCAAATTAGGAAATTTTGCTTGATAATTTATAACTTAGAAGCCCTTCCATGGCATACATAATTAGGGCATGACTCTAAATAAATTAGCAGACCTAATTTATTAAAAAATGAATAGTCACCCATCATAACGTTCACTTAAGACAGATAGATAACTCATTAATACAAAACTGTGGGGAAAATTGGATTATAGCGCTAGTTGATCATATTGAATGGCCAACCATGTAATGCTGGCCCAGTAAAATAATAGAACATATAGCCCAGTACAATAAGATAGCCTACCTTGAGGTTTCTTTGAATGAGCAGAGACAATGGTCTTGGCCAGTCTCTTGAATTTGTTCTCCCTCTCCTGAGAGAGCCGGAGGTACATCTCCTTCCAGGACTCGTACTCCAGGAGCCTGGATCCTCGGAAGTCTCTCTGGCAGTGTCTCCCCCACAAGTGGTCGGACACTCCGATGTAGCTCTATGGAGGGGGGGAAACATTGTTCATCCTTTCCAGGCAGAATAGTCTAGCGGTTAATGCTGTTTGACTCCTGAGTCAAAAAAATGGTTTCTACTTCAAACCCCAATGCTACACTACCTGTAGGCATACTTGAGCAAGATGACTACGTGGTTCTGGATTAAAGTGACTTAATGACTAAACAGATAGGTCAATGGAAAATGAGGTTCCAAAAAGATTACCCTTTTCCAATTGTCTACACACATCTAAAAACAAATACATCTCCAGATTCTTACAGGGTTGTATTCTTCAATTCGAAGCAGCTGATCCGGTGAACATCTCTCCATTACCGGCTCCAGGATCTCAAACGGGACGCCTCCGGTATCGTAGAGCACTGAGAGAACATTCTAATGTAAACATTCACAATATTGAACGCCTAAATACAGGACAGTTGGCTTCACTCACTGTCTATGTTGTTCTGGAGGGTACGGATGCACTGTTGATACAAGCTCATCATGCTCGGTAGGAAGGTGGTCTTGTTCCCAGAGTACACTTGCATTTTCTTGTTTAACCGTTGGCCGGTGAAGTGAGTCTCCTCAGTGTCATCACACGATTCTTTCTCTACTGTAAAAAGTTGTATTGAATAAAAAATTAAAAACAGTAGGCCTCTCAGTAACATCACACATTTCTTACAACTGAAAGACGAGATGCTTTCAGATGGTCTACAGCACACATATTTCTACTTATGTACACACAAACTAACCTCTCTTGGGCTCATAGTAGTCAACAATGGAGAACTTGTCACATTCAGGCAGGAATTCTGGCAAGGGAGTGTTGAGCAAGTCCATTACATTATCTTTAACCTAATATAAATAAGAAAGTGTTAGTCCTGAACCAGGCCGCGACAATTGTGGTAATTATAATGGCAATATGTACATTAATTATACGCTTAAAACTGTCCACAAGTAAGATTGCAGTATACCTTATTCATGCCGTTTTCCGAGAGCGAAGGCCACTTGAAGGTCTTCGCTTCTCGTTGTTTTGGTGCTTCCCCCTTCTCCCGAGTCTTGGGCTTTTTTTTCAGAGGCTGTTTGGATGCACTTCCCACCTTCCGTTTCAATGCATTGGTGTCATAGCTCAGGTAAGACTCAAAAGACATGGACGATTCCTCTAAATCAACCTCGCTTGAATTATTTAGTTTTATTTTGGCCTTTTTGCTACTGGTGTTTGAATGTCCATCACTTTCCGATGTTTTCATCATTTTTAGACACGGCATCTTCTTTTCAACAACTTTCTTCTTCGTACTTATGCTTACCCAAGAGCTTGCCAACGTTTCTGTACCCTCCTCTTTCTCACTGGCTGAATCAGGTAAAGTCTTTGAGTGTTTGGCTTCAGCTTTAGAAGGGAGATGATGTTGAACAGGCAGCTCTGGGGTTGATTTCGGATTTGGATGTTTTTTCTTAGATTCTTTGTCTTCATATAGTTTTTCAGTGTCTGAAACGCTATGTGCTGTTTCTTTAGGGGTCGGCCTGCACTTTGAGTCCTTGCTAGAGGTTTTGCCTCCATGCACAGTGTCATGATGACTTTCATGTTTATTATTATTTTCATCTTCTTGATGTGTTTTTTTATGGTTCTTGTTTACATCATCCTTTTTCAATATACTACATTTGTCCTGTGGAATTTGAGAAGGCTCTTTTTCCAGAGAGCTTCCCAACAGATCTTCTTGTCTTTTCTTCTCCTTACGTGGTTCCTGTGGTGAGGCAGGTCTTTTATCGTAAACTTTCTTTGAACCCTTAGTTGCTGTTGGTGTTCCCTGGCTCTCGCCCTGAGATTGTAAGCAATCTCCTCTTTTGTCCTTTTTTCCACTGCTTGTGTGGATTTTCTCCTCCAATCCAGCTTTCACTTGTGTAGTTTGTGAAGTGTCTGAATCTACTGGATTGCTGTGTTCAAGCAAATATAATTTAGAAAAATTACCCAAAGAATTACTGCATTAAATAAAAAAACGGAGAAAGCAATGTGAAACAGCACCTTATGGAGTCCTTAGGAACTAATTTCTTCCAGTATCTCACTAGCGATTTAGCAACTTCTCCGACCTCTTTATGTTTCCGCAAAGAATTTACCGTTTTGCCAATACCGGTTTCCTGTCAGGATTTTAAATGCAGATATAAGCTCAGCTACTAAAATGTTTGAACCAGGAGTACCAAAGCAACAATTGTAGTCACATATGTTCAACTATATCAAACAAAAGCCTTACGGAAAGAATATCTAAGGAGACATCCAGATCCTGAAGTTTCTGCAAGGTTTTCAGAAGCTGTGAGAAAAATAAACAAAATGCATTAACACCTCCATTATGTTTCATGTCTATCAGTTTGCAAATACAATCTAGCTCAATCGTAAACCATTTGTGTGCTTGATAAAGTGCATGTATTAATGTTAAATGGAATCAGATTTTTGATGAAGGCATAGGCCTTCATGCCAAATATGGTAATTCTGGATTTGGATCACTAGAGAGCGAGGCTTGCTGACTGTGCATTTGGAGAAGGAGCTATCTATGGGAACCCCACACTTTGGCTGCTCATTTTACTATGGCCTATAAATGGGTAATGCAAATGCTCCCCTGTTTGGTTTGAAAAGCATTAGGTTACACACAAGTAGGCCATTTAATTAATTAAAACAACCCATGTAATGTCTGGGCAATGAAAGTCTCGGGCCTTACTTCATGAGCAATGATTGAGTGGTCTACCAAACCAAGTGACCAATGGCAAACCAACAGAGACCTCTTGCAGTGATGACGGACAGCAGCCATAAGTTGAACAACTGGAAGTCAAGTTAATTTTAGCACCAAGGCAACACAACCTGCCACACAGGGACGACTGTTATAGCATTCGGTCAGCACCCTGCGTAAAACCTAAGCTGGGCGCAAGGAATGGGGACTTCAAGGAAAAGCCACTGAGACACACCATTAAGAAACTACCGTTTTGAATCACTGTTTTGTCATCATTTAGCTTTCAACGACCTTGAAAAAATGTTTTAGAAACCTTGATCTTTATAGGCGTCACAACATGCCGCGTTGTGAAGAAAAAAACAAAACGTTATCTTAATGTGTAAACATGACCTGGTATGTCATGGACGCGTTTATAAGCCGTTCATTTGAAATAGGTCTGGGTCGTTTCATTACTTAAAATAAACAACTTTGAACGTGTGGACATGAGTGTCTGATAAGCCCAGCTCTCGTAAAGCCATGTGTGTAAAGTAAAGTAACAACACAAGCCAACATGGCCCCCCTACTGTTTGTGGGTGTCATTAAAGGCCTGCACAAACGTAGCATACCGTAGTAGTCTTCGACGTGTCCTTGAGTTGTTGTTTGAGCTGTATCACTTTTTTCACCAGATCCGAGCTGGCCATCACTGTTATTCACGTGCAATCATTTACACACGCGGAAACGGATACCCATTGATGACACTATATAATGGGCGGCACCGTTTAAATGATAATCCGTCCCTGATCGTGGTTCTATAGGCTACATCCACGGAATCAACTCAATATAGCCATTGAAATGGTGAGGCATTTTGTTAAACGATGGTTGATTAGAACGTGATTCATTCTGAAAAGACCATTAAATTAGACGCTATGTCCCATATGTCTCTAGATTAGGAGCCATCAATGAAATGTTTATTTTATAAACTGCAATGCACATTGTTTTTTTTTAATGTGACTTTCAAGAGGCTACTTGGAATAATTATTTAGGTCTATTTTTGTACGTAAGGACAACAGTATACTGCTAACGACAATATGTGGACTTTATATGGATATATGAATGTAAATACAATCTAACAAATCCCAATTAAATGGCATGGAATCTACAGGCCATGGACCAGGCATGTACATAAATCGATCCAAAGTTATGAGACATGGATATAGATCTATATAGATATAGATCTAGATAGATAGATAGATAGATAGATAGATAGATAGATAGATAGATAGATAGATAGATAGATAGATAGATAGATAGATAGATAGATAGATAGATAGATTGATAGAAATGGAACTTGGGCTTGAAATAATCCTTTATCCTTTGTAGTGTTTGGATCTTTTAATTGTCATAGGTCGTTTCTGCTGGATGTGCGTGCGCGCGCGCGTGTTGGGGGTCTTGGTGGGTCGGTCCTGGTAATCTGTCGATTATTGCGCAATACTTTGTTCTCATGCACTCCCATAGAGGAGGGGTTAACCTTATGTATTATCGAGTAACGGTGTCCCTCGGTCTCTCTCTCCCGCAGACGATTTAGAGCCGCAAGGGCTTTTCTCATCGGCCTCATCCTAATTCCTCAGGTGAGTAACTTCTGACTTATAAATCATGCATGTTGTTTTATTGTGTAGTAATATGGATTGGACAGTGTTTGGACTATCAATGGGTGTCCTTGCTTCCGTGCTTTGTGTGTTAGGCCAAATAGGCATTTGCCAAAATATCTCATGAGCGTTTTCAAAGCAAAGCAAACTATGTATTTGATAAACAACTTAGTAGTCTACATAGCCTACTGTGAGCAAACAAACCCGTACTGCAAAATCCCCCCTAATTAAGCAAACTTGAGAATGAGTGGAGGAGTTATAGGGCCTATTTATCTCACTTTATTAAGACTATCGTATTGGTTTTATCCTAGGAATAGGACAACAAACTCGACAATAATATTGGTTTAATTTTTATTTTTACTTAAACAATACGAGAACATGAGGTGCTATCTTCAGGCCTCAAAGTCTATAAAAGGAACGCCATGCTGGGCCCACCACCGTTGCTATTCCTGGACACGTACTGATAAATTGTGACAGATGCAGAGAGAGGAATGTTGACGCTCGCACTTACTTCACTATCACCAAGCACTACAGCCGCTTTCCAACTTGTTAAGGATTATATGCCGTAAGAAGAATTAATGTTGTATGTGTTTTAAGATTGTGTATCGAAATGTATTCTGACTAAGGTGCTTTAGGTTAAATGTGCTTTGGTGAAGGGTCATTTGACAAGACAATGTACAGACCACTAGCAGAGCGTAGTGAACACAGCCTACAGGACAGTAGCACATTTAACAACACAATCAGACAGTTTTTAATTAGACACGTTTGAATTCATGAATTCCTCATTTACAATCTCTTTGTCTATCATTTAGGCATCCTATTTTTGTAGAGTCACAGACATTTGCGAGACACACACAACGAACCTCTTAAAAAAAAAGAAACTTAGCTTCCGATGTGTGTTTTGCTTTCAGAAGACCTGGGCCGTGACACTCTGCTTCAGCCATGGCTCCCAAGAAGAACAAGGCAACCAAGAAGAACAAAGGAGAGATCAATGAGATGACCATCATGGTGGAAGACAGCCCCATTAACAAGATCAACGGGCTGAACACCCTGCTGGATGGGGGCAACGGCTTCAGCTGCATCTCCACCGAGGTCACGGACGCGGTGTACGCCCCCAACCTACTGGAAGGTCTGAGTAAGATGAGGCAGGACAGCTTCCTCTGCGATCTCACCGTTGCCACCAAGTCAAAGTCCTTCGATGTCCACAAGGTCGTCATGGCGTCCTGCAGCCAATACATCCAGAACATCTTGAAGAAGGACACAACGCTGCAGAAGATCGACCTGAATGAGCTGTCCCCGGTGGGTCTGGCCACCGCAATCACATACGCCTACTCCGGGAAGCTGACGCTGTCTCTGTACAGCATCGGCAGCACTATTGCCGCGGCGATGCTGCTGCAGATCCACACCCTGGTGAAGATGTGCAGTGACTTCCTCATGCAGGAGCTGAGCGTGGAGAACTGCATGTACGTGGCCAACATCGCTGACACCTACGACCTCAAAGATACCAAAACGGCGGCTCAGAAGTTCATGCGGGAGAACTTCATCGAGTTCTCAGAGATGGAGCAGTTCCTGAAGCTCACCTTTGAGCAGATCTGCGATTTCCTGTCAGACGATTCCTTGCAGCTGCCCTCCGAGATCACAGCCTTCCAGATCGCCATGAAGTGGTTGGACTTCGACGAGAAGAGGCTGAGGTACGCGGCGGATCTTCTGACCCACATCCGCTTCGGCACCATTTCTGCCCAAGACCTGGTGAACCACGTCCAGAACGCTCCTCGAATGATGCAAGACCCCGAGTGCCACCGTCTCCTGGTTGACGCCATGAATTACCACCTGTTGCCGTACCAACAGAATATCCTCCAGTCACGCAGAACGAAGGTGCGCGGTGGCCTCAGGGTGATGATCACCGTCGGCGGACGACCAGCTCTGACGGAGAAGTCTCTGAGCAAGGACGTTCTCTACAGGGATGCTGATAATGTCTGGAATAAGCTGACGGAAATGCCAGCCAAGAGCTTTAATCAGTGTGTGGCAGTCTTGGATGGTTTTCTGTATGTGGCAGGGGGTGAGGACCAGAATGATGCAAGGAACCAGGCTAAACATGCCGTCAGCAATTTCTGCAGGTGAGTAAACCGCCAGCAGCCGATTCTTAAAATCACTAATCTGTAATCTTGACATTTCTGTCGTTAATGACCACAAATCCTTAACATTTTGTATACAACTATTTATTTAAGGTATGACCCCCGCTTCAACACTTGGATTCATCTGAGCAACATGATCCAGAAGCGTACCCATTTCAGCCTCAACACCTTCAACGGCCTCCTGTTTGCCATCGGCGGTCGCAACTCGGAGGGCGTTCAGTCCTCGGTGGAGTGCTACGTCCCCTCATCCAACCAGTGGCAGGCGAAATCTCCGATGGAGGTGCCGCGCTGCTGCCACGCCAGCTCCATCATCGACGGCAAGATCCTCGTTTCTGGAGGATACATCAACAACGCCTACACTAGGGCCGTGTGCAGCTACGACCCCTCCACAGACAGCTGGCAGGATAAGAGCAGCATGAGCACGCCCAGGGGCTGGCACTGTGCTGCCACGGTGGGAGACCGGGCCTACGTCCTCGGGGGAAGCCAGCTCGGAGGTCGTGGGGAAAGGGTCGATGTCTTTGCAGTCGAATGCTACAACCCCCACAACGGGCAATGGAGCTACTGTGCCCCACTTCGCACTGGGGTGAGCACGGCCGGCGTGGCTATTCTCAACAACAAGGCCTATCTCCTGGGAGGGTGGAACGAGGTGGAGAAGAAGTACAAGAAATGCATCCAGGTTTACAGCCCTGATATCAATGAATGGACTGAGGATGATGAGTTGCCGGAAGCTACCGTTGGTATCTCATGCTGTATTGTCAACATACCCACTCGCAAAACACGAGAGTCTAGGGCCAGTTCAGTTTCTTCTGCACCAGTTAGTATATAAATTGTCCGATAAATGCCTAGAAGCCTGTATCGTAGGACAACAGATTGGTTCCAAATTCTAGAAACAGTAGGATCCATCGGTAAACAGACAAGAAGAATATTTCCAATATCAATGTTCTTGGAGGAAATGGCAAATAAATTGGTTTACATTTGCATTTTTCAAAATGTCATAACATGAAATGCTAACCTTTAGCAGATATAAAAAGGGAATCAGTATTATTGATTATGTAAATGTAATTGTAGCAGACAAAAATGAAGGCACAGAAAATAATACATCAATCTCCTCATCGGACCGGAATTTGCTTTTTGGTCCAGTCCGGATAGGGTGATTTTGTACACTCTGAAGGCACAGTAGTTATGTAAATGTAATGGTTGTATGGTAACGAAATAAATTGACAAGCAAGTTATGGTGGCCACATATTGTAAAGTCTTTAGAACTCAATGAGGTGAAGTTAGTAGGCATATTATTTTTTAAACAATGAAAAATAAATACAAATCTCTGCCATTGTTAATACAGACATTTGGCCATTTAAACACTTGAGTTTAATAACAATATTTCAATTGATCGAATATCTAATAATCCATCTCTGAGTGGAGCATTGCATTCATGTAACAAGAATGGTTGGAATGAGCGGGGTCAAACTTTGAAATGACAGCATCTACCAGGAGTAGGTGTTTTTAGTCAAAGCCAGTTTCAACACATTTCTCTTCAGAGCTTCCATTCGTCTGTATACATTTCATATGTAGAGTAATACCTAGGCAGGCATTGTGTGTCTCACAAGCCTATCCATGCAAGGAAGTAAATTATGTTCTGCAGGAGATGGAGTGATGGGGATAACAATGGTTTAGACGTGATGTTTTGTAAAAAAAAAGAAAATAAAAAGATGCTACGAAATAAAACCAGCCTGAGCTTTCAGTGGGGGAAAACAAAAGAATGTAACAACTCCTTGACTGCTCATGATTCTAAATCTATTTGTTTACTTGTATTTAAATTCAATAGTTGTGATTGTGTGCTACTGATCAACAGTTATTTATTTAAATGCTAAATAAAAAGCAATTATTTTGTGCAAACTTGTCTTTATTAATTTTTTCATCTCTTACGGATCATGTGTATTAACACACTAAAGTCCCAACCTAATTAATTATTAATGAAATTGGATATTCTTTTCGAGTGTATTTTGTTTACTTGTTTACTTTAGTTTTTACTTTATTGTACCTTAGTATATTAACTTTACTTTAGCATTGAAGTAAATACATATTGATAATAATGTGTAATAGTAATAAAGGAAGATTTACTGGAAAATATCAGAATGTACTTTATTATATATTTGTATGTATTTATTAAATGTGTAAGTGTCTTATTATTGAGACTCTTATGAGACACACAAAAGCTTGTTAAACAGATTATAGGAATAATATAAGAATTGATGTGACCAAGCATAAATACAATCGAAAAACAATGATTTCTTGTCTTCAAGTCTTTTATTTTTCATTCACATTCTAATATATATTTTTTAATAATTTCTCAATTCATGTTAAGATGCATAATCATAATCATAGCAAACATCAGGTTGTATCTGATTAACAAAGTAACATACCATTTTATCCTTACGTTCGAGATTACGGTCGAGATTCGTCATTCTTCAAAATAATTGGTGAGATACATCCCCTTTGCATATTAAACAAGAACAATTCACAATACAGTCCACAGGCTGTACCTATGATCCTGAACCTATTGTGTAGAATAGATCACATCACATCACAAAATCGATATGGCATCAGGTAACTCGGAGTATGTGGAGGAATATCCATATGAGGCAAAAAATTATATCCATGTGTTTGTGGTGTAATATATACCCAGACAATGGGCTCCACCTAAATTTGAAGGTTCCGCCACTAGCGTAGTATGTATCTGATGATTGTGTTTTGTAGGGCTGCAAGACACTATCTCAGAAAGTTCTCAGAAAACATTTGAGTGAGATTTGAGGGAAGGGTCGCCACGGCACGCTGAAGACATTTATTGATTCATATTTGTACTTGAAGTAAAGAATCAAGACTACTTACAGCCATTTCACAAGTTTCCTCATTTATAATCCTTACCCCAACCAAACCTTTTTTTTCATAGACAAAAACATTTTTTGGCCACCAGAGGGATCGTTGACCTGGTAGTCAATTATCAACATTGACCACCAGGTCTGGGACTTTTTGGCCCAGACCGGAACTTTTCAGTTGGCAATCCTTGAACAACTCACATTGGTGGGTGATACTGCAAAATTTGGTTTCAATCCGATACCAAGTAATACAGAACCAGAATCGCTGATATCGATACAGATACCGATACTTTTTATTATTCAAAGCGGCATATGTATTTTTCATGTAGGGGAGAGCAGTGTATCATGATTTATGAGATGAATGCATCATCAAAACGTTAAATCTGAATACATTTTCATGACCACTGAATAATATGTCAAAGGTTGGCAATCATTGTAAGGTGAGTGGCAGAATATAATTTCTACCTGCCACCTGTGAGTCCCAGGTTTGATTCCCGACTGAAGCATGTATGTAGCAAGCATTTGCTTTCCACTGAATGCATGTTAAAACACAGGACAGTTTTCAAAGGAAAATAACAAATATATTGTTTTCATGATTTGTAAATTGAATGTGCCTACATGAATAAATGTTTTTTTAATAAACAAAGTACACACAATTATGTGTGGAGAACAAACCAAAAACAACAACACTCCGCTATACCTCTATGTACCTGCCACCTCTACACAGTATAACTGCAACCACCGATCTACTGGGGGCAACTGATTGAGAATACGTTTTTGATTAGAGTAAAATAGACGTCACTGTAGGGCTGTGAGATTATTGATCATATGAGAATCACGATTTTCTTGCTTAGAATTTAAATCAGGATTCTCTCAAGATTAGTTTTCAATAAGAAGGTTTCTTGCACTCATTCACCTGATACAGAAGGAAATGCAACAAAAAAAAATATGATGGTGCCTGATATAGAACCGGCACATCAACCTTGGACAACAGAACGGGAACACAAAAATGATAAACTTCAGTCTCTTGTCTTCTCCAACTTGCACAACCTTTAAACAAGTGTTTGTCTGTGAGGTAGGTATGCGTCTTAAATGTAAACCACAGTCAACATAACAAGTCTGACAACAGTTTGAGGCTTCAGTGAGGAATGGAGACCTGTTACAATGTTCACCCATGAACTTAACACTTGTAGGAAATGTGTAATAGCTACGTTGGTCCACAGCGCAAATTGTATTACTGGACTACTACTGAAGAAAAGTGGTTGGAATATTAATTTTGAGTGTGTCAAAATATAGCACACAACACTTTCTTTTTTCCGAGCATCTACCTACGTATTTACTAGTACACGACACCGCCATACAAGACGTTGAAGAAATTTAAGGATCATATACTAGGCTATTAATTATTAACATCAGCTATAAGGTGTGTATGTTTACAAATGTTCCGTTGAAGAAAGAAATATATTTCACGTTTACAATTGTATTGTGTAAAACTGCTCCGTCATTGTTACTCCGACACATTGGTTGTAACAACAATGCAAAATTAAAAACGTAAGAACAAGACCAGTAGTGTGTTGGAGGGAGTTGCAAATGTACAATTGTGCTGAGTCACAGGATGACGCGGCTCCGCCTGACGACGTGACGTGTTTCCAGTCTGCAGCGTTCCGTTGCTTATAGGAGGAGCTGCAGCGGTCAGTAGCCGCTTACTAAAGCTTGTTTAACTGGCTGGGATCGATGAACAACGAGCGCCAGACCCACCCGTTAGTCGCTTTATCGTAACCATCACCTCTTGTCTCGCTTTTGGGCTACAGAGAAGAAATTCAAATTCAAGTCTTGGGTGGAGGATATCAGCGTTCAGTGCAGTGTGTGTATGTGTGTACCTTGCTAAACACACATTAGCAAGTGATGCACACGGGCCATCTTGATGGTCAGTTCACAAACGAAACCAGGGAGACCTCGCATTGCTTTTCTCATCTCTGCTTCTTTGTTTTGATCGGTGTCTAAACCTCAGCTCCATTTTGAATTTGGAAGAAATAGCCAGCAACTGTTGTGTTTTAGCAGACGGGTTCACACCAGACACTAGTAGACCGCATAGGTCACTACTGGTCTCTCAGCTATGGGCTTGCTGTCACAAGGGTCACCGCTCAACTGGGAGGAAACCAAGAAGTACGCAGATCACATTCGTAAACATGGTATCATTCAGTTCCTCAACATCTACAATAAAGTGAAAGACCGCCAGAAAGACGTGTTGAAATGGGGAGACGAGGTAAGCACGGATTGTATGAATGAATGAATGAATGAATGAATGAACGAATGGAAAAGGTTCAAGTTGAACTCATCTGATTCACAAAGCCTGCCTGGGTTACTCACTTTTACGTATAAATTAACTAATCACGATAGTTAGTGTGGTTGCAAAGCAAGCCACACTATTGTTATGTTTATTTTTATTAGTGTGGTTGCAAAGCAAGCCATACTATTAGATTTCTTATATATTTTAGTCTTCCTCCCTATTTTGCGTAATTATCTCCTCCTATAAAAACCAAGCGAATGGAAAAACAAATGCGCATATATCAATGCAGTGCGCGTATTATTTTAGGGTACATTTTTTAAATTAATATTTAAACGTTAATATTTAATATTGAAAGTGAATGGGGCTAAAATTAACAACTCCAAACACCTGGGAGTTGTCATATGAAATAGGCATATGTAGACCGGAAGTAAGGAGGTCTCCAAACGTTTTGTCCCACTATGACCACAGGGGGCTCTATAACTCGTGATCAAACCTTAACGGCCGCGCACCTCACCCCGTTTTATAAAGAATTCTGAAACTTGGTATCTGGGCCTTATTTGACATGCTGAATCTTTTTGCATCAAGGACCCATACGGTCCGTCGGGATATATTTTGCTGTACCTTGAACGTTTTGGAAAACCTTGAAAATTTTATTAAAACCGATCTGTAAACCCAAATGACCCAATATCCACATACTCCTTAATACTGCCCGACCTTGTGGTATTATTCCGATTTCGATTGTTTTAAAAAAAAAATGCAGATTTATGCGAAAATATGCAAATGAGCTGCAATTATTTAACCAATCCCAAGTCCGCTTCAGAGAAACCCAGAGGCATACAATTTGGTTTTCCCATCAAGGACCTCCCCCTTAGGTAATGTGGAAAGTTTTGTTTTGATAGCTAACAAAATGACGTAACAGGGTACATTTCAAATTACCACTGTTGCAGGTGCTCGCAGAGCTGTTTGTTTTTTAATTTATAATGGGAGTCAATGGGGATGAAACGCTGACTTCAACCATTCCAACGGTGAACAACGCAGAGTTGTCAAAGTTGGTACACGTATAGAAACAGCGCATCAGCAGGTCTCCAAAATGTAAAGTACCGCTTCGGCGACAGGGGGCGCCTTAACTGGCAATCAAACGAAAACAATCAGCCCCATTGTTCAATCAATCGCAAGTCCGCATCAAAGCGGCCCAGGGACTTGAAACTCGGCGTGCCCACTCATTAGACTCTAGCATAAGCATTTCGGCCTGCTCACGCAACCACACGCATTTTCTTCAGAAAATGAACATGTGGCGACATGTGTAGTTATTATTGTGATACCTTTTGTTTCTTGTGTGTATACTACAAAATAGTAATAGCTTTCACATAAGACGTGCTTACCTATTACACATTAACCTACACCTTAATCTTTGTACTTCTATTAATGCGTAGGCCTACACATTGCTGCGATTTGTTGTCACTGTGCAGCTACATGTCTATTGACCTTATTTTCTATTTCTGCTTCAGACTCTGAATAGTCCGTAGAGTTAAAGATATTTTTTTTCTTAAGTACACAAGTTGTATTCGTTACCGTGTGGAGGACATGCATTCAAGCAACGTGGAATGTTGTTGTCATAGATTAATCCACTTTGAAGAATGGGGATTACACAACGGGGGCTGGCGGAAAGTCGTGGAAAATGATTTATGGATTTGAAATGAATGTGATAGTGGCCCGTTTTGATCTTGTATGTTGGTGCTATATTATATAAACTTAAAAGAAACAATATTCCTGTGATTAAGGCAAAAACGTTTTCAATGCTGACATGTTGGGTTTTTCTTTACCTTTTTTAGGTGGAGTACATGTTGATTGAAATGGACGAGACAAATGAGAAGGTTCGAATTGTTCTGACTGGAGGTGAAGTTTTAGAAACTCTTCAAGACCAAGGTGAAAAGATCAACCCAAAGTAAGCAAGCATTCAACTACTCATTCAGAAACATAAAGAGTGAATACTGCGAGCTTACAAGAGTACACAAGCAACTCCTGGCATTGTCTAGTATTATTTAGGACTCAAAAAAGCAGTGGGATTAGTAATGAGCAGCCATTCCACAAAAAATGTCATGGCACTAAATATCGCATATATATGGATAACATATCCATCTGTATTGCACTGTATGCTGCTCCTCTGTATCAACACTTTCAAAGAAAACAAACAAACTTCAAGTACTCTGGCCGGGATAGATGTTATTTTTTAAAAACCAATACATAAATGTGTAAATAAGTGGCAAAAATACTACACAAAATGCATAATGTATGCTATTTATTAGTGGCCACTGAGAAATAGCATTGTGTGGGAATATAAAGTGTCCAACGGATTGTTCAAAGCCAAAGCGGTATTAAATGAGATTACAAGTGAAAAAATAGTCAGTCACACGTACTGCAATTGTTAATTCTAAGTCTATTGGTCGTTTATTTCTCAGTAATTTGAGCGGCTTGGCTGAAAACTTGAAAAAAATGAGAAAGAAGACCAATGTTGAAACCAGAACATTATTGACGCTAGCCAGGGTAAACGGGGGGGCAAATTCTTGTTTGCGTGACTGAGCATGTCTGTGAAAACACGCATGGCTTTGTTGATGCACGCTCGGCATTGATGACGTCACCGCATACCCACACAGAGGCGAAGTCCTCCGGGGGTGGGGAACGCCATGCCAGCATGGAGCAGAGGACCACTCATTCCTCCTTACTGCCACACTGCTGCACATTCCCCAGCTGCACATAGCTGGAAAACATGAAATCCCTGGTTTTTTTCCTTCCCCGACTAAATCTCTCTTTTGTTACCACCCCGCTCAGTCACCCCACCCTGTGGAGGCCAGAGTACGGCAGCTACATGATCGAAGGCACCCCCGGCCAGCCCTATGGGGGCACCATGTCAGAGTTCAACACGGTGGAGGACAACATGGACAAGCGGCGGCGAGAGGCCTCGGCCGCGCTGAAGGAGAACGAGACGCTTTGCACCATAACCGCTTTCCCAAGGTAGCTGGGCCAACGGGAAGCCCTCTGTAGAGGAAGTCCTGAGTCACTTCCACTTAGTGCCTCATGGAAAGAACATGTTTGATTCAATATAGACCAAAATATTCCTCTTTCTCTTTCTCTTTCCCTTTCTCTTTCCCTTTCCCTTTCTCGATGATATAGTGATTTGAAATGTACAGTAAATGTCCAATGTTTCTAGGTTAGGTTGTTTAGGTTTCACCCAACCAGAGTATCGGCCAACACCTGTTGAAGCGGGAGTCTCCAAGTCTTTGTTCTTCCCAGACGAAGCAATCAATAGACACCCAAGATTCAGGTACGCTCATGGGACAGCTCGTGACTTGATTGCATGTTTTGGTTGAGTGAGTGAAGTATATATATGGGACAAACGATAGCATGGGAGTAATTTGTTTGCTTATCTGTGAGGCTTACTCATGTGTAGTTCTATGTTCTCTTTTAAGCACGTTGACCAGAAACATACGTCACAGAAGAGGCGAGAAAGTTGTCATCAATGTACCAAGTAAGTGTTGCGTATTAAACAGAATAATGTCTTATTTCAAAGGCTTTAAAGTCTACATGTACAGCTTATAGTATGGAAAGGAACTGTTATATTTGCTTTTATTCTCGTGTGTGTGTGTGTTTTGTATGTTCTAGTCTTCAGGGACCAGAGAACCCCAACTCCCTTTGTGGAGAACTTTCCGGAGGATGACGGGGAGGCGGCCAGAGCCGCGCTACCAGACCACATCTACATGGACGCCATGGGCTTCGGGATGGGCAACTGTTGCCTTCAGGTGCACACACACACACACTTAATATGTCGGGCAGCTATGCATGTAAACTACATGGGTAGCGTAGACCAACTGATTTGCATTGTTGGTCACAGGCAAACAGGAAGAGCAGAGTGCATATTGCAACACAGATACTACTTGTTGGTGGTGGTGTACTATGACCCGTTTTACTATCCCACTTCTGCAGGTGACATTCCAAGCTTGCAGCATTGCCGAGGCACGGTATCTGTATGACCAGCTGGCAACATTCTGCCCTATTGTGGTAAGTCGATAAGATATTGGCAGTGGTGTAGTCAAACATTCAAGGTAAATTACTTGGTAGTGATTGGCAACCTAATGCTTTTTACTCTTGAATCTACTTGCATAGGTCTTACCATACGATTCACTTTATATTACCAAGGGAACAGGACGTTCATTAATGAAGCAGCCTGCAAACACATACGCAGCATCTGAACAACAATGAAATGACGATCACTCAAAAGATAAATGTAATTGTTATATAAAGATGGTAAAGGAATAAAGATAACGGCGGTGCAGACAAACATTCTCAAGAGGCAGACTTCTGCTCCTCGTGTTCTGGGAGTTTGTAAGCCATTGTGTTTTTTTTTTTTTTGGGCTGTAACAAAACAAACAAATGGACTGCAATAAAGTGGAATGCTTGTTTGCCTGCTCCGTACAGATGGCTCTGAGTGCTGCCTCGCCCTTCTACCGGGGATACGTGTCTGATATTGATTGCCGCTGGGGGGTTATTTCTGCCTCGGTGGATGACCGTACACAGGAGGAAAGAGGCCTCAAGGTGAGCTGCTGGAATCAGAGCGTTTTGGCTCTTGTTATTGGTTGAACGTTAATTGCGTGGTCGTCGCTAGAGGCACGTTTTGAATTCAGCGACATAGGTGGGGTGTTGGGTGAAGTTTATTAGTAACCTGAGCACAACACTGTTTTAATGTGTTTTGCGGTTCAGTTTAGGTAATAAAATAGTGCTGGCTGTGCTGTTATAGTAAAGGGTGTGAAGGCGGTGAAATAAAATGCTCAGCTCGGAAATGGAGTCAATAATGTTTTATATGGGAATTGGAGTATGGTTTGGGCCCTGTGCAACATGTGATCTGGCTGTTTACCTCCTTGAAGACTAAAACGGAGTATAAATACATGTCAAACATTGTGAATTACTTTCTTTCTGCCTTTTTTGCAGCCTTTGAAAAACGACAAATACAGAATCTTCAAATCGAGGTACGACTCCATTGACAGCTACCTCTCCAGCTGTGGGGAGAAGTACAACGACATCGATCTGACCATTGACGAGGAGATTTACAAGCAGCTTCTGGATGGAGGTACGTTCAAAGTCATTCAAGTCACCCTTCAGATTTCAAAATGAGGTGGGCCTTACTTCGTCAACGTGGTGTGTATTATGAAACCAATCATCTGAATGCGTGTCTTAGGGATCGACAAGCTGCTGGCTCAACACATAGCCCACCTCTTTATCCGAGACCCTCTCTCAGTGTTTGAGGAGAAGCTGAACCTGGACGATGAGAACGAGTCCGATCACTTTGAAGTAAGCGTTTGCATGTGATTGCAGTACTAATACTGACAAAGGCTAGCAAAGCCAGAGGTGTGAGGTCTGTTCAACTTTATGTGCACAGGTTATTCATTATCATCATTATGTTTGGTTCATAGAACCTCCAGTCCACCAACTGGCAGACGATGAGATTCAAACCTCCGCCCCCAAACTCAGACATCGGCTGGAGGGTTGAATTCCGCCCCATGGAGGTAACCACTGAAGCAGGATGCTGGTTTCAATTGTGATTCTATCCAAAGGACGTGACTTTTTTGATTGACATGTTTATCATATTTTGCCGCATTCTTCCAGGTACAGCTGACTGACTTTGAGAACTCGGCATACGTGGTGTTTGTCGTGCTTCTCACGAGGGTGATCTTGTCCTACAAACTGGACTTCCTCATCCCCTTGTCAAAGGTAAATATTTTGTTTAGCATGTACTCGAGCACTGTTTTTTTTTTTTCTCGTTTATTTTGTTTCACGCACAAGTATTGTGAATTCTCCTCGTTCTTGGCGACAGGTAGATGAGAACATGAAGGTGGCGCAGAAAAGGAACGCCGTGCAGGAGGACATGTTTTACTTCCGGAAGGACATCTTCAAAGGCAAGAAGGATGTCCCGCGGTGGGTTTGCTGACGCTGTCTCAGTGGCAGTCATCTAATTATGGGCTCATTTTCTCCTACCTCTAGGCTGCAACCCCGGGCTCGATGGCGCCACGGCGTCCGCCCAGAACGGCGTGGAGACGGACGGCGACAACGAGGAGTACATGCTGATGAGCATCGATACGATAATCAACGGGAAGGTTGGTCAATACATTCGAAATGGAGGGAGACATAGACAAAATATATTCCCGAATAGAAACGGCACCCAATATATTTTTTATATATAGATAAATAAACAGGTAATGATTAAAATAGGACCAAAATCACATTAGAATAAAAACCTGAAGTAAGATACTAAAACAATTGCGGTGTCTGTATTTACAATATTATGTGGCGATGCATGTGTATGTAGTGAATTATCTTCTTCTTTTTCTTTTTTTCTAGGAGGGCGTGTTCCCCGGGCTGATCCCCATCCTCAACTGCTACCTGGATAACATGGAGGTGGATGTGGACACGCGCTGCACCATCCTCAACTACCTGAAGCTTATCAAGAAACGAGCCTCAGGTACACACTCACTCACTCACTCACTCACTCTCACTCTCCATTGTTCCGATTGGGGAAAGTTACATTGAGCAGTTCAAAGTTGATGCACACCTTGATTATATATATTTTTTTAAATCACACTTATGAAGCAGTTCTGTATTATCAGAAAAAAGCCGGACCTGACGGTTGCCCTTTAGCCTCAGGCTTGTAGCGACCCATGATGCGGAGGGCCACAACCCACACAGCTTGGATTCTGTGTTTCAACAGGTGAACTAATGACCATGGCCAAGTGGATGAGGGAGTTTGTGGCCCAGCACCCACAGTACCAGCAGGACAGCGTCATCACCGACAAGATCAACTACGACCTCCTGAGGAAGTGCGACCGGATCGCTAAGGGAGAGGAGCGCTGCCCCGAACTCTTTGGAGAACCCGTCAATCGGTTCAAATGAAACTACTGCGATATACTGTTGTGTGTACCGTAGCGGTGCCGGTCCTGTTGGCATGAAGAGGTCAAATATGTGGCTTGACATGGGTGCGTTTCAGAGTGCCACATGTGCGCAACTTAAGAGACCCATTGGCACTAAGTGTGTACATAATTGATCAAATTCTTATGATTATCAACTTATTTTAATAGAACGGAGAAAAAAAAGGTTAAAGCGCGAGGAATAGCGATGGCATATGTATATATTTACTTTCTCACTGGTGGTTGAAGGACGCCAGTGTTGGTGAATGTACATTTTAACAAAGCAGTGTACAATAGTAGGGTTTTAATCGTTTTGTGTTGTTATGTTTTGTATGTACAGCACTTGGGGCTTTTAACATTAACGTAACGTCCTCTTGGCATGTAGTAGAAATCTTTCGCTTTTGAAGTGCTGAATCCTGGTTGCCTTGCTGTGCTGACATTGTAGAAAATCAAGTGGAGATTGAGACTTTTGAGATGGTTGCTGCTTCAAATAAATCTGCACAGCATTCAGTAATGTCGCACGCTCCGTTTTATGAAAAATAAATGTGTCTTTTCAATATTACACACACATGAAGTGCTTATATTTTTGTACTGGTGTTTCCGCTTGGGGTGTTAAAAGACAAAGCGGACATAGTTTTAAGCTGCTTAAAAGGAATGTTTAAAATAAATTGAATACTCCAGTAGTACCATGTTGGACTAGCCTTCTTGCAGTTTAATTGCATACATTCAATTCATACATTTATACAAAGCAAGTATTTACTTGTCGACCCCCGATATTGTTTGTCAGCACCAAAAGTGGTTTGATCTTTGCTCTCTAAACAACGTCGATTTCATTCCAGCTATGTTAACATAATTGTAGTTGACACCCCGCTAGGAATTCAACCAGTCGGCACATTTGCGTGATCGGAGGAGGCCCGTGGGTCGTCGGACACTGCATCCAGAAGTGTTTGTTATTCGTTCATCAAGAAGTTTAAAGGATTACATACATACGTCCACAAAACCCACGTAATGTGCATCTTTATCAAGATACAACTTTATTAAAATGTAAGACTATACACATGTCCTGACTACTTAACACATGGTGTCGTTAATCACGTTTTACAGGAGTGCCCTTCGGACGAGACGCCGCTGCCCTAGTTATATTTCTACCGCTAGATGGCGCCAATGCTCTGGCTCTTCAGGATAGCGCTCCTCTGAATTATGGCCAGTTGAGGGCTTTCTATCGAGGTGTGTTTTGATGCAGAGAATTATAAACCTAGTGAGTAAACGTACAGAATACCTTAGAATTATCATCCTAGCGAGGTTAACACGATTCTGACCTTGCCCCCGAATAGACTATTCCCATGATGTTCTGATCAGTATAAATAAATGTGTAATTGTAAGTGTGTAGGTTATCACCGTATAATGTATGAATAATGTATTATTTCTCTAATGTGTAACTTCTCTAGTTTTGCTATTTACTTACTTTGTTTACTTAGACAGGTCTATGCTTAAGATATTCAGCTTTGTGTGTATGCTTATAGGCATCCTGACAATTATGTACATCACCCGAAATAGTGGGTGTACTGGATTAATTGTTTACCTTAATATAGGCATATTTTGCGATATAGCCTTAAAATACGGCCATTCATACATTCCTATTCCATCCACCAAGTTATCCTGGCGTTTACGAGCCTACTCGGCAGTGACTTCATGATTAAAAAGTAAAAGTGAATCTTTCAATAGACCCAGTATCGTCGAGATTCACTGTTTCACTGGTGTATGCTAATCGTGTTGATAGAGGGGCACGGTTTTGTTCGGATTAGTTTGACCCATTCTGCAATCGCAACACCGAGGCACTGTTTTAATGCTCATACAGGGCACTTGGCCAGTCGACTTGTTCCTCCCACTCTTTTCCCACTCCACCACAAGGTTGCACATTGTGCGGATACCGGGCAGCCAAGGTTACACAGCTATTCCCCCAAAGGTAGGTAACATTTGCGTTTTAGTCTTCGTTATTCCGCGCTTCACTAACAATGTTCGATCCTTTTGTGACGAACGACAATAATAGCTCGACTTCCGAAGGTTTTTGGGGATTACTCGTTTCACTGGAATGGCGTCAGACTGGATAGTTGTCGGGTGATGATGAGGCGGTGACCTCTGTTGTGCCGTAGCCTAGATGCGACCGAGAGGCGACACCTCCAGGGGTAGTGGCACGCTCCCCGCATTCCCCCCGACTATGGGGTTATTAAGAGAGCCACCACATGTAAATTAAAGAACCGAATCCAGGACACTATACGCCCTTTTCAAAGTTTGACGGACCGAACTGTTGTTTTTTATGCGCTATGGTATGTTGAGTGTTTACTGTTCTTTCACAATGAAATGAAAACTAAAGACGTAAGAAATGCTATTTTCCATAAACCCTGGTCCTGTCATTAATAAGGATACACGTTTACTGATTTGATCACGTTTCATTGTAAGGGAGCTGGGGCTTTATACGTTTGTAAGTTGAATTCCATCCGCACCACATAATATATATGTATATAACATATGTATACATATATATCTCTCTCTCGCTCTCTTTCTCTGCATAAATATAAATAATTCTGCTTATTTTGGAATATCGAATAAAGATAAAATTAGACATATAGGCCTCCCCGTCTCTATCAGGACGGGTTTGTCTCTTGAAATATGATATGTTCATCCACTGTCATTTCTGTGATAGGATGTTGCCCAGATTATGTTCTTCTTCTTTGATAACAAAATCCTTCTATGAACTCATTTTGCGTTAGATGTCTGTTGTGTTGACAAACATGTGTTAGGCATACAATAAACATGTAATAGCTTATACAAAGTTAAATGAGGAATGATATTTTCTGTTCTAAACAAACATTATCATGCATAGGTTATTACTTGAACTGTGTGCACATATATCATTTGGTTGATTCAAATAACCCTATAGTGGCTAGATTATAATGCACAATAGCCCATTGTGCCTGTGTTATAATTATATTGGTAGGTAAAACATTATAGCTAGAGAGATAGAGTATAGCTACTATTATAATTTGATAAGTCCACTCATTTGCGAATACGTTTTCTCTGTTCCTTGAAACCCAGAACCACTCGATTAACCCCTCAGTGTATTCCACATATATTCATCACATGTAAAAAAAAAAAAAGAAACATACATATCTGATCATAACGAAAACAGTCAAATCAATCGGCAAAATGAATAAAGTTTTATAAACCCTTTGTTTGAGATAGCTACTAATAACGGAGTGCACTGGCTTATCAACTTGCAGAACAGTTGTACAGTACACAGTGACACACAGGGACAGCAGAATCTGACATGACATTGCAAGGCACGTCACAAACAGAACTCCCTGTGCCTTATCCCCCAATATATATGCATTATCTATGATTGTTTTCTGTGACATGATGGGCTTAAATTGAACCTTTAAGTAAGAAGAGGTAACATACACAGATGTCATTCTTGAGAGTGTGAAAAGGATGTGTGTGCCTTCTTTGCAGGGATCATTTTAAAAGTATAGTGCAATTCAGAGGAGTGCTCTACAGACAATTAATATAATATAATTATAAAAAGACCTTCCATAACATTCTTTGAATGTATGTTGTCTGTCAATCAGTGCCTATGTCCATCGTTATTGTTTCACTATCCTGAAACACATTGTAGTACAACTTTATTGAATGAAATAGACTATAGACTATGAACTCTTTAATTGAAAATTCAATGTCAAGGTATACAAACTTGAACGGTTTACTTTTTCATCAATCTATACATCTTCAAACATGTATCAATGCGTTATATAGTTTAAACGATACATGTTCAAACTGTAGAACGATAAGGTACACAGTTGCTGATAAAGTATTGGACAGGATAATGTAGACTATAGGGAGTTTGTCTCCCAGACGAAAGTTCGATCCTCAATGTCTGTAGGCATCCTTGAGCAAGATGCATTACCCTGATCTGCTGCTAAATGATATGTATCGGAATTCCCTCGCGTTGTGTAGACTAAATATTGAAATGGTAAATGTCCTGGTTGTCTTTAGGTCATTCATAAGGATAATCTGTTCTTAATATAGTTCCTTTGTGCACTGTCATTACAGGTAATAAATGGAGACATTCAATCACAAATTAAACACCTACATTGAATCATGGATGGGGCCAAGAGGTAAAGTTTCACATCCATGTCCTTTCTTTGCTGATCATGTTACTACTACATAACTTCCTCCATAGCTTCCTGTCATTGTCTGGTTCATCTAGGACCTTTTTATAGCATATATCAAAAAGTTTTAGTTAAAAAACAACAACAACGAGTGTATGGCGGCAGGCTAGTGTAGTGGCTAGTGGATTTGACTCCCAGCCAGAAGGTACCGGGTTTGATCCCCAATGTCTTTTGTTCTGCCTGTAAGCATTCCTGAGCAAGATGTCTAACTCTAGCAGCTCAGTAATCACATTGAATTCACTTCGCTTTGGACCTGAGCGTCTACTAAATAGCAAAAACAGTGCATATTATCACTAACAACTCTCATTTAATCATTTCTTGAGCCAAGCGTTTCTTTTTCTACAGCGCACTTACGTTCTTGGCTATCTATGTTAAACATAATCTTTTCAGATGTTAGGCAAATGGACTTCTGGGTTTACTGCCATGCTAACCGTTTTAACCGTAATCCTCAGCTTTTATATAGAGCTCCTGGGAGATCCATTTGTTTTTATATCGTTTTTGTTATTAAATGTTACTACCCCTTAATAGCCATTCAGTATTTGTTGACTTTGTGTGTTATTAGCTGACCAGGCCTTTGTTGAAAAAACAAATGGACCAGAGACACTGACCTTGATTAAGCAGTTTTTACACATACAATACATAGTCTGCCTTTAGTGTTTTTAGAGAGTGTAGGACTTGACTTCATCCAGTAGGACTTGTATTTACACATAGTATGTCTACTCTCTCTGTCCATATTTGAACTGAATACATAATTCCCTATATGGCAACACTCTTCATCGTTTCCCACCACTCAGTCACTCTGTGAATAACCCCTCAACCTATTCTTCAAACCCAAGCAAAGTACAACTACGCATTCACCAATGGCCCACTTTATCTCTCTCCCCCCCCCTCCCCCACCCCCCACCCCCCCGATCTCCCTATCTCACCCACTTTCGTCGCAAGGACGCTAAAAGTGCATTCGGCAGCAGAAAGTCACACCGCACTGCAGTGTCAAAGTAAGACATGTCCTCCCCCTTCACCCCACCCCCTCTTACACACACACATGCTTTCGGTTCCAGACCAGCGGGTGCGGGGATGGCTACTGCTGGACACCTACCCTCCGACCTTGGCGCTGTCGCTGGCCTACCTGCTCATCTTGTGGCTGGGGCCCCGGTACATGAGGGACCGCAAGCCGCTGTCCTGCAGACCCCTGCTCGTGGTCTACAACCTGGTCCTCACCCTGCTCTCCTTCTACATGTTCTATGAGGTAAGGAGTGGGACTGCGTTTATGGGCCTCTCTGCTAGTGCTGTATGTTAACCAAAGCAAAGCACAACTGGCGTATTTTTCAACTCAACTTTTTTCGGTTTCTGTTAAGATGTCACTAAAGCGGGCCATGGGGCAGGGTAGGCCCCGGTGGCTGTAGGGCGTTTTACTCCCAGCCGATGGTTACTGGGTTCGATCCCTGATGTCCGCAGCCTAACCTGTAGGCGTCCTTGAGCAAGATGCCCTACTTACCCCTTCGATACATACTCCAGATGTATCGAAATCATCTGGCAGTTGCTAGTAAATTACTAAATGGGCATAAAACTCAAACATAAGCCTGCTATGGTCTTATTCAAAATGGACCATGGATCGGTAGTTACTAGTCACATGCCACCCAGTGACGTGTGCTGTGGTTTGAATTAAAAGGACTGGTTTGACTGGATTAGACACAGGCCAGTGGCCTTTGGTGTGGTTCACATAAACTCAACCACCAGAGACAGTGTGGTGGGTGGTTGGGGGGTGGTCGGGGGGGGGGGGGGCACAGCTGGACTGTGACAGGGGTCATTGTTACAACAATCTAATCCTCACAAACATCCCTACAGCCTCCTTTTGTCTTCTGACGACGGCCATGTTATACACTGTTGCTTAAAATCTTATTTAAACGGTTTACATTGGATATTTTAAAGATTTAGAAGACCTAATTATTAACGGGGTTCAAACAAATGTGCCTTTCAGGCTGTCTTGCTAAGCTAGGCTATTTAACAGACCTGTACACAACAGCCATTTTCAAACTGGCAGAGACAGAAACCAGGGTGAATCCACCCAATGGATCGCATATGAAGTCGTAGGACCAAGCAGTTAATTTAACCAAACTGTAACACTCACACCCTAACACAGTGTGTGAGTGACACACTGTGACTTTCGGTGTACCACTAATTGCCATCAAGACCTTTCGTGGACCACCTCAAATGCAAATAGTACAAAATGGATAAATACACATGTAGTGGCTGAGTTAAGAGTGCCAGTTCCCCCTTTGTACACAATTATAACAGAAAGAAGGGCATGGCCAGGGGGAAACAGTGGAAAGAGAAAATCAGCAATGCTGCATATGCTCCAAGTGTGCATACCACCGTTTAAAAAGCACTGCCCGTATGTGCATACCACCGTTTAAAAAACATTGCCCGTAACACATTGTAATGAGAAGACATCCTGAAGAAAAACTTCAGCTGTATAAGACTCCGCATCCAGTTGACAGAGTTGCCTCCATGGCCTTCCCTCTTCTACATTACGTAAGGCCTTCAGAGAGCAGTCTGGACCCAGCCAAGCGCACGTGCTGGGTGATTCATGATCAACACTTGTACTCTCAGCCTCGTCATGAACCTTTGACAGCAGCTGCCATGTCATGGGAATCAAAGTGCACGGCGCAGTGCTGTTTATTTTATTATAGCATCGAGAGGGGAGGATTCATCCATAAACCATAAACCATGAACTGCTACTTTGTTATAGCTTGTGTAATGTCTATAATCCATCCGAGATAAGATGCTTTTCCTCACTCCCATCTGGTAATGTTGAAATACTGGTGACGGCGTCTAGGCTCTTAAATTAATTAGGAAAGCTGTGTTTACGAAACAGGCGAAGACGTGGATCTATGCTAATTTGGTCTATCAGCATCAAGATAGGCCATTCACCGCATTCTCAACGTGGATTCTTCCTAACTGATGCAGTCGTTTAATAACGGCATGGACACTTGGATCAATACAGATATGACTCCATATCTTTATTGTACCTTTTGGCTTTTTCATCAAACCATGAGTCATAAGCACAGCAGGGTTATTAGGGGATAATGTTGCAGCTGTATCCTTCCGCATCCACTGCATTAGAGCAATTAGCTTTCAACATGAGGGCCTGTTTTCAAAGCAAACGTGGAGTAAATCCCCTGGAATGGCCAAATGGCTGACTGTGGTTGATTCACTACGCCCAGCACGATGAAGAAGGAGGATCAGCGAGATTCCTGCTGCTAACCTCTGGTCTAGATTTTAAAGTCCACATTTAAGAAATGTAAATTGAAAAGGTTTTTGAAGAAGAACAAAGTAATTCCTGTAACAGTTAATATGATCATTGGTGAGACTTTGAAGTCTCAAACGGAGAAATGAAGAACAATGTATTAATTGCTAAACAGTTAATATGGTTTCACCTCATTCTGTTTTCACCCCCCTCCCTGCCAGAGCTCTGTCTCTGACCCCCGCTGTTTGTTGATCAGAGAGTAAATGTTTCACCTTCATTCTGTTCTCATCCTCCTCCCTGCCAGACCTGTCTTTAAGCCCCTATTGTTCTTAAAGAAACTGATCAATGGAACTGAGGGGTTGGTATCAGCATCAAATGGTCATTCTTTCATCTTACAGTCCAACAACAGATCCCCCACAGACAAACAGGTCTGGGCGGCAATCTTACCCAGGTATCACACCCCGCCAATTGTTCAACCTAGAGAGGGTGTAGGCGGTTTGTGATTGGCCTTTTCTGTATAACGGAAACCCAATAGGAAACAGGGGGTTACACTTTTTTGTGTGTTTACCTTAGAAAACCGGTAATGATTGGAAGGTATCCAATAGCCCCGCCCTTGTCATGTGTTTTTGATATACTGTTGTTTGGGTTGAATTAAAGACATAATAATGGGACAGTGACACATAATGGGAAAGGACACATAATGGGAGACAGAGTAACAGAGTATGAGGGTGACAAGTAAAGGGTCAACCATATAGCAGGATACCTTTGGTTGTTGGGGTATCCTGCAGGAGCCCGTGAATAAAGGATTGAACATTGCGTCTTGGCTCTATGGTCTATATGGGACAAAGGTCTTGGAAACTGCACCCTGATTCGAATAATCAAACTTCCTCATAACCCCGAAAAACATATGAATCATTTTGAAGCGCATAGTATTACATGTTAACAGAAAAATGCAGGGATTCCAGGAACGGATGGGTGTGTGTGTGTTTGTGTGCTGTATGATGTTGCAGTCATAGTTTCACATAGCCATGATGTAATGCATGGAATTCCTCAGCTACAGTCCACCCTCTCATGGTTTGTTTGAATAACTTTGTCCACAGCTGGTTTCAGCGGTGAGGAGTGGAGGTTACAACTTATACTGCCAAGACACACACAGCGATGAAGAGACAGATAATAAGGTGACTGATCGTCTGACAAACTGTTTTCAACAAACTCTTTTCTTTGGTGATTTATACATACATATATGTGTGTGTGTGTGCAAGTGCTTAGAGAACAAGCGAAAGACACAAATATAGCATTCTCTGGGTTTCTGCACTGAATACGTTGTCTGGACATTGGCTTTAAATCTCTTCAGGTACACAACAGTTATAACAACAGTTATACTTCCTATGACTGACGTATATATATATATGTATATTGGTGGAAGTTAAATAGGCCAGTACCTGAAAATCCCATCAGATAAGCCCCAGAGAGACAGGAGTTAATTTAATCAGTTTTATGTCATGATAACACTCTTCAAAGTCCTATGTGGCCATCTGTGATAGCACAATACGTGGCTCACTGTGCCCACACCAAAATAAACCAGTTATGGCCACAGAATGTTAAATTGTGTTTTATGGTTCGTGCTGAACTTTGAAGGCCTTTTGGAAATGTGGCCATGACTTTTATCACGTGATGAGTATGTCGTTCAAACAGTCACTACAAGCTACTATTGAGTCTTCCTCTGATTCCCCTCTCTCTAAATGCACAGAGTGAGGTGATAACATGATATGTTATTTGATTCTGTGTTTGTAGTTCAGCATTACTTTGGTTTTTATAGTCATTCATTAAGTCCATGACTAACCATCCTGAGTTTGTGTGTTTGGTCTCTCCCCAGATCATTCGTGTCCTCTGGTGGTACTACTTCTCAAAGCTCATTGAGTTCATGGACACCTTTTTCTTCATCGTACGGAAGAACAACCATCAGATCACGTTCCTCCACATCTACCATCACGCCAGCATGCCAAACATCTGGTGGTTCGTCATGAACTGGGTGCCCTGTGGTCACTGTGAGTGTTTCAGCTCAACTTCACCCTCCACTGACTCAAGTCACTCCAGTACCCAACGTTTGTACCATGCCTTATGAGCCGGATTAAATAATTAATGTCCTCCAACCGCTACACCCACTAACTCTCAAAAAGCCTTCTGCGCTTTCTTTCACTATTCTTCTTCATATCTCTTCCTGGCTGAACCGCAATGTTGATTTCCTTTTTTATTTTTTTATTTTATCAAATGTATTTGAAATGCCTTTTCAACTGGCATTTGACTTTCAATTTCATTAGTCCAGTGTCACTCCTTGCCACCTAGCTGATTCAAGGGTGTTAAATAACTGAGTTGGCAGAGCTAAGCATTCAATCCAACTGTTTACTTGTAATAGCCACTCACTCAGCAGTCTCCTTCTTAGTAATATCTCATCTGCTGTCTTTCTCCTGTGTGTTTTGTCAGCGTACTTCGGGGCCGCCCTGAACAGCCTCATACACGTGTTGATGTACTCCTACTACGGCCTGTCTGCGGTTCCAGCCCTGCGGCCCTACCTCTGGTGGAAAAAATACATCACACAGGGGCAACTGGTACGCTGCTCCATTCAATTCATTGTGTTTTTGTTCATGGTACTTCCAGAGCTTTTCATCTTAAGCCCACTTGTGTATTGTTATTGTTCTACTGTTCTCCTGAATTCCATTCATTGCTTCCTTCCAGGTTCAGTTCTTTCTAACGATGGCCCAGACGCTGTGTGCCCTCGCATGGCCCTGTAGCTTCCCCAGGGGCTGGGTGTACTTTCAAATAGGGTACTTGGTGACACTCATCATATTCTTCTCCAACTTTTACATTCAGGTAAGCTGAGAGGATGGACACTTTTTGTTTCGGTTTAATTTTTAATCCGTTTTTCTTTCTATTTAAATTTTAAAGAACAATCTTGGGTACGATAGCTCTCGAGTTCCTTTTTAGTGGAATTATTTCTAATACCCTTCTGGTAGCCTTATTTTGTGTGTTATACTTTTATTCTATGATTAAAAAGAGACAGAAGTATCTGTAATTGAAATGGTAACAGATCAGACCAATGTGAGAAACACAGAGCATCTTATGATTTCCCCTGATATTAAAATTCACTGCCATCCATCAATCAAACAGTTAATGGGACACATTTGCCCTTACAGGTTTGGCAGGCAGGGCATAAGTAATACACTGCCTCCGTTTAGAATACCAGCTAATTAACATTCTTTCATACATTCTGTCTCTATTGTCTTTGTTTCCTTGCCACTCTTTTCAACCCCACCAGACCTACAAGAAGCAAAGGGTATCTCTTAAGAATGGCTCTCTCTCCTCAACGAACGGACATGCCAATGGCTCATCTCTCATGGAAAACTCTATCCATAAAAAGCTCAGGGTGGATTAATGTACAGTATGATGACCGCACCAAACTCTTTGTTGTAGAGCAGTAGCCAATGCTGTTAGGGGATGTATGTATTCCCTTTCATACGATGACTTATAGTTTGGTATCCACTTCAGACAACAAAAATAGCCATAGTCACATTTACCTAAAGACCTTTACGTATTTTTGCACACATTACCACTAATGGTATTACATAATGCTATCACAGCTGTATTTCCATGCATGGGTTTATCTGTGTGACATCGTTTTTACTCCATAGTTAACACAACCCCTTCATTGGTCCCCATTGACCACAAAGCCACACACTTGTCATTCCTGTATCTTCTATCTACGATGGTTCCGTAGCTCATGGCACTACAGAGTCCTCTGAGGCAGCCCTGAGAGAGCTCAACCCTAAGTTTGTATTCGGTAATAAAATCAACAATTATCTTCCTAACTATAGTACATTTTTCTCGCTCTCCCCTGTACTGGTTGCTATTCCTTCTATAAATGTGACTTGATGTATTTATTTACAAAAGCTACATGGTTGGACAACAGTTTAGCCTAGAGCGGATGGTATGTAAATGTACAGTATAGAGTCTACGAATCTAGATTTGTTATTTTGTTTTTTAACTGTCTTAAATTTTTTTAACCTGAGTCTGGCTTGTGAAACACTGATGTCCTGGCAGTTGGTAGTTGGTCTGATCGCCAGGCCTAAAGCGATGGCATTGATCTTATACGCCAGTGGAAATGTTTGCCAGAGTTATGAATCCATGACAAGCATACAAATTCGACACGCCTCCTGCTTGGCATGCTAGCCATGTCATGTACCCCAAATCCAGCAATATTCCTTCAAACGATTAAATACAACTTGAATACAAAGGGCAGATAGGTGCTTTCCTCAAATATATATTTTGTAACTATATTTAGTATGTTTGACGCCATCTTTTAAAACCTTTATGTCTGAAGACACTGAACGATGAAAAGGCAAGAGCTTTGATGTAGAGATGGCCTTTCCTCGGTGAAGCACTGCACAGTACATCCAAACCTCTGCCTCGGAGCTGCTCCTACTGATAGTTTTACAATATGATGGCGGGTTCTCAGGGTGTAAATGTCTGTCATGAAGCATCAGTCTCTTCGACATAATGGTACAGCTCATGATGTGTCTGTCTCCTGTCGTGTGAAGAGACTGAAGAGACTGGGGATCTAAAGCCAAAGTCCAGAGCAGGAAACACATGTTTGTTCATGTGGAGCAGTGGCATCATTTTTTGTTTTTCTGCGTGTTCTCGAAGCACTTGCACATTTAAATGATGGTAGAGTACTCGTCAGACTAGCACAAACTGGGGGACCCTGCACATTGCTGTGTATTTTCGATCATTCTTAATCAACGTTAACACAGTATGTATTGAGCCCGTTATCTTTAAATGTTAGATTATAAAACTGCTCCTTCCCTTTTTCTGGGGGGAGGTGAAATGCATTGAATTGTCATAGTTGCAAATGCCTTATGAATATTGCTGCTCGAGTGTGTGTGTGTGTGTGTGTGTATGTTCATATATATATATATATATATATATATATATATATATATACTGTATATATATATATATATACACACTCTTGTAAACACCCATCTATAGCTATGCTGTTGTATTGCCTCTATATGCCTTATCAATGAAATGCAGGTAGGCCTACATGTGGCTACTCGTCAAGTCCATTCTTTCAACCACTGACAGCTGAAATGCATTTTAAGGACAAATGTAATACAAAGATCCACAGGTAAAATCGGGTCTGTGTCAAACACACACACACACACACACACACACACACACACACACACACACACACACACACACACACACACACACACACACACACACACACACAGGCACCCAATGTTGCCACAGTGTATACCATTTTGAACAGAAATGAAACCTCATAGAAGGCCAATTTCCATTTTGAACTGTCACTAAATGCTATGAATAAAATTCACTAATATTTCAGCTGTGTGTTATACTTTAGTTTTTGTCTGTTTGCCTGCTTTGGTTTGAGTTCATGAGGTACTAAATTCTCAGGTGTGTGAGATAACTGCCTGCACTTGTTGAATGATAGGGGGATGGGCGAAAGGAGCCCCTATGTTACTACCTTAATAATTCAGTGAATAAATACTAATACCGGAAGTCCATTTTGGGTTGTTTTGATTTCAGGAGCAGGTTCGAAGGCAGAACCTTTCGGGTATGAGTCAAACCCCCAATCCACTACTATGCTGCCCGACTGGTCACTTGTTATCGACAATGTCAGTCGTAAAAAGAAAAATATTGATTTGTCAATACACTATTTAGTCCCCAAGTACCGTAAACATGCAGTTTTAAAGCAAAAAAACTCAGTCAAGAGGTGTTCTACAAACCAAGACAACTTTGTGTTTATGGGGTGTAGCTCCCCATACGGGTAGAACAGGGGGCTATATCCTGGGGCCATCACTATAAGGACTGCACTATAAGTGTCTTCTTTTCGCCCTTGGAAGAAAAGCAGCGATGGGCGTTTCCAGTGTGTGAGCTGGAATGCCGTGGCGCGACACAGGCCACACCCATAGGAAAAGAGAACCACTTCTTTGTGTGAAGATTGTCTGCTGACTGGAGCGCTATCCAAACAGTGCCTCTGCTTACTTCCAGAAGTGTGTGTTTTGTGGAAAGGTTAACAACATGTCTATTTAGCCATACCTTTCCAGAAGGAAGTGTCTTTTAAATGTATGTTGAACGAGGTTTAACTAGGGGAAATATGCTTCATGGATGCTACTCTAGTTATACAAACATCATACACTTAGAAATATCTGTACAGATTGTAGTATTCCAACAGTAAAAACATTTGCTGTTGATGCCGTAAACATATCCTTTAAGCCAATCCAAAAAGTATGTGTGGAAAGGCCAGATTTAAAAAGTGACATGCCACTTCCTCTTATACTATGTAACCTGAGAGGGTTGTGTTGCACAATCTATGTGGTTGTAGACACAACGTAGCCCGATTAGTTCCTTCAACAGAATTACATTGTCTAGTCTGTGGCTGATCCCTGCTGGTTACTCTACAAGTTTTATTACATGCTAAATCCCTGTTGAACCAATTGCTCTAGTAAGATATCGGTTTTTGGATTAGGGACCACAGCCTGTGAAGAAAATAGACAAAACATTTCCAATCCACACACAAAACAAAACATTTCCAATGTGCACTTTTTTTTAATCTGACCCTGTGAAGAGTTAAGACTGATGGTATGCTCAGGAGCAGCACTCTGGGCTTAAGGTCATGGTACAACATTTGTCATTGTCTACTTCCAGATTCACCAGGGCCAATCAATGATTTACTTTCTGCGAATAGTGAGGCTCCATTATAGCCCTGTAGCATTTATGCCTGCTACTACTAAGGAGAACTTATCTTATCACTTGGGGCTTGTAAGATAAGCATATTGTCTTTGTCATATTTCTGTTGGCTATCCAGTAGGCCAATTTGAAACAGCTGTCCCTGCTATGCCCAGCCCCATACAATTGTCACATCAATATTAAAATAGGTCTATACATAATTTATTAAATGCCTTGATAGGTCTCGCTTGACTTGGAAGATATGAGACACGGTATACAAAAAATGTGCACTGACAAGTTACTGTACAAACCCCTCCAACAACATTGTTTGAGTGACTTAATCTAATTTAACTTTATTTATTTAACGTATTTGTTTTGTTCAGTCTCTCTTATATGCCCTCAGCATCACAAAAAGTAACTATGGTGGTTTTAACTGGCGGTTGCGTAAAAGCCGGTTTGTGGCTGGTTAACTAAAAGCTGTCATGTAGGAAAAGTACACCTGGTTTAGAACTCATTTTTACTTCTGCCCTAGCCTCATGCTGTTTATCTGCTTTACCGAAAAAAGGCTGAATCATTGAAGGAAATCTGTGTTGTCATTTTAGAAAGAGCATCTGTAAAATGAACCAATCGAAACCCTGTAGCGACAAGAAATTATTCACAAATGAAAAGACAGTCACAGAACGTGTCCCACACCATTTATTTGATCAGGAAAAACAGAAAAAGAAATGTCATCCAAGATTAGGTGAAAACCTGATAACTATCACGCCTATCAACTGTATACATTCCATATCCTCATGACAACGGTACAAACTAATGTAAAGCACACGCTAACATTCAGTAAATAAAAATAAAGACTCCGCTGTACAGAAAACGCAACTTTCTGTAGCATTGTATTCTCTATACTGCTGTGAAAAAAAGAAAGGGCTTCAGATCTTCACAATGCACACCTCTGTGTCGCCTACAGGGGGCACTCTGAGAAAGCTGTGTAACTCTTCACACGTGCAAAGAAAAAAGGTGCATACATGTTGTCCAAGTTGAACACTGTGACAACCGTTTCTCCAGTTGGTCTAAAGACAAAATTTAAAGATGTTCAGTGTCAACGTGACATGTATTTAAATGAAACTGCAAAGCTTAATCTTGTGCAGTGATAACAGTGTTATGTAATCATCTCTATCGTTTAGTTACCAGAGGGGCTTACCTGTAGGTGATGTGGCAGGAGTGATGGATCCAGGTCAGCTTGTTGAAAAACTGGCGCCCCCCAGAGGGCATCTGGAGACCCACATGAAAGCTGTGCTCAGCTTCAGGTGCAGGGTTCCGCCTGCAGAACCGATTCCTTTGGACTTCTGCCCCCTTCTGTTCACAAATGAAACAACACATGTGAAACATGTAGACAATTTTAAAACATAACGTTCTTCCTATATTTTCCCAAGTTTTCATACAGTGCGAATTGAAACCACATTATTTTAAACCAAATCTTAATAACTAATTTTAAACATGTATCAAAATTATTGTACATTCTGTGGTTAGCATATCGTTTTTCTTTAAAATAAAACCCTAAGGAACTAACATTCAGAGCGTTACTTGCAAAGTGATCTGCATGTATAAAGAGGGGGAAAAAAACATAATTTTTAAATAAGTGCATAAAATAAGTTAAATTGGCAAATTCGGGCGATTCGATTTGAGACGGTACTCCTCAACCAAGCGCTTACTCGTCAATAAAATGATTGAGACCACTAGCGACGGAACCTTGAGCGGCATGATGAGGCAATTCCAAAAAAGAAATCGGGGTCATAGCAGAAACATAAGCAGAAACACGGTCACCAAGAAGCAAAATCGCTGTACAATTTCCCAAAAGACCAATCAACAAGGAGCGGTATGATTTGAAAGGAAGTCCCACTGAAAACAGCCTGTTTTCAGGAGAGGACAGGTTGTTTCAATGATAACAAAAAAGGTATACAATAGCCCCCTTCATCACACACACCTTGAAACGTGTCAACACACTCACCTCTTCCTTACTCTTGGACACAACAACAAACACTTTGGTTTCATTGTCTGTTTCCTGTGAGAGACGGTAATAACCAAGCATAACCGATTCAACTCTGGGAAAATAAGAAAGACAACGAAAGATTGAGAAACAATGTAATGGAGTTCCTACTAAAATGCATCATCAAAGCCCCAGTAATGACACATTTTGAGATATAATAACAGTATATACATTGTGAACTAGATGTATAGATCCCAATATCAATATTATTCGATGGATTGCCCAGAAACCTTCAGCCCAATGAAAACCATTGAAAAAACATTTAGGAGAGTCCATTGTGAGGAAGAAATCACCTTGCGTTCCTACTGCGCAGGCGAGGAACCACAGTCAATGGGTCTTCAGGTGTGGTCAACATCCCCACCTTCCCATCTGGGAAGAACCGGAGGTACCTGGAGGAAAATAAACAAAAACAAAACCTCCATGAGCTTCCACCCAATTAACTCTTTCCTTGAGTGGCTGGTGTTCCGACTCCCAGCACAAAGGTACTGGGTCGGATAGCCAATGTCCGCAGCCTACCTGAAGGCATCCCTAAGCAAGAGGCCCGACCTCTACCCGCTGAATGGCGATAATAATGTTTTCCTTGTTTTCCCCAGCTTTTTTACTCGCTTTAATAACTTTAACTTTCTCATTGTTGTCGTATCTACTCCAGTTTCGACTGTATGCATTGATTATTCTCAGCATGACTTGGATAAAAGGGTCTGCATCATGACTAGATGTAAATGTCAAACCTTAAAAGGTAAGTTGTAAATAGTCTTGTTACATCACACACAAAGCCCTGCGCTTCCCACCTGTAGTACGCTACATGGTGCCAGGCCCTGTAGAACCCGTCCAGGGACTCTTCACCTTGACGAACATAAGACACCTTGCTGATGTAGACTCCTGAAGGCAGAAGACACGTTGAGCTACATGTTCCTCTTGTCAAAAAAAGATCAACTACTTATTTCAGATGAAAAGCGGTGTAGTTGCAAGTGGGTTTCAAAGTAGTGCTACGGATCGATCCTGGTCCAAATCTCGACTGAAATGCACAAAGATTTAAAAACATAGAATAAGATGTAAATATGGATTTTTTATTTATTTATTATTTATTTATATTTTATTTATGTTTTTACACTTGATAAGAGGCCGGGGCCCAGCTCAACATGGGGGTTTGGTTTCCCTATAGATGTGGCAAAGCCTTTTGACCCTCATAAGATTGAGTCGAGTTACCATCAAAACGAACGCGTGGTCTTTCCAGGAACATCTCCCTCCAGGATTGGAAGGGTGCGAGGGTTGTACAACCCCACACCCTCAGGCAAGCGGAGCGCCACAGGTCAGAATCCCTGGGCGGAGAGGAACAGGAAGTCAAGGTTAGGATGGCCGACCTTCGCAGGGGAATTCCGGGATTAAGGACAGCTCAAATGCCAATTTCAACGTTCATTTTCATTCATTAATGTATGGTTGTTCTAGGCAATAGATATGAAATGTATGGTTGTTATTGCAAATATATATGAAATGTATGTTTGTTATAGCCAATAATTATGAAATCTTTTGCACACTTTGCTAATACCTGATAAAGTAAAACACAAATAAACAAATGGATGAATGCATGAATGAGACTCCACATGTCTTGGTGGCAGGCTGACCTGGCACAAATGTAAAACCCCCGGCAGACCAAGGACAGCTGCTCGAGGGTGCGCATGTCCAGATCACTGGACACCACCCAGCGGAAGATGTACATCAAGACCTCCGGTGGTAAGGCTGTGGGTGCACAGACAGAGAGGACACTGCAGAGCATCAAAAGGTGACCTTCAGTTACTATGAAGGCCTCACCGTGGTAGAGAGAGAGAGAGAGAGAGAGAGAGAGAGAGAGAGAGAGAGAGAGAGAGAGAGAGAGAGAGAGAGAGAGAGAGAGAGAGAGAGAGAGAGAGAGAGAGAGAGAGAGAGAGAGAGAGAGAGAGATCAGTTCGCAAAGTTACGCGATTTATGTATATGGGACAGCAAACACCTTTGCCGGCAAACAGACCAGGTGCTGCGTTTCTGAAAGCCGCATCAGTTGTAATCAAAGTCTCTTTCCTCTATACAAACGACTGATTGGTGGTCAGTCGGCGTGACCGCGGCTCAACAAATGTAAACGATCTCTACAACCAAATCAAAGTAATTTCAGTATCAGTGGGTGCGTTTGGGCGACCATGTTGGCAGAGACTACACTGACACACTGTATCTGAACAAAGACAACACCTGCCTCTTCTTTTCTGTGTTGAGAACCCAACTTACCAGAAATGTGCATCTCAGACATTGTTTTCTCAGGCTGACATATCTTGGGCCAGGCATCTTCCAGAGTCAGCTGCTGCTGGAAGTAGGCAAGAAGATCTTCTATGTCGCAGTTGATCTTTCCTGCCAAACTAAAAATGATTGAAGTTTTTCAGTTTCGATAAATGTCTATATTATCTCATACACAAGTGGAGGTAGCAATGAATGCATTTTGTGTATTTGGTTTAAACCATTGTGTTATCCCACGGTCATGCTTTTATTTATCTCAATATCAACAGTTTTTATAATAGATTTAATAACAGTGTTGAGCTAACAGGAAGGTGTGGAAACCAAAAATGTATGGAATGCAAACACTTCAAGGAAAGCCAACCTCTGGCTATCACTAAAACAGACGGACAGAGGTGGAATTGAGGGTATTTTCCATTTCTTAAACGTGGAGCCTGCTTGTAACTGCTTTCCTGGAAAAGCAGGCTAATGCATAGCCTGCTTTTCCACAACACTCTTTGTTTGTTATGTAATGCTAAACAGCTTTAACAGCTAACTATAAGGAGACCCTGAAAGAGGTTAGGTGTTGAATGAGTGTATCGTCCATTTCATTCAAGTGAAGCCAAGTGTTTGAATGAATCAGAGGTCAAAGAGCTTACTAGTTCTCCCCTTTTTCCTTATCGGCGCGGTTGTAGTTGATTTTAAACTCAATGTCCGGCACCAGCTTTATTGCCCGGCGGTAGAACTTGATGGCTGAAAGTACAATATGAAAGGTGATGAAAGCATGCAGGTGGCTAATCGAGTGTATCTCGTGCAAACTATATCCTAATGACAATATATTGTGTATATACAATATTCATTACCGACATTGCCCAAAAAATATTTGTTTAATATTTTGGATTTTCTTCCCCCCCGTGTGATACCTTCATAAACCGCTCCACTCTGCTCTTCTTCTACTGCTTTCAGGAACAGCTCTCTGGCCTGAGATTATACATCCATATAAGCATGTACAGCTTTGTCTCGTAAACAAACAAACTCGTTTAACAAATTAATGCAATAGCCTTCCCGGTTATATGTAACAATTCAGCTTACTTTTCTCTCGCGTGCAGCTTCTTGGGCCATTCTGAGATCGGCTGCCCTCGACGAACCTTTGCCCGTCCCTGTCTCTCCAACGTTGGGATTCAGCTCAGACATCCATTGAGCTCTGAAGGCATTAAGCTCCAGCTGCAAAGGAGCAATGATGAGACGATATGTGTAACGTATGGTTTTCAGTTTACGGACATGCTCAAGGCAATGTCCTCTGTCTGTACACAACAATATTCTAGCTGCCTCTTGCAGCCCCTGAATACCCACCCACTTTTAAAAAATGCAGTGAAACTCCTCATTGTACTGGATTGCTTTACTAGGAATCTTAATATACATATGGATTATTGTAGGTGAAAAAGAAAAGATGCTTCAACTTCAAAGTATTGCAAACAATCTTACTTTGAGATTAGGGCCATCTGGACCTTTATCTTCATCTTCAATTGTACCAACTACATTAGCATTTTCTTCTGCCTGCAAGCAAGAAACATGTATGATTTGCAAATCTTAAATTGGATATAGGCAGGAGGACAGTGCAGTGGTTAGCATGTTTGACTCCCTGACGAAAGGTTCTGGATTCGCTTCCCAATGTCCGTAACCTACCTGTAGGCATCCTTGAGCAACATGCCTAACCCCTACCTGCTGCTAAATTACTTGTATCTGAAATTTGAAACGTGACTTCCAAATATTCACTGGAAGTCACTTTGGATTAAATTGTCTGCTAAATTACCAAAGTGTAATAGGGCTTGTACATCAGAATGCATCATGGGATATTTTGCTGGCGATACTGAGAAGACTCAGGAGAGTTGTAGGGCTGAATCTCGGAAACCAACGGTTATCGTCTGAGGATGATTTACCTCTGGGGGCAACTAGCAATATTTCTGGGGTTCCGTTGTAGCCTGATAATGGATAACGGATATCCAAAACGTCCTCTTCCGTGCGCCAGTCATTGTTTACAGTCCGATTGAGAAGGGTCTCAACACCCCTAAAATAACTTCCTGGATTAGTAAGGGGGTGGCGCATGTTAACGGGACCGAAGTACTAATACATAATCTTAACCATATCTAAAGATACATCAACTAACCCTAACCTTAAGCATCTCTAACCTAATACCTCAACTTAACTATCTCTAACCTAATCCATAAACTCAACCTGCTTTAACCTAATACCTAAACTTAATAATCTCTAACCTAATACCTAAACCCGACCATCTTTAACCCAATACCTAAACTTAACCATCTCTAACCTTTATACAATAACCTAGAAAAAATGCTGCCTTAGTAACAATATCCCAAATAGTGTTGCTTTGTGCATTTCATCATAATTTTCCCATTTATGTTTTGTATTTGCTAAATAATCACATATCTTTCCACTGTTTCCCAATTGCCATGGTCTTCTTGTAGTAATAATTGTGTATCAAGGGGGTGTTTCTTTGCTCAGTCCTCTGCCAGCTGCATAAGTGTTTATCTATTTGCATGAGTTGGTCCGCGAAAGGTCTTGATGACAATTGTGTGGTACACCTTAAAGTCAAAGGTTGGGAACGATACAGTGTATGTACCATAACAACTGCCACGCCCAGTCCCAAAGATCATTATTGTGCCCTCATTTTGAATTGGATGAGCTTGGGGTTGTAATGGTATAGACAATATTATTTGTAAATGGACTGTTCGGACCCTCTAAGAAATTGTCTCTGCTCCATTATTTCTGCCATTCATGTGTCACACATGACATTTGGATCGAAAGTGGTCCGGGCCACAACATATGTATATGTATTGTATTCAAAATGAGACATTACAAAGGATTAGAATGAACCTGCATTATAACAACATGGAGCGGGAGGATGGACACCACTACATGGAAAAAATAACTTTTGTACAATTTATAACAAACTATCCTACATTTTAAAATACAGTAAGTACATTACAGTACAACCAGATGTGTCCAAACTATCCCAGTTCTGTCATAGAAATGTAATGCAAATTTTGTTTACTGAATATAAATTGTTCTAGGTAAATATACCTATGTATAAATATATATGTACGGTTAAAAACAGACAGCGTCTTCCTACAGCCTAGTAATCATCCAGTATAGTCGCCGTGCGTGAGACCGTGCACTTCACGCACAACGGTGATTACGCTGAAGGCTTTAGCTTCATGGGTTTTAAAATAACTGCTCTTGAGTTGCCTTGTATGCAAGCTTGGCATAAGCTGCATACAAGCTTGAAAAGAAGAAGACATGCCAAGCACTCTGGTTAATACATAACTTGAAGGTACAGGCACGCAGGTGAGGCTAGCAACGTAGCATGCTAACTACCAAGTTCCTCTGCACACGTTTCTAGATTGTTTACAAGTAGGGTGACTGACCATAGTGGCTTGCTTGGGGTTTCTTCGTGCGTCTTTCGTTTGTTTGTCTCTGCGAATAATCGATAGTATATTTTACAGGTCACGGTCGGAGAAACGGACAACACTTTTAACAAATTTGCGAGCTCGGGTGAACGCTGCCATGTCTAGACTCGCCTCCAACCCAGTACTTTCTCTGGTGGAGAACGCGGCGCTGTCTTCAGTTTGTATCTTCCCGTATACCTCCTTGTAGCGTTACCACAGTCTACTGCAATGCAATATCCGGTCTCTTACTTCCTATTAGATGTGTACGTCTGGCGTACACAGCTAACAGTCCCCGGAGAGAGAATAATGATAACATGACCAGAATAACAACAACTACAAGGAAAATTAATATGCTGTATTTAAAAAGATTTTGAAAAACAAAATCTAACGGAACGAAAGGTAATCCCTCTCTCTCACTGTTAAACCATGTGTAACTGAAAGTCCCGCCCTCTCTCTCGCCAATAACGCTCATTTGGGGAACCCTGGGAACGAGGTTATCTATTGCCAGGGCGTGGACGTAGAGGACGTACAGCCAAGGCTAGAAACGGTATGGACCTTCAATTTGTGTATGTCAATGTTTGACTTATCTAGGACCCAGAAGTCCTACAATGTTATAGAAAAACCTCTCGGGGGAGACGGAACAGAGCCTGGGCCGGAAACCAAAAACAGCTTTGTTTCCTGTTTCGTTACAGAGCTAGTCTACTGAAGAAAACTCATTCACGCGAGTGGATGAAGCTTTCAATTATTACTACTAATGCTTGTGATTTACTTTACAATATATAATTTATTAAAACGAATTATATTTTATTTTGATATTATTTTAGCAGCGCAATTGTAACCGAAACAATGTGATCAATAAAGTAATTTTAATCTGAATATTGTGTGCGTTTTATACCGACTGTGTTTTATATACCCTATGATGTAGGGTATACAACCCTAACCCTAACCCCCCCCCCCCCCCCCACACACACACACACACACACACACACACACACACACACACACACACACACACACACACACACACACACACACACACACACACACACACACACACACACACACACACACATACACGCGCGCGCGTGTTGGTCGCCCGCCACTAGGCGGCACAATCGTTTTATTACATTCGGTTTACCGTTGTTACATTACGAGACATCGCGAGATTTATATGATCCCGCCTGAGAATACAGCACCTAATGTTCGCTAAATCACTGTTGTGTTCTGAGGAGGACTGGATATGGTTACACAACTTTAATTATGACAATTAATCCCTCCCGTTTATGGAAACTACGATATGGGTGCATATAGACTTTACAGAAGAAGGGTGAGGATTTAATTTGTGTTTGTGTGCATTTCATTTAACGTGCATCCTAGTTAGTCGGCCCCCACCAGACAGACATGTAACCTAATGTAAACACTGATGTTTACATTCGGTTTGAAAATAGTGTATTTAACGTTATAGAACATTCGGATTATTACTGTTTCTTAAATCTAAAGATCTACAAACGTATTAACCTTACAACGAGTCTGGTTAAGTTGAGCATATTTGATCAAATAAACCACGCTAGGGTTTTTACATAATACATAGCAATTATTAATATCCAACACGGACGGACAATGCTTAAAAATGAAATGTAAAAATGCTTGATTTGGTAACGTAACAACGTGTCAAGTATGTAATAATGTAATTACATGATAATGTAACGTTAAAGATGCCAACAGCGCACTGGCAATGTTGGTCATGTTAACCGATGCAACAGTGTCATGTTAACCAATGTAACTTAACTGTTTCATGTTAAGTTTATGTATGGTATTCATATAATTTAAGTAGTGTCTGTTTATTACATTAAAAGGCAAACAGTCATCATAAACATTCTTATGGTGTTCATAATCTTCTCCCTACCTTTAGGTGTAAGTGTAGCGCATATGGCACCATGCGTTCTCCAGCTTTGTATAGTTTCTACTGCTGTTGTCAAAGGAGCATTTGGTTACACTCAGCAGTAGAATATAATAAACATCATCATAGTCTACTCATAGACGATGTTGTGGTAGGAGATTCACAATGAATAGATACACGACTATCAGGCAGCTGGGGGATGGCACCTACGGCTCAGTCGTCCTCGGCCGCAGTCTGGAATCAGGAGAGCTAGTTGCCATAAAGAAGTGAGTATTATTGAACCTCATTCAATTCCTAATGACCACCATTGTATGCACTGTCCCCCTTTATACGTGAAGGCAATGGGCATATTGGAAAGAAAAAGTCAGCAATGCTGCTATTGCTTCCAGTGTGTTTGGAGCAAACACAATTTAGCACACAGCATCAATGGAAAAGATGGAATTCACAAAATGACAGTTTTTTTAAATAATAACAAGCCATAATAATATAATTTTCGGAACAATATTTGTAATATATTTATTTTTCAACTATCTATAATGTTTTCCATTATTGTGAATGTGTCTTTTTCAAGAAAAAAATCCCACATACCACCTGCTGTTCTCTCGTGTACCACAGGTTGAAAAAGACTGGAGTAGAATAAAATGTACTGAATGAATTTTTGAGGCCTTCACAAGTCTCAAATCGTGCTGTGTTGACATTTTGTTTCTCACCACCTGCTTCTGTGTTTTTACAGAATGAAGAGGAAGTTTTACTCCTGGGAAGAATGCATGAATCTTCGTGAGGTCAAAGTAAGTAACCCATTTAACTTGTTTTTATCAAGAGCAACTTAAATTAAAAAAGGTGTAAATTTCAAGTCCAGTGGAAAGTCTAAAACACTTTAATCAGAAATAATGATTTTAAATTATGGACATTGTAAATGTCAGTTGATGTACCTTAATAAACATTTTTGCCCACCCCTGTCCTACCACAACAATGATTTACATTTTCCCACAGCTCAAAATTACAAAACAGACACAGACAGAATATAGAAGGTGATTCTTGTGTGCGTTTGGCTCTGACCTCTGGATTCTGTCCCTTGCCTTCCTCTTTAGAAGGAAGCAGAACCATCCCCTTTATAACATGCTAGCCTAGCCCTTAGCATCTCAGTTGGGTTATTGAATACAGAAGTAAACCACAGGAAAACCTCAAAATCCTATTGTGGCTTTTCCCTTAGCAAATGTAGCATGGTTAAACCTATATCACTCTAGTGCATGATTAAAGAACATTTTCAATCTGCTTTCTCTGATCTGATTTAAAGACTGAAAATGTTACTCTATTATTGGAGTGTTTAATTCTAATAGTACTGTAAATGCCCTCCTTTGTATATTTCAGTTTAAAAAAGACATGCTTTTTGAATGTGCTGCAGTGATTTTGTGTTGGGTCTGGCATGTTTACACATACTTGAATATGGTCAACTTCTGGTCAATGTTTGTAATCTCATCTTTTGCTCTTCACTTTCAGTCCTTAAAGAAGCTCAACCATGCTAATGTGGTTAAACTCAAGGAGGTTATTCGAGAGAATGACCACTTATACTTTGTATTTGAGTACATGAAAGAGAACTTGTATCAGCTAATGAAAGACAGGTATGTATTAATTGATTAATGTTTGACATGATGTTATATATACTATACATTGTTAAATTATATTTGAAATTTTTGATCTGATTTCCTCTTCTGCCAGGGCTCGTTTGTTTCCTGAATCTGCTGTAAGAAACATCATGTTTCAGATACTTCAGGGGCTTACATTCATTCATAAACATGGTGCGTCTAATGTTGGTGTCTTTAGCAACAATTAATTTTTGTGTGCATTCTTCACTATTGTGCTAAATCGACTTTACACTCCCAGTTAACCATACAATGTGGCCTGTGTAGGATTCTTCCACAGAGACATGAAGCCGGAAAACCTTCTGTGCATGGGACCGGAGCTGGTGAAAATAGCAGACTTTGGGCTGGCTCGTGAGATAAGATCTCGCCCTCCATACACAGACTATGTTTCTACAAGATGGTACGATTTTCTTCCCTGTTTTGCAAAGTAGTTCTAACTTTCTGGGATTTAATCTTGTATTGTGCTTGTGTAGGCACTGCCCTATCCCAGTGTGCAACAGTGGGGAACACTTTGTGCAGTAACATTTTAAAGTAATAAACAAAGTCAGGATTTGCTGCATCTGGCATCTTCGCTAGTTTGATCTATTACTACTACAGTAGCATACATGGAACACACTCATAATTAGTGTCATGTGCTCTATACTTGTGTTTCTCCTATTGTGACCCCTGTGAAGAGACCTTTGAGCTAGGAAGTAAGGAGCAAAGTGTCCCTCCTCCTCCCCCAGGTACCGAGCCCCAGAGGTGCTGCTCAGATCCACGTCGTACAGCTCCCCCATAGACCAGTGGGCCGTGGGCTGCATCATGGCCGAACTGTACACCCTCAGACCCCTGTTCCCAGGATCCAGTGAAATAGACACCATCTTCAAAATCTGCCAGGTCCTGGGAACACCCAAGAAGGTACACAGTTTTACCGTTCACCGTTTATAAAAATGAGCTGTTAAAGTAATACTTCATCTCAATGTAAGGCCATCACCGCAATCATTTCTTTATTGGGAGCAGTTATTAAGATAATTTCTACTGGGATGGCTTTTGCCTTAGACACACATTTATGCATCAATATATGGTGTAATCTGTGAGGATCTGCCCATCCATAGTCCAGTAAGTTTGGATTGTTTTTTTTATATTTCTCCATCCTTTACCTTCCAGAATGATTGGCCAGAGGGCTTCCAGTTGGCAAGCGCCATGAATTTCCGCTGGCCCCAATGTGTACCCAGCAACCTGCGGACACTTATCCCGAATGCCAGCGCTGAAGCCATCCACCTGATGAGAGATCTACTGCAGTGGGATCCCAAGAAGAGACCAGCCTCTGGTCAGGTAATGTCAAGTTGCTACTTGTTAAGATGTACAGTATTTCGGCAGATTCGATGAGTAAGTCTTTAAAAGCACTGAAGATTGACATATGAGCCATATTAGGGAAGGCGGCTGTTGAATAGCCCATCCTAGCTTCAGGTGGTACTTGTTAATCTAGGGACCCCACTCATCCAGGCCTAGATAATACAATAACACACCACCCAAAGCAAGAAGGGTGGGGTCATCACAAACACAGGCAGATGTACATTCATCTCTCTTTGTCTCCACCGCCAGGCTCTTCGCTACTCCTACTTCTACGTGGGCCAGGCCTTGGGCACGCCCCAGCAGATCCTGGATCAGGGCAGGCCTCAGCCTGCTCTGGTACTGCCCCAGTCCCAACCCACGCTCCACCAGCAACCCCTCCTTCTCCAGCCGGTTCCCCCTAACCAGCCACCGCCGGCCAACCAGCACTCCCCCCACCCTCCCAGGCCGCTGCAGCAGATCCAGCCGCCGATGTCGGCAAGCATCCAGGCCGCGGCATACCAGCGGCACACAGACCTGGCGCGGGAGCAGCCGCCCAACAATGCCCCGAAGCCGAAGGAGGCAGAGCGAACTCCGCAGGGCCACCTCCCTTACATCGTTGACAAAGGCCTCCAGAGCAAAGTGAGCTTCGGCCCAGCGTTAGCCGTTTTTAAAAAAAAACCATAGTGATGGTGCATTGAGCATTTTGTTTTTTCTATTGAAGCTGAGACAGGATCCTGAGAATGCAAGCGCCCTGAGCTTGCAGACCAAGCCCAAGGCGGGTCGGCGACGCTGGGGCCACAGCACAGGGCTCCTGAAGGGGGATGACTGGGATGACTACGAAGACAACGAGCTGATGTCACTGGGGGGCAAAGCTCACTTTTCCATGGAGAAGTCCAAACAGGGAGCCGACGCCTTGAGCAGGTTGCTGCCTTTTGTTATGCGCATGTCAAGACATAGCAATTGTTTTTTGGAGTACAACTGTGTGCCACTGATAAGTGGCTGTCAGGGTGGATTTACATGTCGAGAACTCTGAAGTTGAGTTGTGAATATGACCAATGTGTCCGGTTATTTATTTATTTTCAGGTCTGTGAGTTGCTTCACTAAATATAAAATAAGTAACAAATCAACAATGTCCTGTAAACATATCTATTAACATGTTTGATCTTTAAACTGGCTTTTGTGGAGTACTTTGTGAGGCATATCTTTTTATCCCTCCTCGCTACAACAAATAAACTACCGTCTCACTGTCTTGTAACTACCGTCTTTTCTTAGATATGGAAATGTTCTGGATTTCAGCCGGCCTAATGGCAAGGAAGATACTCCGTTGAATCTGAATAAGGCTTCTTCCACATACCAGGAGCCATCAAGAACAGCCTCTGCAAAGCAGCATTACCTAAAGCAGTCGAGATATTTACCTGGTAACATAGCACATTTTATTATAAATAATAGTTCCAACTTTTAGAATAAGTCTTAATAGAATCTGATTTGCCATAGTGTTGTTTTTGTAAATAGTATTGTCTTGTATTGTAATGACTGGCAACTTGTTTTTGAACAACCCAGTGTATTATACAAATCGTTCCCATCAAACAGGAGATACAGGCTTCCACAATTTAATAGTGTTAGACTGAAACACTCTTTTGTGCACCAGTCAATCCAAAAATGAATTATGGAGCTTAGTCCCTGATCAGATGTACATTGAAAGAAAGGCATTGAATATTGCCTTCTGTGTTTGTAATGTCAGACTAGTTTGACAATAACGTATTATCGTATTATCATATCGTATTACATTGCCTTTTTACTGGTTTCTTTCAGGAATCAGTACCAAAAAGAATCAGACGGTGAATTCAAACAAAGACGTGAGCGGCAGCCACCTGTGGAGTAGCAACAGCATTCCTTTTGGAGGAACGCTACCAAACAGAGGCATTCATGGTAATGCATCAGTATATATTGCAAACGCTTTTACAGACCCCTATTTAATTCACATGGGGTATGTATTGATAACTTTTGTTATTTTTTAATTCTCTGCAGGCACCAATACAATCCCAAGCGGATACACCCCCTCCTATTTGAAAAAGGAGCTTGGTTCTGCTGGACACAGAGGACAAATGGGATCCACCATGGATCCAAGTTACACAGCGTCAAGTAAGGACACTTGTTTACTGATTCATTTAATCGTTTAGTTTTTTATGTATCTCTGTTGCTCTTTATTACAATTTCCAATGTGTTGATATGAATTTAGTGTTTGAACAATCCTTTTCCTTATGTTAGATTATGCAACGTGGAGGTCAAACCGCAGTCACGTGGGCACCTCATCTTACTCTCCGTCTACCAGCAAAAGCACCCCAGGGGTGGTGCCTCACCCCCCCGTACAGAGCCTCCATGGGAGGAGAGACTGGTCCGCCAAATATGGACACCGCTAAGTTGCTTCGTTGCCCTGCTTTGTTCAAGGGGTTCCTGTGTGCCTCGAAAAAACTCTTTCCCTCCAAAGAGTAGGCATAGATGATTTTGTAATGATACTATAACAATTGCATTTGTACATATGTTCTGTATAGCAATAACTTGGGTTTTACTCAATATGTAATGTACTGTATGTTGTGCGATGTGTTATTTTTAAGTGTATCAGTTAGACTAAAGGATTTTATCCGTTGAAAGATGTTTCTGATTCGTATTTCTGTATTAATATTACCGTGCTGAATAAGTTGTACTGAAGCCATACTATTTCTATGGCATCAACATATCATTATTTTATTTTGTCCAGTTTACATGGGCCAGAAAGTATTACCACACCTTCCCTTGTTGTTATGGCCTTCATTAATTTTAGTTTCACAGAAAGGTTGCCGATCTGCTTGAAAAGATTATTGATAATATAAACATTTATTCACTTTGTGTCTTACAAAATAAAAATAAAAGTGACAATTTAAATTATTTATAGATTTTAGATTTTACTGTTACACTTTTTTGTTGCATTTTGTGTATACCTGTATGTTACTTTTTGGGCATTTTATTTTATATTAATTACTTTTATACTTCAAATGTATGCTTAAATTGTATTTTATACTTGTGTTTTGATTAATTATAACATTATTTATGCAACTTTTGGCACCAATTTCAAGTTATGTTGCTGCTTTATTTCAGTGACAAATAAATTAAAGCAAATGATGCTCAAATATGTACCAAGTTTGGTTTACTGTGCATTTTATTTTAGGTAGGATGTAGGGTGTTTAAATATGACAATAAAATGTATTTGACTAATACTATTCTAAAGGAAGTATCACGTCACTATCACAATGTTTTTTAATTAATTAAAGTAAAAAAATTACGGCAGACTGCCACGTGCAGCGCCTCATTTGGATGTGTCTGAAGTCTTGGAGCTTGACTTCCCTACGTTTCTCCTACAAATGGGCCTTGAGCTTGTTTGGAGGTTCTAGCAGGGGAGCAGCTACTGGTATACCAACGATGCTCGTCCGCCGGGAAACGTCCACTAACACCGAGCGCGGAGCTTCGGGAGGGACACACATGGAACGGAGGGAGGAAGGGGACACCCGCCTAGCCAGCCAGATCAGCCGAATCAACCCTAGCGATCAATGGGGTGACAGATGTCGCAGCCAGATCGCCCTCACATCCAATGGTAAGAGAGGGAAGTGTGAGCTTATATACCTCTCTGTGTACTCACTAGTTTCAGTCGAGGTGTCGCATCATACTAATTACGTGTTGTATGTATCGTTGAGACCGATTTATGATTATTAAATAAACATTGAAAGTTAATCTAGTCGTATTCATGTCATTTTCTTTATTAAAACAAATACAAGTTAGTGTTATTTCCCACAATCCATCGCGATGGTATGCAAATTAGCCTATGTGTCATTGGCCAGGAGATGTCGGAGATGCAAGAGTACTTGCCCCCTCTTGGATAATGAGTACAGAACAGTCGACAGCCTGAACAACAATCATTCTCACGGTTCATTGTTACCTCATTTTTTGCGAGTTTGGAAAAGGTTTGTAGAGAGCCTTTTTGTATTTCATTATATATATTTATAGCTATATATATTATTAATGTTACATATTTGTGTTACAAATTGATTTAAGGTCCCGTAATAGCGATGTCTGAAAAGGTTGTGTTGCACTACTTCAATGGAAGAGGAAAAATGGAATCAATTCGTTGGCTTCTAACAGTTGCTGAAGTTGAGGTGAGTAAATCTTTGACATGGGATTGGGACGCCGGACGATTCGGGGATTTTAAGGCATGTTTAATAATGCAAACTGCGTGATTGGTTAACTACTAGTACAATTTCTATTCATTCTATATTCACAGTTTGACGAAGTGCATTTAACAAGCCGCGACCAGTACGAAAAACTCCTGGCTGGTAAATTGGATGCAGAAATAACCCCAATACCTCATCTCGTGCCAATGTTTCTTGTGGTTAAAATTTTAACCTTTGCACATTACATAAATTTGGCAACCACCTCTCATTCCCGCCTATTGATATTTGTTGACTCACTTACTAGTTAACAATTAATTTACCTCTGACCTACAATATCATATTTCCTTCTTATTGTGCAACGAATAGGACACCTATGATCACAATGCTATTTCTGATATTTTAGATGTTTGTGTTAGTAATTTGGTATAACGATTTTTGAAACATTTTTGTGAAGATTTCCCTAAATGTTTTCACGTTGTTTCTTGGTAGATGGAGCGCTCATGTTTGAACAGGTCCCAATGGTGGAAATCGATGGCATGCGTCTTGTTCAGACAAAGGCAATCTTGAAGTACATTGCAGAGAAATACAATCTTAATGGAAAAGACATTAAAGAGCGGGCAATGTATGACATTAATACACATTATACATGTATACATGTTCTTAATGCTGAGACCCCGGGATTTTCCCTACAGGATTAATGAAGTCTTACGATGTATTTTTAAATAGCCATTGCCATTTTGGTGCATGATTTGCAACAGCCAATGTTACATGAATATCGATATTTGTTTTACTTCAGGATCAACATGTACTCCGAGGGACTGATCGATCTCATGGAGATGTTTATGATTTTAGTCTTCACACCGCCTGCAGATTTGAAAACGAAGCTGGAAGGGATAGAAACTAAAGCAACAGGCCGCTACCTGCCTGTGTTTGAAAAGGTAACATAACGTCATGCAAATCATTAGAATAAAGGTAAGGTTGATGTTGCTCTTGAGGGGAAATGTTAGGGCATTAACACATGCCTTAAGTGCTCCAAAAGCCCCAAAAGTTGCAGTCTGGCTTTCTTGGTTTTAAAGGTTTTTCTAATATCAACTTACTCATCATCTGCATATAAATTGTGTACCTTAATAACAACTGAAGTTATTAGCAATACAAGTGTGAAGTTTTGAGCCCCAAAAGAGTGAGACATAATTTGCACGTAAAATTGTGTTGACTTGGCATCTGTTATGTCAAAAAACAAGTAACCTTTTTTTTTGCATGTGCGATTTAACCTCCAGGCTCTCTCTGGTTCCATCTTCCTGGTGGGTAAACAGCTAAGCTGTGCAGATGTCCAGCTGATGGAGTGTTCCCTGATGTTAGAGGAGAAGTTCCCTGGAATTCTGGCTCAGTTCCCCAACGTTAAGGTGGTTTATCCAAATGTTTCTAAGAAATGGCCAATTATGCATGTCCGTTCATAACTACGGAGCAACCAGTCAATTGCAAATGTATTGCCTGCGAACACATTGCATCCCCACATTATGGGTCAAATAAATCCAGTATATTGTATATTGACTGACAAATTTCCTTTCAGTCTTTCCAGGGCAGAATGTCAGAGAAACCAGCTATTCGGAGATTCCTGCAACCAGGCAGCAAGAGGAAGCCACAACCAGACGACGTTTATGTTAAAACCGTTATGGAGGTTTTCAATCTTAAATCACCAATCATTCGATAAAGAGACCAGTTTCTTAAGCAGCTAGAATGCACAGTAGTGATCGGAACAATTATTATGGCTTCTTCAGTAATCTACTCCTCATGAACGAAATTGCATAGCTAAATAGCAAATTTTGTTTCGAAATGTGATTTTAAATAAAGATATATATGCTTGTCATGATTAAAGATGCATGAAGAAAATAATTTGCTGCAATTAGTCGTCCTGTATCAATTCTAAAAGAAAGCATTAGTATCCAACTGACATTGAAGTGTTGCACATAAACCTTTATTGCAGCCTTTATTAACGACAGCAAAAGTAATTGAATGGCAATTTTCCAAATATTTTGGGCACAATAAAAGGCAAACGTTTAGTATTCTACAAAAAGCATGAAACACTGTTTTGTGGTGCTGCACATCTCATCGCTGTCTTTCTAGAAGCTTGATCATTTACAAACTTCCATCTGGTTGGTAATTATATAGACATACATACATAAAATAGGTGAGAATCACAGTTAGTTGAATTCATACTATATTCCATTTGGATGATCACAATACTGATACATGGATCGTAAGCTCATTCTACAAAATATATATTTTTCATAGGGAATCATCATTGGGAATGTTATGAGTGTCCTTTTTTTTCAATAGACACACATTGTCATGGTCCAATCCCCACTGTTTGGGGTTTAGTGTCACATCATAATCTTGAAGAGGAGCCTCACAAACATTAACAAACTGTAAGGAAGAAGAGAGACAATAGTTATCAACACAAGCAATACGTCAACATTACATTACACCCACCGTGTCTGTAAAACTGATCTATACTACTAATACACTTAACATGTTTTTTGGTATTTAGATTCTGACCTTAGTACTGCCATAATGCCAGCAGGCAATAGTTTACCAGAGTTCTTAAACCTCATTCCCATCACAACAGCGAGCATTCCCGAGGAAACTGAAACAAAGAACGAAAACAGTTTGTACACCACCTGGATGGTAGGCAAGCAAATACATTTCCGATTATGAATCGATAATTAGTATGAACAAATGCCAACGTACGCAAGGAGATTGTGTTGTCCCGTACATCCATTGATATTTTGAATGCGCCATAAGCAGAAAGTCCACCGAACACTAAGCCAGCTATCAAGGACATCACGCTACCTACCAAAGACGGGGTGCAAGTGTCATGGGATTACAATGTAAACTGGATCGTTACATTAGTAGCAAGTCTTACATTTGAGATTACTGTTGATGTCTAACATGATCAACATGTTCAACTTGAGTCAACCTTTTCTTTTGTAGCCCATAAATCCGCCAAAAGCTATGACTGCTGCATAACCAAACCCAAGCCAGTCGATTGCCATTGTAGAGCTGATGAACAGAAGCAGAAAAATATGGTTAGTTATGGTCAAGTTTAATATGGGAGTGCACTTTCTCAACGCCCATCCTTATCAAATAAAGCCGCAACCAACGGCCACAAGAGGTCAATGTTCACTTTAATTACTATGGTACTGGTTAATAGCTGGACGGCATAAACGAATGCATCAACAGTTTTTATTTCTTACCTTGAATTGAATCTTTATGATAAATGTTCAGACGACTTAAGAAAACCGCACGTTTCTTGAATCGCTGCCTTCCTTGTGCGTATCATGCAAAACGCCTACGCTACTGCGCATGCTTGTTTTGACGACAGACATGACGTCAGAATACTCCCATGCTTGTCACATCCAAACATCTATAACCCAAGCCATTCCATGAATTTGTATGCTATATTACTTTTGTCAGATTACTAAACAGTGAACTAGCCGGTTTGTGGCTAGTTAGTCATGTCTTTTTATATTACTAATCAACCACAAAACTCATTAGAAATCGCATAGGGCTACACTTTGATGAAAAAACAATTTCAGATCTTTAATTAATGTGGCATTAAGAGCAAATTTATCGGTATAAAGCAAGAAGCAATGGCACACCGGAACCCCGCCCAAAACAATTTATTTCACTCCAACCCAAACTCCCAAGGCTTACATCACTTTAATGTATCCATTCTTTAATAGTAGGCCTCAAGAAGTGAATCAATGCATTTCCTTTAGGATAAAATAAGCCACTATGAACTGTAGACTATTTGACCAATATTCTGCATCGTGTTGCAGTCCCAGTGTTATCCAGCATAAAGCCTCTTTGCAGTCATTAGGTGAAATAACCCACTCCGGTCCCCTGGATGAGGGTTGGGGACTCAGAATAGAAGGCACGTTTTGTGGAATAACTGGCATTGGAAGAGTACCTACATAGAATCCCCAGATTAAATAAACTTTATGCTTGATACATAAAAAAAGGGCTATAAAATGGCTGGCGATGTATTTTTTTTTTTTGTTGAACGAAAAATATATTTCAAGTGAGGTATAGTTAAAAGGAAAACTTAAATTCACATGTATGAATGACCCACAGAGAAAATTCAACCCGCAGAATAAGAAAGCCAATTTGTAAAGTGCCTAGTTGTACAAGGGTTGATTTCATTACAGTAAACAAGAACGGGCATACAGTGCATCTCACAATACAGCAATGTATATAATACAGATGGCATTTTGTGCAAAGAAACATGAACGTCTCGTACACTCAAGATGGCTTTCGATTTTTTGCAAGGTAGATACTTTAGTTGAGCTGTGCGTGATGGTTAAAAGCAACACGTAAGGTGTGTATACACACGGTCATTCCTGGAAATGACAATATCTGCAGATGAAAAATAAAAATAAAAATGTATAGTTGAGGCAATCAAATTATGTGTAGCCGGTTATGATGTCAACAAGAAAAGAGACATTGGCAAAATGAAGTACTCAAGTATTGTAAAAGCATGGCTCAAATAAAAAAAATACAACGAATGAACAGGATGTTTCAGCAATGGGTAATTTCCAATATAGAGCGATGTTTTATCTTGGCAGAAACATTATATTATTGATTTAAACACACATAAATTAACATTAGCCTATAACCTATCCCAGCAATCTAAAGTCACCATTCAAGACATAGTCTTGGAATGGCTAAAACTCATACATTTTTTTCCAAACAGAGGATAAACAAACAGAACCAGGATTGCATTTAAACTTTTTTCACATTTAACCATTCACCATTAAACTGAAAACAAACATCTAACTGAAGGTTTTTAAAGGGCTAGTAAAATGCAAAACCAAAAGTGGAACAAGGTGACATTACTGTTGATGCCTTGACACCCATCTAAACACTTTCGATGAACACATGAATTCCAAGCATTGCTTCAAAATTAGCAAAGTGCATAATCCTCCTGGCATGAAACTTGGCATCCGCATTATACCGCATTATAAACAGTATCAACGAGTTACATCCATTACATGGGCGATACAGGTGCTGCTAGGCTTTGAGTGAAGAGCATTGCATGGGCTCCACAACACACACGTTGGGGAAGCCTGGTTAATGCTTCATAAGTGCTTGGGAGAGCGTGCATGCAAAAATACGTGAAAAATAATCGGGATAATTTCAGCCGGATAATACACTTTTAACGAAAAGAGGGAGAGAATTGTATTTTGACTTTGTGGCTGAGGTAAAGGATGGCCTGTGAAAAAAAAAAATAACTAACTGATCCACCCATCACGATGGAACTGGAAGCTCAGGCGATGTCTTCCTTCTCCTCCCTCAGGCTGTAGTCGTTTTTAATTTGAAAGGTAGGCCCGTGGTTTGCTCCTGTTAACTCCATCTCCCCCTCGTGTTGCTGCACAAGAAAAAAAAAACAACAACCCGGCAATACCTCCCCCATATATTCTGTGCATCGCTGTGGTGGCGATAATCATCCGGTTTAAATCGACACGAGTACTCCTTAAGGGCTGACGTTCATCCACAGCCACCCGAGGAGAGTTCCGTAGACCCAGGTCCTGACGTACAAGTTCCTGCCTGACTCGGACATGAGCAGCGGGACGGTCAGCCCTCCTAGGATCATCATGGAGGGCAGGGTCTTTGTGATGCTCAACGCAGAGCACCGCCCCTCCCCCGGGAAGCGGCTCTTTTTGTCTGCGTCCTCTGACTCGTAGAAACTGGTCAGCAGTCTGCAAGGAGACAGAGGACTCTCAGAAGTTTAAACTTTTACAGGGAGAAAAAGGAAAGGCTAGAGGACTAAGAAATACCGCATTCAGTTGAACAGAAGTAGCAGTTATCTAGGTAGCTACCCAGGGTTTAGAGTTGTGGTTTCTGAGTAGTATGATTATCGCCAATGTCATTATTTGCTAATTGTAAATCAGGGAACTAATAAGAGCCAAGTCATTGATAAACTGCTGTTTCATATGATTCTTAGCAGGGATATTAAAATTACTTTGTTGTTGTTTTGTTTCGAAGTTGAATTACTTGAATATTAGTTAATTATTTGCTTAGCTTTCTAGTTTAATACAATTATATTTGCATTTCCAAAGCTGGCTTCATATAAATAAAATGCAACTTTACAGAACTGTATCAAATCAACACCATAGGGACTCAAGATGCTTTATCATCAAATATGCAAAACCTCATGCAGATGTAAACCGTGTGAATTTCAAGTAATAGATCACCCACGCACCACTAGAACCATAAACAGAATACATTTGTTTAAGAATTACTCTGCCTCTGCCTAGCATCTCAATAAGTCATCTATGAATGACAGGATTCCAGCCTATCAAAACCTGGATGAGGCCAGTGATTTATTAAACCAATATCGATGTTGTTTATGCCTGATGTTCAAAACGGATTCCCAATCAACTACATTTATTTTCAATCCATCACGAGAGAGAATTTAATTTCAGCACTCCAAACCACATGCGTAATTGGGGTGGGAATCGATTCTCGATTCAGAACATAGGGCTGCTAATTTCAGTGTCCTCTCCAGTCTAATGCGTGCTAATAAAGGCGGTGTGGCTAATTATGGCAGCCCAGTACAGTACAGTGTGTATTGTATTATTACGATTCTGTAGTTTTTATATATGACAGTTATTTCAACTGGTTGCAATAATGTAAACACACAAAGGCAAAATTTTAAAAAGAATAAAAAATATATGTGATCTTTGGAAGTTGTGAATCGAGGATAAGAATTTTGATTCTTACGTGAACTTTTCCCCCCACCACTAATGCATAGTTGGGGAAATTAAACTCTTTGGGCGATATATCGTTTACATGTACAGACAGGACTTATCAATTGAAGCACATGAATGAATACTCACCGGTCCTTGATCTCAAACCTTTCGTGGAGCCACCTGCGGAAGAACATTGGCTCGAGGGGAACTTCCTTCATGTCCACCCGTTCAAAGTGGATGTGGATTCGAGGACATTCTTTACAAAGGAATTCTAAAGTTAAACAGAAGAAGAAAAACATGAATGTGGGAACAAACAAAAACAGGAAAAGGCTTTCAGCCAAAAGGAACGCAGAACGGACAAATAATAATAATAAAAAAGAATCAAGATAAGGTAAAGTACGTGCTACCGAATGAACAACCATTAAAGATGATAGCCACTGACGTCAAAGATGTTGATTTGTGGGAAATACACAAATATATAACCATTGAACCGTAATTTGTTGTAGTTACAGAAAACAATCATTAACATTAGCAATATTTTAACAAAATCTGTATTTCAGAAGGTTGTGGATGGTTAAGTTACCAGTACCGTAAATGCCAAGGTTGCAATTTTCAATTGACAGAAAGAAAATAAATCGACAGCCTAGCAGGTTAATACAATAACTTTCATGTGAAAATCTAGAGTGAGAGTATTTAAAACCAGAATACGCTCAGAATATATGTCCATCAACATCAAATACATGGTAATTAAAATATTCCCTTTGTTTAACTTTATTTTATTCCTTTCTTGATCTTATTTGGATGCCAGACGCTTAACAACAAACAGTTTAGGAAATACTACAATCACATCCACAACAGGATCCGGAGGTACGTGATTAAAGCCATGTTTTGCTTTTGTGTTGTTTGCCGTGACACATATTGATTATTATTCCTCTGAATAACAGGATGTTTTTTTATAAATATTCTTGTCAGGCATGTTGTTTGCAGGAAACACAGAATTTACTCTAACATAATATTTTACTTCAACTGTATACAGTGTTCTACAACCCAGGTGAAACTATAGATTGAATTGACTTAACATTAATGCGTAGCTAAAAGTACCTCGTGTTCAATATGAAGGTACACTGCATGGGCTTAGCAGTCAGGAGGACCTCGTATTACACTGACCAAAAGAACTACCATTAGCCACCGTTATCCGTGTTCATGTGCCCTTCCACGAGAGCTGCAGCCCGAAACTGGGGAAGCGGTTAATAAATCAGCAGGTCACATACCAGGCATGGTCGGGGCCGGCAGCCTTTGGCCCACGGTGTCCAGCGTTCCCTCGTAGGCCACCGTGACGTCGTACACTGCGTCCAGATGGCCCTGCATGGCCTCGATGGCTACATGGGAGGCCTTCATCCTGGGTGTCAGTGTGTGCTTTAGGACAGCCAGCCCTAATGAGGGGGTACAACAATAATAATGAATGAATAAATGAATGAATACTGGGAATATTGAGTGAACTAATGCCCCTCGGCTCGCTAATGTCATATCCACGTGCCCTATTGCACGTGCGGCTTACAGATGGATTAACAAGAGCAGTTATTTATTCATTGCTCTGATCAGGGAAAGATTATTGTACCCGTACATCATGTCGGAATAGGGTTTCATGATCTCATCATGCCAACAAGCTAAATTGTTTGTGATTAAGCAAACACAAGCATTAACTTCGCATTAAAATGCCCATAATCAATTGCCTTGTTAGCCAAGCTCTGTCCCTAGGAAATATTTAAGGTGCGAGATAGAAAATGATTTTTGAAGTTACATCAATGAATGAAAGTATGAATCAAATGGAATTCATCTTTGGACGTGGCGGTGAACCAACCCCTAATGGACGTTTGAATTACATAACGTGTGGAAGAGTCAGTTCTTCTTCAAAATCTGCTTACCTTCTTTAGAAGCAAATTCTTGACTGGATGAAATTACATTCTTGAGCTCTGGATTATACCGGGTTCCTTCCGGAAAAATGACAAGATACATCTGCCGAGCAAAATACAGAAGAGTCAACTGAAAGGATCCTCAGATGTTGCTGAATGTTCAAATGTTACTCTGTCTGTGTGTGTGTGTGTGTGTGTGTGTGTGTGTGTGTGTGTGTGTGTGTGTGTGTGTGTGTGTGTGTGTGTGTGTGTGTGTGTGTGTGTGTGTGTGTGTGTGTGTGTGTGTGTATGTGTGTATGTGTGTATGTGTGTGTCTATTTATAAAATGCAAAAAAGACTAGACTGCACTTTCTGAGGTTCTGCTGAGCGTACTGAAGGGAAAGGAAACATAAAGACTCTGACATAGTGTAAAGTAACATTAGAATTGATACAAGGCTGACATCTTTCAGCTTTGGTGTGAATATTTGTGCCTCATGTGTAGAGTCACACCACCTATCGATCATGGGGCATGGGCAGGTGTTATATGTGTGCAACTTTAAAGCAGCACACCCACACATACAAACGTGTGAACATGGACTAAATAGCAAGCAACCATGTCTCTCGATGACTGATAAAGAATATATCCTGTCTGGTCTTTCACATAAAAAGCGACTGTTCGACTTGAATGTTTATTGTATTATGTTAAACCTTGTTGTGTGGGTTATACAAATGTGCCTTTACTTCAACGATTATTATAACTGAATGAATCAAACTGCCATAATCAGCCTTTCAATTTAAGGGAAAAGGAAGCAACGCTTACTGGTGTTCCTGCTTCGGCCTGCGTGAGAAGCTTCTTCTTCATCGCCTTCTCGTCAAACTTTGCACTTCGCTTGACATACACACCTCCATGCTGGGAACAGAGAGGGTGCACACACACACACACACACACCGGTTGCTTACAGACGTATTTCAATAAGACGTGGAAAGGGGAACATGATTCAATTTAGATTGATTTGGAAGAAAGGGTAGATGCACGGTAACCTTACCTGGGAGAAATACCATCCGTACAGAGGGAGCCACTTAAGGCCGTCTTTGAGGACGTACCTCACGTGACCGAGGGCATTCTGTCTGATGGCCAGCATGTCGGCTATTATCCAGTCCGCTGGAAAGTAGGATACAAATGGTCAAGATTAAGGGCCGGGCAATAATTCAATATTATTGTTGTTGTTTGTCGTGTTTTAGCGGTACTGTATAGCCATGAGATCCTCTTAGCATGGTACGCAGTTCCTTGATTAATCACAATGAGAGGATATGCCTTTGGAAATGACTGTAATATGGAGGATTGAGAGCGTAGGTAGGACATATCAGATAAATAGCCTAGTTTTGTTTAACAACTAGTTAAAATTGCCGGGAACCTCAATGTCGACTACTGGGACAAAGGGTACTTTGATTATTACTATTTTGATTTGATTATTGTGATACACACGTGTTGTTCCAAACATGTTATTGAATAGGAAACTTTTTCTTTACCTGTACACTGGTGATTTGACAGGTAGATAACATTCTCTTTCTTCTTTGGTATATCGCCATATATTACAATCTAGGAGAAAACAGGAAGAAAATTGACAGTGTTGTTATCATTGTTATCAAAATTGGCTGCTGGTTAAAATACTACTGCAAGTGTACATTGGTTAGGGCCTTATTTGGCTTCGTTGAGGAACATGATGGCCTTGTAAAATACACTACATGTATTTGCATAACCTTACCCTTGTCTAATAAATCGTGGGAGAATGCATGTTGTACAATAAGAGAAAGCAAGTAGTGTTTTTTTTATAGCCAAGCATGTGTAGGCTTGTAAACGCTGACAAACATTTATACATTACACCTGCTTAGCTTGCACCTTAAAACAAATTGTCAGTGCTGCTGGCCAGGCTTGCTCTAGGTTTGACAAATTCACTCGGAGACAAGCTCATAAATCATGACCTAATAAGAAAGGTTCAAAATGTACATGATACAAATGCAGAACTAGTGTGCAGCACAATGCAAATCTTTGTATGTGGCGAGTTATCTTAAGGAACCTTTTTCAACAGCACAACACATACACTGGGTGTGCCAGTCAAAGCCGACAAGAATGCAGGCAGGTTTGCTAGCCATCCGACTTATCAAGTGGCCAATCAGAGAGGCGTCAACATTTACCTTCTGTATTTTTTCCATTGTATTTGATTTGTTCTAGCAACTGTGTGGCAAGATTTCAAGTATCAAGGAAAACACAAAAACATCATTGCGGAAATAAGTACTTGGGTCAAAATGGGCACTTTTGTGCCCTCCTGTTTTCCACTACAAAGTAGTCCAACAGTAAAGGACAACTACACATGAAGAAATGTACCCACCTCCACTCCTGTGTAGTTCTCAAAGAAAAAGAGAACCATGCTCTGGTAGACGCAGTAGAGCTGGTCGTCCAGTTTATGGTAAAGTCTTAAGGGTAAAACCGTTGAACACAACCGCCATACTCCCCATGATAGGAGGTAAGCCGGAGCTGTGCCCAGCATGACAGTGGCAGGAAACCAATATCGCATAGAGTATGTATGTACGATAAAGGACAGCAGCATCGTGAACCCTTGCTTCACTTAAAACAGCCCAATAAATTATTAGAAATACTTAAAACGTATAATCCCTGCGATTATAGTGGGTTCTGCGTTCCCGACCAAACTTGACCTACTTGGACCACCACAACACCTGTCTTTTGCGGACAAAGTCAGCAGGGTGGGCAAAAGTGTTAGTAGGGCTAGCTAGCTATCGCCACTCTTAACCTTGTGCACTGATCCTCAGAGAAGTCCAATTTAAATCTCGACCAGCGGAGTGCAGAACACGGAGCAACTACAACAGTGTGTTCTTCACCTAACGCGAGATTCACCCAACCACATTTCACAGCAAAACTCCTGAAAACGACCTTAATGGACTGTACAATGCTAGCCCTGAGGGTGTTAGCGAACACGTTGTTTGTGCAGTAGTTTCATATCCAACGTTGGGCTGGATGCAGTGTCTCCCAAAACAGGCATGTAGCAACTTAGTAGCAAAAATAAATTATAACGCTATTTAAAATAAGAAGAAGCTATATGGCTCGACATATTCTCTAGCATTGCTACCCTGCTCTTCGTTGACAGGCTAGCTCCTCTCACACACTATCCCTGTAACGTAAATGTCAAACACACTCCGCCAGACGCATGCTATGACACGCGTAACGTCCTCAACGCTGATTGGTTAAAAGCAGAGGTTCAGATTAGTGCTGGTGCTGGGCTCTCTGCTCCACTGCTGCCACTACGTTTCTGGATATGATTACATTCCGAGTAGCAACAAATCAATTCAAACTATGGTCTGATCACGTTTTCTTTTTAATCCGACACCCAATTGAATGACTTTAACATCGGAATTGATGTTTATATTGTGAGCATGCAAAGAAAGCAATCCAAAATAACATGATTAATGTAATGATAAACGAATTAAAATTGGGAACCCTATATTTCTACACTGCACAACATTAGAACATGATATCTGAAATGTAATATATATATTTTTTAGCAGATGTTATTTAAACTCTCAAACAATTGCATACTGCGAAATACCCTTAGGCATAGGGTTATTGCAAAAAATGAATGATGCTTGTCTACAAAGGTACAACAACTTTAATAACCCCCATCGTACAGTCTCCTGATATTCATCTTGTCAAATGACTATTATGTTTAAATGTATTATTGTAGTCCTATACAATTTTATGCAGAATGGCAAGAACGATACAACACATTAAGACAAGCATTGGTGAATGCATGTTATATTTGAAACACTGAATTTTCTTTATTTATTATTACTACCATAACTGAAATGACAGAAACAAAACATGTCAGATAAAATTCATATTAAATGCTTGTTAGATATTTTTAGAATTGAAATAGCTCAGTAAGCATTGTAACAACACATTTCCATTTCACAGTTGCAGTCTACTTGAATGTCTTACACAAATACACACAAGTACTGCCAGTTGCTAAGAGTTTAATGATTTTGGAAGAAACAAACAAAATAAATTTTCCATTCACATATCTCCAGTTGTGATACAGTGCTGTTCCAGATACATTTCTTCTTGTTTAGTGAAAGTCATCAACAAGTAATGTATACTATATATACCTACGTATGGACTGAATTGCAGTGTTATGTCTCAGGCACTTTACATGACAGATACTATACATTACAATACAGACATGACCGATTAAAAAAGCCTTTGTAGATTTTCATTCCAGATTGTAGTTTTCATGGGACAGCGGCTTGAGTTGCGTAATACAATCTGAAGAAACCATAACAGAGAACACATAAATAACAGTTATACATAAAGACACAAATTGTATTATTATTTATCATATAAGATATAATGACGATAGTGTTGTGGACAGGGTGAAACACGGGGTTAGATCTCCAATGTCCACAGTGATGCCTAACCCCTAGGCCGGCTGGCTACTCCTCCATGTAGCTGTAGTCAGGGCAAGTCCCTCTGGATAACAAGGTAATTAACAACCTAAAAAGAAAGCTCTTACCAAGCACCCATTGCTCCGAGATGTTTCTGCAGCCCTCGGGTCTCCGGCCGTAATAGTGCCCGATGCAGAGGCCTGCCTGTCGGACCGATTTGCACACGGTGCCTCCGCACAGCTGGATGAGCTCCACCAGGCTGTGAGTGGGCGGCTGGGTCTGTTGGGACACAAACATGGCCGGCTGGCCCTGAAACAGGTCCTGTTGGTGTTCCCCTGCAGAGAGGTGCTGCTGCAGGCGGCAGATCTACAGCCAGAAAAGGAAATCACAATCTGTGAAACGTATAGTAGTGACACGAAGAAGGACCTTTTACAGTGGGCATGATGATGTGCAAGTGTTCGTTCGCAGAAGTGTGTTTCAGTCTCAAGACAAACAGGATAGATGGGCTTAGCTTTTTTGAATGGGAGATTTTTACAATGGCAGGAGTGACTTCAAACAGTACCACTTACTGACCGAATGACGAAACACACACACACACACACACACACAAGTCAAATATGCAAAATTATATATGTGAACATTATTATCCTTTTGCTATATTCCACAAAAAGGCAAATCCGGAATTGAGTATGAAAGTCAGTTCAATTGAAAAAAAAAAAGGCATTGTGTAATTTCCTTCCTATGATTTCCCTAAACATAGAACAATCAGGTTACAACTATCTGTGGCTGCAAATGTTTTCAGAGTGACTCAGCCTTTACACCTGATTTTGGAATAGCGAAAACGCCTTCCTCTTGAGTAATGTGCCTTTAAATATGTTTGTTGCATTTCCTCTACATTCAGTAAGCCCACTTCCTACAATTCTGCTTCCAATAACATGTCAGTCTAGACTCTAGATGTTAAATAAAGACCCCCCCCCCCCCCCCCCCCCACCCAACAACACATGTGCGCAACTGGTATTCATGGTTATTAACTGTACATTAAAACAAATACTATTTGGAATAATGCTATGTGTTGTAAATGTGAATGATCTTTTTTCACCAGAGTTGGAGAGTTTCTGAATGAAGCCTGTAAGTAAATTGGAAAAGGACTATGTCACAGGCACATCCCTTGGACAAACGGACAAAACATCCTCTGATGCATACTCACTTCCTGTACAGCACACCTGCAATATGTTCCGGGATGCAGCTTTTTAGTAAAAATAACAATACAGACATTGTGAAAACTGTGTGTAATTAATATGTTTTCATAATTTATGCAGAATCTTTTTTGATGATAATACCACCGTTCAGACCCATTATTTTGTATTCAGACAGTGCCGGGAATGGATCAAATAAAACAGACAGATCAAGTTTTTCACAAAAAAACCTAGGCTGCATCATAGGATTTATGATGAATCAACTATTGGTTACTCTGTCTTTTTCTTACGGTCTAAAACCCAGGTAGCACCACGAATCTCTGCATGTCTGGCCGACATCTCTCAGTGGATGTCGCCACCCCACCTGAAGCTCAATCTGGACAGGACTGAGCTGCTCTTCCTTCCAGGGTAGGCATCTTCTATCCATGACCTCTCCATCAATATCGACAACTCTCTGGTGCCTGTGACTCGGACAGCAATGAACCTCGGTGAGATACAATTTGAGCAACTATCCTTCGCTGCAGACATCGCAGGGACCACCCACTCCTAAATATTCATGCTATAAAACATCAGGAGGATACATCAGTTCCTTACCCAGCAGTTGTGACTGTACTACGGTATTGCAACTCCCTTTGGCTTGTACCATTTGTCCTCTGCAGCTGGTCTTCACCTACCCAAGATCACCCACACTACACCACTCCTCAGCACCCTGCACTGGCTACCGGTGGCTGCTTGAATCTGATTCAAGTCACTGATACTTGCCTACCATGCTGCAAACGGCTCTGGCCAATACTACATTCAGGACATGGTCAAACCATACACTTCAGCCCGTCCACTATGCTCTATCTCTTTGCTACTCTCTCACTACGTGGGGACCCCAGCTGCTGCTCAACAAAATCTGGATTGTTTGCTGCCCTGGCTCCATGATGGTGGAACAAGCTTCCCACTGACATCAGGACAGCTAAAACCCTACCTATCTTGTGCCACAGGCTGAAAACTCATCTGTTCAGACTGCATCTTGGCCCATGAAAGATATCTCTTATTTCTTTATTGTAGCACTAAAAGCAGTTTGCTTATTTGATTAATTGTATGTACTCAAATGATTTCTGCACTTTTTGGGTTATATCTTCATTGTTGAATGCACTTATTGTATGTCACTTTGGACAAAAGCCTCAGCTAAATAAATGTAATGTAATCTAAACTTTCAAGCAATAGGTTGCAATTGGTAAGACAGCATAGCAAAAAATAAAACATTGCCACAGAGCTCTTTCCACTCTACATCTGAATCATATTAAAAACAAATCCTTTTCAACCTGCCAAATTAGAAATGGTACATAGCGGCTGTCAGAAAAACGACAACACAAAATAAGTAAATGGGGTATTGAGCCCATTGTCTTGAAAACCAAGAAATAATTTGTCTTTGTGAATTTGCAGATGCAGGACATTTTTATTTTCTTCTCCTCTAGATGAAGGAAAACCCCCTCTTCACTCAACATTTGTTTCATGTAAGCTTAATAAATTAATTTAGTGAAAATTTAGTTTTTTTTAAGTATTGAAAAAAACAAGACATTATCCAAGAAAGGAAACTGATCTGAGACCCCATCGCCAGTGTGTGTGCGCTTAGCAAAATCTTAGTGCAGAAATAGGCCAGGCATTCCCGTATTCAAAACATACAATGGATTGAATCGAAATCAGAGGTGGCATCAGAATCTCCATGCTTGTGTCATTTTGTCAGACAAGATGCTGAGAAAGCCATGTCACTTCTCTCATCACTTCTTGTATTACGGAAATTTGAATGTTGTACATTAATAGGCTGTAGCTACATGAAAATATGGAATTTTGGCATTTGACAATGGGCAAATATATTTTTGAAAATGTTTTCCCTCCACTTGGCCATTCAATCACCACCTATCTAGTGAGATCTAGATTATATTTGCTAGTAAAGATAAACAACCTTCCACCAGCCTAAGCAGTGTAGTCTGAATGATATCCAGGAGAATGCTCTTCCCTTTGAAGCCCTCACTCGAAAAGCACATCTGTGCTTTTGTTAAAGAGTGGGAGAAAGACGTATTGCTTCGTGACACGGTCACTGCCGTTGTAGACTGCTTGCTTGAAGTGGGCAGCTGCATCCTGAGTAAGTTTGCAGTTGAAGAAAGAGACCCGCATGTTTGCATTGGGGCTTTATTGTCTCGCGGTCTCCGTAACACGTCAGACACTAACCTCTCCTTAGCCTTTTAGAATGGGACCAGATAGCGAGACCTGTTGAATGAGTCTCTGCTCCCCACGGTGCGTATTGTGTGACTGGGGGTGGGGAGTGATGGTGGGAGGGGGATGGGGGGGCTGAACGGAATCTCGGCTCACTGTGACTGGCCAGAGTGGAGAATGGGGTGTGGCTAGAACAGTGCTCATACAGCCAGCTAATCAGAGGGGCCAAATCCAGCCCAAACAAGAGGCTGAGGGATTGGATGAGAGAAGATCAGATGCAGTGTGGGACCACTAACCTGATGGAATGACACACCACCTTGACTCTCACACTAGACTCCACCCCCACAGTCCTCTGTGGATAAATAACCAAGCGCCACGAGACGATTTTGTACACTTTGAGAAAGAAATCCCAAGATCTCATCTGTAAAACACAACCATCGGGAACAACTCTTTTTCTGTGCTATTGATTTCAAAGTAAGTTATATTTCACATCAAAATGCCAAAATCCGCCTTTATGGCTTGGACTTGCTACCTGCTTCTCGGGACCGTATTTGAGTGGACTCTGGAAGCCGAAGTGGGTAAGCGGCAGTACCAGATCCAGAACGGAGCCTGCAGCTACACCTTTCTGCTGCCTCAGGAAGACAACTGCCAGTCCTCCAGTAGCTACAAGAACCTGGCCCAGAAGGATGACCCAGCAGACTACGACGAGTCCTTCCAAAGGCTGGAGCAGCTGGAGAACATCATGGAGAACAACACACAGTGGCTCCTCAAGGTAGGGAGGTCTCCACCTCACCTTATCTCCCTGCAAATATGTGATGTCATGGCGACATTGGCGTGGTGTGAATTCATTAAGGTGTTCTTCTTCTCCTCACGCTCCTTTCATGTATGTTAATGAGAGTTCATCACAGTGCCCAGATTCATTTTGGGTTCTTGGGTCTAAGCGGAGTTGTCAGAAATTGTTTTCCCGAGTTAATCAACATCCATAAATAGATTTTTGGCCATCTCCTGATACATTGGATTATAATTTGAATATTTATAATTAGACATCTTGTTCGTCAAATTAAAAATAAACACGCCGTAATGACCACATTTCTATCACCAACCAAATTTATTTAATGCGGCTCATGCACTTCTATAAACTTGAAACAAATTACAAAGTATGACGCTCATTATCAAATAAAGACACATTTACTGTGATGTTATTACTTTGGAAATCAATGAATATAGGCAACGCAACCAGGCTCTAATTACTCATTCAGCCAATAATACCATTATGACATTTTGCATCAGTCAGATGTGGTGCTATCAGTGATTACATTTTGTCATAAATGAAACACATTTTGAACACCTCCAAAGGGGATCTTTTGTATTATGCGCTTCAAAGGAAACTGGAGTGTCTGAAAAGCCGCGCTGTGCAACAAGAAGCGAACTAGTAATGACAAATGCTTAACACAGGTGTCTTCAATTCATCGCTGCTCGGCCATAATTTTATTGTGTGTGTGTGTGAGTTTTAGCGTGTGTTTACATGCAAAAGACCAAAAGACCTCTACCCCTCGTCTAGAATGTGATCATTAATTGAAATTAATTTAATAAAAAGACAACCCGTTACCCGACAAGACAAGCACTACATATGGCCCATCTTTCAGCATTTGGTAACTTATAACAAACTCCATAGCACTCGAACGGGTCAGAGTCCATCTATTTCTCATTCATATGTATAGGAGCTTACATCTTGACCACTACAACGCTGTCATTAACCAGGACTCAGTGACTAATTAGCCAAATCAACTCATGAATAATTTAACACAATTACCGGTAAAATCCATGGGTTCATATCATTAATAACAGTTCTTAAAATTGACCCATTACGTCAAACTGCTAAAGCTTTTAATGTCATAGAAAAGGATGGAGGTGCCCCAAGGTTTGTGCCATCCATCCCATAATAATGCCGTTGGTAATTTGGTTAGATGTGCACTACTGGCGGGTCTACGAGTGATTTCAAGCAGCTGTAAACTTGCTGGATGGCTACCCCTTTAAAAGGTGTCATACGTTGATGGTAAATGTATACAGTGCCTTTCTGGCCATTCAAAGCACTCAAGAGTTAATGCTTCACATTCTCCCACCAAATGTACACTCCTGCCACGGCATCAAGCATGCAAGACAACAACCAGTTTGTAAATGAAAACCTGTTAGTAGGTCTTTCTCAAGTACACTTAAGACACCAATACCTGGTGCCGCCTAATCTAGAATCTAACCAGAAACCCTGCTCATCATTCTGACCTACTCCTATAATCATCTCATAAAATATAAAATATGCAGTTCTGATGAACTTCTAATCAAAGCACTTACTTGTTAAAACCCAGAATGCTTTGCTGTGCCTTTAAGTTTGACGTTGCCGTCAACATGTTTTGTCGCGTGAATGATGAACACAAACAAGCGTGGTTCACAGAGTCAACAGCTGATTAAATCACTGTCCCGTCAATGGAATGTGCTGCCAACCCCTCAAGTGACACTCCATTTACACGCACCTCTACGTCTATCCAAACACACACACACACACACACACACACACACACACACACACAAACAAACACACCGTAGGTCACCGGAGGTGGAAGACAAACAAAAATCAGTGCTAATTGCGCCGTCGGTGACGCTCCATGCCTTTCGGAAGTACAACACAGACTATTTTAAATTGCTTCGGTGACAGACGAGTAAACAGCTGACGCGGTCAGACAAACATGTCGCGGATGCTTGAAATGCCCAGGTGACGTGGGTTTCCCAGTCACACGTTTATAAAGGATGTAACTCCTCACTCATCCCCTCCATCCTGTTTACTGGCCAGGGGACCTGATTGCCACTCAGGAACACCACCACGCAGGAAATAACTTTATGATTGGTCGTGAACATGAAATATTGCTAGGTAATGGTTCACACAAGAGACTTTTACTGGCATTATTGCTGCCGTACACCTATTGGTATGTCAACTCAATACAATGGAGTGTTTCCCATCTGTCATTTTCATACACGTGTGTAGTTCCTTGTTTCTACGTTTGTCCTTAATGACAGAACTAAACAAATATTGAAAACATTAATTTACTGGCTGGATTCATGAGATGATCAACTGTACTTTTAAGAAGTTATTAGTCATTAGACCTTGGACAACAAAGAGTCAGAAAAAGATGGTAGATTAGGTTAATAGAAAACAATAATATGTGAAACCAAACCCCTTCCATTTCCTAACCTTGAACAGAAGGATTAGGAAAACAAGCCCCACTGTGAAATTACTGGCACAATAGTGTGAATGCAGTCCAGTCAAGGTACCTCAAGGTAAACCCTCCTAATGACAGAATTTATGGAAGATTGCCAAATCGATGGCTATTAAGGCAGCGGGGGAAATCTAAGAATGGAGAGAGAGTGAATGAGTTATGTTGCCCTTCAGCTGAGAAGTTCTCCCAGAATAAACTCTCAGTGGGAAAACGAACAGCACGGCAAAACTGTGGAAACAAGGTGTTCGACTAAATACCTTAACAATGTAAGGCATACATTTATGCACAGAGGATGTCGCACTCTAATGGAAAGATCTGTCACCACCTGAACCCACACGTTCATTTCTGTCCATTTTCTGCAGCTAGAGAACTACATTCAAGACAGCATGAAGCAGGAGTTGTTCCAAATCCAGCAGACGGCCGTCCAGAACCACACGGCCACAATGATTGAAATTGGAACCAACCTGCTCAGTCAAACCGCTGAACAAACACGGAAGCTGACCAACGTGGAGGCACAGGTGCGGCTGTCACCACACGATAACCAAGAACAACATACAAAAAAGTAGCGTGAAAAGGTTTAGGCCTATCACCGATTTAGCTACTTTCACAAAACAAATGAACAAAATGTAAGACTCAATTACTTGGAACCTGGGCAAAAAACCTCTTAAAAACTATCTAAGTACAAGCACAATCTAGGAATGGCAATGAAGGTACTTGGGTGCTTTCACTGCCATTCCTAGGATGTGCACTTACACTTGTTAAGTCAAGTAAAAGTGCCTGGGTAAAGGATGAATTGAGAGAATGCATGGGTAGGCTACATTATCCTACTGTGCAGTATATGGTTTTGGCCAATTGCCAATGACCTTATGTGAGCCAACCAAACAGCATTTCCTGTTATTACCACAATTGTATTCCCACAGAACGGGTCAATCAGTTTGTCACAATCACACATCCGTCTGTTCAAAGACATCAACAGCTTCCATCGCAGCCACACGTAGACCTAATTCGCGTAAACAACCTGCTTTTTGCTGAGTTCAGTTCCTCCCCAATGGGACAGCAGAGGCATCTTTGACCCGGCTCAATTCAATACATTCATTGGTCGAAGATAAATAAATATATACCCTTCACAATACACCACCAAATGTAAACTCATCCCCACCCCATGAAAATTAGGTCTGTCAGTTCATATTCAACCGGTATTATGTTTCCTGTGACAGAGCAAATACTCAATGATGGCGCGTAACAGAGGCAGGAAAGTGATGGTGTGGGGCAGCGGCTGATATGTACTACGAACCCCCAATGTTATACACTGCTCAAAGAAATAAAGGGAACACTAAAATAACACATCCTAGATCTGAATGAATGAAATAATCTTATTAAAAACTTTTTTCTTTATATAGTTGAATGTGCTGACAACAAAATCACACAAAAATTATCAATGGAAATCAAATGTATCAACCCATGGAGGTCTGGATTTGGAGTCACACTCAAAATTAAAGTGGAAAACCACACTACAGGCTGATCCAACTTTGATGTAATGTCCTTAAAACAAGTCAAAATGAGGGTCAGTAGTGTGTGTGGCCTCCACGTGCCTGTATGACCTCCCTACAACGCCTGGGCATGCTCCTGATGAGGTGGCAGATGGTCTCCTGAGGGATCTCCTCCCAGACCTGGACTAAAGCATCCGCCAACTCCTGGACAGTCTGTGGTGCAACGTGGCGTTGGTGGATGGAGCGAGACATGATGTCCCAGATGTGCTCAATTGGATTCAGATCTGGGGAACGGGCGGGCCAGTCCATAGCATCAATGCCTTCCTCTTGCAGGAACTACTGACACACTCCAGCCACATGAGGTCTAGCATTGTCTTGCATTAGGAGGAACCCAGGGCCAACTGCACCAGCATATGGTCTCACAAGGGGTCTGAGGATCTCATCTCAGTACCTAATGGCAGTCAGGCTACCTCTGGCGAGCACATGGAGGGCTGTGCGGCCCCCCAAAGAAATGCCACCCCACACCATGACTGACCCACCGCCAAACCGGTTATGCTGGAGGATGTTGCAGGCAGCAGAACGTTCTCCACGGCGTCTCCAGACTCTGTCACGTCTGTCACATGTGCTCAGTGTGAACCTGCTTTCATCTGTGAAGAGCACAGGGCGCCAGTGGCGAATTTGCCAATCTTGGTGTTCTCTGGCAAATGCCAAACGTCCTGCACGGTGTTGGGCTGTAAGCACAACCCCCACCTGTGGACGTCAGGCCCTCATACCACCCTCATGGAGTCTGTTTCTGACCGTTTGAGCAGACACATGCACATTTGTGGCCTGCTGGAGGTCATTTTGCAGGGCTCTGGCAGTGCTCCTCCTGCTCCTCCTTGCACAAAGGCAGAGGTAGCGGTCCTGCTGCTGGGTTGTTGCCCTCCTACGGCCTCCTCCACGTCTCCTGATGTACTGGCCTGTCTCCTGGTAGCGCCTCCATGCTCTGGACACTACGCTGACAGACACAGCAAACCTTCTTGCCACAGCTCGCATTGATGTGCCATCCTGGATGAGCTGCACTACCTGAGCCACTTGTGTGGGTTGTAGACTCCGTCTCATGCTACCTCTAGAGTGAAAGCACCGCCAGCATTCAAAAGTGACCAAAACATCAGCCAGGAAGCATAGGAACTGAGAAGTGGTCTGTGGTCACCACCTGCAGAACCACTCCTTTATTGGGGGTGTCTTGCTAATTGCCTATAATTTCCACCTGTTGTCTATTCCATTTGCACAACAGCATGTGAAATTTATTGTCAATCAGTGTTGCTTCCTAAGTGGACAGTTTGATTTCACAGAAGTGTGATTGACTTGGAGTTACATTGTGTTGTTTAAGTGTTCCCTTTATTTTTTTGAGCAGTTTATTTGAGGGACTGCTGGTTGCCTTTAAATCAGCAAGACTTTGTAGCTTAATATTTACATGTAAAGCTTGGGATTTCCCACAATTCAACTAAATAGTATGAACACTAAACAGTCATTCAGTGCAGGCTCAGTAGAACACTGGCATACTGGCCCTAAGTGCATCAGTGGGAAATACAGTTCACATCGATCCCTGCTACTAAATCCAAGACACTCTTCCTATGATATAACAAAGTATGTTTGTTGCAAATTGGTTTTATGAAAAGGACTGTCTGATGATGGCAGACAGAGAAAAGAGAGGTCATGAGGATTGGAAGGGCATGGAGGGAATAACTTAAGAACTGAATAACAAGAACAGTCTTTAGTGAATTCCAAGCACAAACACAACATGTTTGGATAAATAAAAGGCCAGCCACATAACTGAACAAAAATCTAATGTGTTTTAAGTGACTATGGGTATTTTTGGTTACATGTTATTTATACAAAAATAGGCAAATGTCAGATTGAATATTATGACCTCGATTTAGAATATTTTCCTTTCTAAATAAGATAAGTGGTCCATTTAATCACACTATATCCCCATCATGTTGTGGGTTTAACTTAAGAGCAAGCTGTATTCTTGTGGGAAAATGCAATACTCTGTATACCACTTGCCTCATTTTACGACCAAATCAACCCTATGACAGATATGTAAATAACTCTAATTTATATGTGTGAGAATTCGTTTTGACATTGGAATTGTTGTTTTTTATCTTTAGGTAATAAATCATAGCACTCGACTCGAACGAAAGCTTCTTGAGAACTCAATTTCAACCAACAAGCTGGAGAAAGAACTTATTCTCCAAACCAATGAAATCAGCAAGCTGAATGACAAAAACAGGTGAGGTCAACATGTCATGACATCAAAATGTAAGGTTTCTTAGAAAATATACAATGGAATCCCATAATTTTACAGAAGCTTTTCTCTAAAGCAACTGACTGTGAATTCAGATCCACGTCATTAAGGAGCAGGTAGGGGGTTAGGGCATCTTTCCCAAGGAGGCCTACAGGTACACTTCCGACATTCGGGCCACTCCCAGTACCTTTCTGCTGGAAGTTGAAGAACACCCTACACTATCTTGCTGCCCTTTCTGAGCCACAAATTACCAGTCACTTCCTCCTCAGCTTCCTGGAGAAGCGAGTGGGTGAGATGGAGCAGCAGAGGCAGCTGGAGCTGAAGACGGTGCAGCAGGAGAAGGAGCAGCTCCAGACCGTCATCGAGGGCCAGACGGCCATCATCGGGGAGCTGCAGCACCAGCTGTACCACATCTCCTCCAACAACACTGCCCTGCAGCGCCAGCAACAGGAGCTGTTGGACACCGTAAACAACCTCGTTCACAGCTTCTCCGTGGGCCCCGTAGGAGGTGGGTACGCCGCTGGCCAGCACGGGCCGCGCAAAAACATGTTTTCGCTAACCTTGTTTTCACGCCTGAGGCGATGAAGTCCTGAATGCACACGCTGCACTTACTTCCTGCTTTCACACATGCAATGGCGGGAAATGTTTTCGAGAGTTGTTTTCTAACTAGAACTGTTTAATGCGAGCCCCACCGTTGTTATTAAGGAAGGGAAAGGCATAATGCAGCAATGTTGTATTTTCATTCATTGAGTGTATGATGTGTTTGTTTTTATTGCAGAGAGCAAACCCAGAATGATGCAGGATACACCGTCCACATTCAGGGACTGTGCGGCGGTGTTCAAGTCAGGCAACACAGAGAGCGGTGTCCATGCACTAACACTTCCCAACACAACACAGGAGGTGAAGGTAAGTGTGCTTATTGGCTTGCTGGATAATGTAAAATATTTTCCCCAAGAGCCATGCTCAATGGACAACAGTTCAGACAAGTAAAATAACAATTAGAGTTACTGAACATCAATCTGGTGATACGGGCAAGCTTTGCACTTATAGGTTAGGAGTACATTTCAATCAATCTCAAGTATGTATATCCCAAGAGGGCTGGCGTGTTTGAGTTCAAATAATTATCTCCTTGAAAAGTGCTCCTTGAAAAGTGTTCAGGGTGTCAAGCTGTTGAACCGATGTGGTGTGCTCTTCGGATGGAACTGCGCATTTATTTGAGACAACATGAAGTAGAAACAGCATTATCCTAATGACTATCAGCTGTCTTAATAGACCTTCCACCCCACCCACCAACCCCCATATCCACTCCTCCTGTTTTTGTGTTGATGCTGAAGGCTTTCTGTGACATGGAGACTGAGGGAGGGGGCTGGACGACACTACAGAAGAGGTTCGATGGCCGCGTTGACTTTCATCGGACGTGGAAAGAGTACAAAATGGTAAAAAGTAATCAAGGAAAAAATTCCTTTCCTAGGGAAAGACAAAAGGTAGTCGTGGTTACGGTTCTGCCTAATGCAAGAGGCAGAGACTAGATGTAATTAAACTCTGTTTAGACACTGTACATCCAATAAAAGCCTAGCGCCAAAATAAACGTTTGCGACATGTACTGTACAAATACTGACAGGGATCAAATCAAATAGAAAGAAAACACGAAAGACAAAAGAAAACATTTATGTGGTGTATTTATGCGTATGATTTACAAATTAGTTCTGCAATTCCCCATTGTAATTAGCATATTGAATCAAATGCATCTTATGCCTTTCTAGGGATTTGGAGACCCTTTGGCGGAGTACTGGTTAGGAAATGAGTTTGTCTCCAAGCTGACATATCAGCAATCATACATATTAAGAATCCAGCTCAGTGATTGGGAAGGGAACTCTGGATACTCGCAATATGAGCAGTTTTACCTCGAAGGTGAAGCCAAGAATTACAGGTATGTACATACCATGTACATGGATTTGACAGATTTGTATCTCTATTTGAACTCTCTATCTCTATTTCAATAATAAACCCACTTAAAATCTTTCCAATTGAAAGTAAAAAAATAGTTGAATTTGACGAAAATGTATCAACTTATTAATACAGGAAGCTCTGTGCATTAACAAAAAGGCAGTTAATAACATGGACACCATTCTCGTCCCCATTCCATTTTCACTTTTCATCCTACAGGATACACCTCAAAGGGTACAGTGGAACGGCAGGAAAAATAAGCAGTCTCGGAACGCCAGGAAGTGACTTCAGTACAAAGGATGCGGACAACGACAAATGTGTTTGCAAATGCTCGCAACTCACAACAGGAGGTAAAAGAGCCCTTCAGCCACGTGCATCAACATATCTGTGATCATTAAAAATACAAAAAGTGTTAAGAAATGTGATTAAGAATAAATACATTACAATTCAAAACCCTTCCCTGCTGAAACTCTTGACACATCCACGGACAAAATCCACCCAAAAAGTTAAAGTGACTAAAGCAGAATTGGCTCAAATCACATCAGTGAAAAACACAGTGGGGATTTAAGGATCCATGATAGTTGACAGTAATAGCCTGGGAACAGACCTCAAGAGGGCTGTGTTCACACACCTCAACGGACCAGCTCTGCCAGAATTCTGTCTTGTTCTTTACTGCGCTCTTATTTCTCCTGAGTGGTTCTTTTAATATGGGAATGCCTCAAACTCTATATAGCCAGGGACCATTCCCTGAGTCTAATTATGGCATTGAGCCGGTGAGAACATATACAGTATACACACCGACAAACATTAACTGTATATATATATACACACAATATACTGTACATATCTCTTCTAGGGTGGTGGTTTGACGCATGCGGGCCATCTAATTTGAATGGGATGTATTATCAACAAGGCCAGAACTCAAACCGCTTCAATGGGATCAAATGGTACTACTGGAAGGGCTCGGGCTACTCACTGAAGACAACCACCATGATGATCCGACCAACCGACTTTTGAATCCCTGTTGTTCCTAGACATATCTTTTAAACAGCAAGGGGTGGAGGACAGCCAACCACAAACTATTCTTAAAAAACGTAACAGTAACCCAAGAAAAAACACTTCCCTGATGTGATCAACTAGGATAGACATTTTAATCCCGGTTTTAAGAGTCTAAGAGTTGTTAATGTACTTTTTGTAAATGTACTATGAGTGTTAACCTTTACACTATAATCGTAATGTTTATGGTACAACATGTATTGTACTTGGGCTATAACCATGGCCTAAGTGGAGATTGTTATAAGTCACTGTAGATGAACGTGTATAGGTAAAATAGTACACAAATGTCTTTTTTACTTTGATAACAAATTTTCTTTCTCAAAGAGGTTTTGTGTATAGGTTATTTAATTTATGTCGAGATGTAAAAGGCTAATATTTAACTTTATCATGAACATTGCCATGACGGTGAATTGTGTTTCATGCATGTTTTCTAAGGAAAATTTGTTAATACTTTACATAGTTCTACCACATTTGAGTAATGACACTTATTGTTTGGATGGTTTTGACAATTTCATGGGAGGCGAAAATATGTTTGCACTGACACTGAGCGTCGAAACCTAAAGAGACTGGATGACTCATGTTCAATAGCCTCAACAGGGTGTTTATACTGAAGGGGCGACCACTGCTGCCTCTTGCATTGTGCACTTTCATGCTTTAAAAATAAACAACAGTCTACTGAAAAACAACCCTGTGGGCACGTTACCTCAACTTGGCACATCATCATATACTTCTGCATCCAAGGGCGACAATTATCTTTACCTAGTAGAAATCGATTCCAGTCGAATTGTGTGGCCATGCTCTTTGGGAAAACAAGAGAATGTTTCTGAGGGGGTTTGTGAAAACTGGATGAAAGAAAATCCTCAAGGGAATGAGTGGAATGAGTTATTATTTCTGCAATTGACCGAATGACTGCGATATGATTGTAGAAGACAAAATTTGCCATAATCTAGGAAGCACTGTGTTTAGAGCAGGCTTAAATAGCTGATGTTAAATTGTGAGTAAAGCAAACAGTAGCAAAAAAGGGAGTGAGCCAAGACCTAATACCATGAAACAAATAACACAGCTATAGCGTTGTATATAATAACCACAGTCATGGCCATAATCGGTCTACCGGCGATAAACACAGCCAGCCCACAGGTACCCCTTGCATCCCTGAGAGGTGAACGCATCCAGTGAGGAAATGTGATGACACGTATCTGTTCGGAGACCCCGTGTCTCCCCTAAAGAGACACAGGAGACGCCACCATAACTCGTGAATGACGAGCACAGGAAGAGCCAACATCCACTTTTCACACAGGATGCTTTGGGAAAAACAAGCAGAACGAATGACTGGCAATAAAAATGAGAAGTGTTGCGACACACTTCCTTCTGGCCAGGCGGTTAGGGGCCCTAAGTGGGAGCAGGGCCTTTGCTTGGTTTGACCGTCAAGCTTGGGCTGGACAGCAACCGTGAGTTGGACAGTTTATTATATTTACTTTTTTTTGTTTTGTCGTTGTATTACGATTTTTATTCTGTGCTTTTATTTAACAAAATCCAATAGTATTCCTTAACCGTTGTATTCCGTAATTGCAATGTAGAATAGATCAGAATTATTCCGATTTTTCAAGCGGAATGATGACGCACAAATGACCATGCTTTAATGCTGCACTGATTAAGTATAATGCAATATTTAATATTATAAAATATATATGGCTTCAATTCAACTGTTGTCATAATTGTATTTGCAGACACAGCACGAATAATGTATCCCGTTGGGTAGCGGTACTTACAGGTGCTGCGGGAAAATATTCGGACAGTTCAAACGGTTCTTCTGGAAGCCATCGTCTCTGCTCCAAACTCTGTAGCATCTAAGTCGGCAAATATAACCAAAAGTCAATACATCATCATCACACTCAAGGTCACACTGTAAATATAAATATGACTTCCAGTCAAAGGGTTTCAGGTTCGAACCCCAATGTCCACAGTCTTCTAAAACCCTACCTGCTCCTTAATGACATATGTCCAACTAAATACATTCGCCTTCGATAAATGTGTCTGCTGACTAAATAGTAATGGGGCAGGATTGTTTAGTAGTGGTTAAGGGTCCCAGCGTCCAACTAGGTTTGAGTCTGCCGTCTACCAGTAGGCATCCCCTGAGCAGGATGCCAAACAATGACCTGCTCTTGACAAGTGATGAACGAGAAACAAATATAGAAGGAGAAGGAGGAATTTAAATAGATTCGTAGTGAATATTGAACCGCGTACCCATTCGAAGGAGAGGATCCAGCACCCACGAGCGATGCCCAAGAGGATGTTGAGGGTGCGGCGGTGTCCATCAGACACCACGTGGGTGGTGGTCTCGCACACGCGGTCTACAATGGAGAACCCACCCAGCAGTTCCACCACCTGGTTCACAGTCTGCTGCATGCTGTAAAAAAAGCAGAAGGAAAATAGTATGGGTAAATACGTATATCTGAATAAATCATAGTAAGGAAATATTGCATAACTCATAATTACATTTAGCTAAGAGATTCACACTCATATTTCCACTGTGGGAAAATCGGAGATTAAGAAGAAGAAACCCGTGGTTTCTCTGAAAACAATCACAAGGTTTTCTACGTGAAATCCTGCTCTCTGGCACTTACTCAGTGGACATGCTCGTCATAACCAGAGTCCTAGTAGCCTGCAACACACAAAAAGTGCAATAACACATTAATAGCATTCTGTGCATTCATTGATATAGGACCTTGCATCTATAAATAATAGTTCAACACAAACGAAAGCTTCATAAGGCAGTTGGCTTAACCAGTGTTTTTTTGTTTTGTTGCCAAATTGGGCACAAATAGACAGCCTATAGTTTAACAGGGAGGCTAGCACTTTACATCCAGATGCCAGACCTTATCATGGTCAGAGAACAGGGGAAATGAAACTCCAAGGCCGTAGCAGAGAAAAACACGAGCTTGTGAAGCGGAACTGTAAGCCTGTATTCCGGCGAGAGTGTGGGGCATTATATCATCTGTTTGACCCCAATACCGGAGGACATCATTAGCAGTGGCACCTGAATGGCAGACAGAGCAGTGAACACAAGGTTCGTTTCCTGTCCCAGACCGGAGACCAGAGCCTGGTCCCCAAACGAAGGCAGATGTTCAGGCCTTCTGAAAGCAAGGTAAATACCAAACAGCCCCATGCATGTGGCTGAAATTGTGGTGGAATTAGACCATAGGAGTAAGGCTCGAGTTTGTATATTTACACACATATAAAAAAGAAATATATCTGGAATAATTTAGTTTTAAATGAAGATTGTTTAAACAGGCTGCTGTGGCTTTGTCCAGCTTCCTGTTCCCTTTTCCCATTGTTAAACACGCTCAATAACCGTGTGCACAATCATTTTAATCTATTTATTTTTATTCTTTCTATGCCTATTTATTATTCATTTCACTCCATTTTTATTGTTGTTTATTGTTTTATGTGAAGCACTTTGTTACTCGTATTGACAGGCATTATATAAATAGTTATTGTCATTAATAATGTATACGTGTTAAAAGGATTAAAAGAAAAACCTAGCCAGCCGTTTATTTTTGTGTAAGCAGATTGTGTCCTATAGTGTAAGCAGATTGTCTGCTTACACAAGGCCACGGAAGGTGTGCCCTAGTTTCCATTGAAAACAGTTAAAATTCAGAAGCCCTTTTCCTTTTTTTATTTTCACGTCCCCTCAAAGGGTAATTTTAGCTTATCTGTCATGCCCTGGCACAGGTTCAAAAAAAGGCAAACCGTTAAGAATATGTACGACATAATACGCCTCAGACAAAAGAGGCTGGTGTGAACCGTGTAGCTCGGTTCCGGAACATAAACCCATGCAAACCCAAAGCACAAACAGAGGAAATTCTTCAGAGTATGACGACCTCTCCTTGACGGTCGCTGTTCTGCCCACACCAAAATTATGCTATTCTTACAGTAAAAAAGGTCAGCGATCCCAAGGACCTCTAGTCATGCTGAGGTCAGCCAAAGAGTTAGATCACCATGGCACCTCTTTCAGTACACAAACTATAGCCCTCTATACAAATGCAGTCATACACAGACACCGACACACACACACATCCATACACAGACACGAGTTGCAATGTTTCACCAAAACATGTTGCTGTGGTGACCTCGCGTGAACATTCCTGATACAACACATATCGTAACAATAACATCACACCCAAAATATGCATTTGTGAAGATATAGATTGTATTTTTACCTTTGACTGTTCCATTTTCATAAGACTTGTCTCATCTTCACTTGTGTTCCCAGCACGACCAGCTGCAACTGTTTGTTGACTTCCTCCACCTTAAGAAAAATAAAAGATGTGCCGTAAAACAGTGTGGTAAATGAAGACGTCTAAACAGCAGGTGCAGTAGGCCATGTGTCACCAGTGGTTGGTTTCTTGCTGTACATTTGGTATAGTGACAGTAGACAGTTAGTTGTGCAAAATCCTGACCATTTCATGTATGAGTGGGAAAAAAAGACAACTTAAAATGTCACCAAATGAAGATTGAAAGCAACTTATCTAACGTTGAAGGCTGATCGCATGCAACATGTTAAGAATGAACAATATCCAGCATCCACAGCTTTGGTTTCCATAAGTTACCATAACCTTGCAAAATTCAACAGCATGCAAAAGATCTCTTTCTTTTCTTATCAAGATATATTTTAAAATGTCAGATGGTGCATATTTACTAAGGTTAGGTATGGGAACTTTAACCTGGACAGGCAGGGCTCAATACCGCCATTACCTTAAGAACAGCTTTCTTTAGTAATTGCCTCCCTTGTGTAATTTGTCATTTTATTACGGGTATTTTCTACAGCAATGAATCACTTTGAATAAATTGTTATTGGGTTGCTATGGCTTTGTCATATCAAATTACAAACAGCAATTTTACTCTTTATAATTCTGTAGTAATGAACAAATTATTATTTGGGCAATTTCCTATAAATGAGATGTGTCAAGAGAGGTAGCCTCACCATCTAGTCCAACATGATCTGTGATTGCAATGCTATACACTTTGGCTTGTTGCCCCAGATATGCCTTCTAGAATTTAAAGGACACATTTAAGGATTTAATTAAGACCGAAAGAAGGAAACAAATACAATTGTACAACATATAATGCTGAAGTCTGTCATCTTAATGTCAGAGATCAAATATATTTATATTATGGCATCAATATTCAATAAAACCAAAAATATAGAAATATACATAGAAGTTGCAAACAGCCAAAGATCCCAGATTTTTTTTTTCAACAGATAAAACCACATTACTTAATTTCACCTGGTTCCTTTCATATGTTAATGTTTTTATTGAAACAGCTCACAGCCGTATAGAATGGGGGGGCTGTGAGTGTAACCAAAATATATGGATGATGAAAGGCTTGGTATAGACCAGGTGATGATTTTCATTAGAAAGTACAAGCACAGAGTGCCGTCAACAGAATGCAAAACGTGTTACACAGTGCAAGATAATACAGCGCCTCACATTTCAGATTGCTACTCACTTTCCATGGAATGAGGACGGACTTTGCCCTCAGATTGTACATGCTGTCCATACAATGCACTGCCTCTTATCGGGCCTAATTGGGGCCATTTCATGGGATTAGATGGGATTCTATGCCTGACTATTTGAGTTTCAAAATCATCCATGTCCATTTCTGGCAGCGACTTCAGTCTATTTTTAGTCCTAGACGGGCAGGCCGAGCCACCACAGGGGCCGACCGTGACAGAGGGAACGGGGTCTGGAACGTGTGGATGCGATATAGGTTGATATTGTACATCACTGCACTGGCGGTCGGAAGAGTCCATTGAGCTCTGCGTTTCATTTGGCCTCCTCTTCTTATGAACCGGCACCAAGGTTTCAATTCTCCTTGAATTCCGCTTGCCAGACACGGGGGCCAGTTGGAAAGGAAGCTGGATCCAGCTCTGCTCGGGCAGCCAGGGCAAAGAGGGACTCTTCTGGATAGGGTGGTGGTTGGCTGGGGAGAAGTAGTCCTCAAACACACCATCCTCCTCCACCTCAGGTAAACTTGGAGCAATGCTTAGAGATTCACTGGGAAGGGTGGACTTCTTCGCCGATGCAGATGATGAGGCTCTCCTTTTATTTTGAGAGATTAGCGGGTCTGCTTTCTTTAATTGAAAAATAACGCCTTTGGATAATTCTTGGTTCACTTGAGTGTTTCGAGGAACAGAGAGGCAACTAGAGGGATTCAAATCCCCTGGAGACATTATCGTTTGTGTTTTTGAGGTGGTCACTGGTTTAGTCTTCGGTTTCACATCATTGGGCAAATATCGATTGTTTTTAACTGCACAGCTATTAAAGTTTAACTTGGATTGTATTAATTTTGGGATTTTCGGGTTTTCAGGAAGCTCTGCTATAGGATCCTGGCAAGGAAGCTCAGAGCCGCTTTGTTTCTTGAGGAGCTCATTTTTCATGGAGCTCTTCCTCCTCCACCTTTGGTGCAAGGGCACCTCTTCTGGAGGTCCGTCTCCTGACTTCAACTTTCTAAAATGAATCAGGGATTTCCTTTTGGGCCCATCACTGCAAGGTGAGAGCCAGGGCTTTTCAGCTGCCTGGTGAATGCTGGTGTCCACATCTAGGCTAGATTCTCCTCTCTCCTCAGGAGAGCGATGAGGAGAACACAACAGAGACGAACACTCCTCATCAGAGTTGTCATCTGCATTGAGAATAGAGACAGTACAATGAGATTAATGATATTTTTGGGGACTTTTCAGGGACAGATTAGCTACGTTTAAAAAGAAACGCCCAAAGAAAATATTCAACATTAAGTGTACTTTCTGTGTAATTACAAGGTCATGATGTCATGGTTCTTACCAAGTAACTTCAATATAGTTGGAGAGAAACCAAGACAAGGTCTAACCCCCGGGGAGGAACCGGCCGCCTCCACAATCTGTGATGCTGAGAGAGGCCAAATGCAACACTAGGTCAATGCAACGCTTATCAAATACAATTTAACCATGTAGCAGACGCTTCTAACCAAAGCGACCTACAGTGAATTTTCCATACGCCCATGTCATTAAGCAGCGGGTAGGGTTGCTGACAATGACCTTTGGGGGAATGGGATCCAGTACCTGGGAGTCGTTCTGCTGGGTACCACGCTGGGCCTACCTGTGGGTGAAAGGTTCTCTCTTTTCTCCCTCATTTCCTTCAACCGCTGAGCCATGCTGTCGGACCTCTTCAGCGAGGGGCTGTAGACGATCCCGTTCTCCTCGTCGATAATGTACGGGGACACGTCTGGGACTTCACAATGAAAAAATGGATGGCCATAAGTCAAATTACAACAGGTCTCTAAGAACTGTAGAATAGATTGTTCAAAGACCGGACCGGACTCTTACAGAGAGGCGATTGTGGAGCCAGGTCTTTGATCATCTTGTCCAATTTCTTCTTCATGCGTCTGTTGTTCTCAGGAGTCTTTTCAGCTGAATCTTTCGGCTGCATGCAACGGTGCTACAAACACATACAAAAGGTTTGGGATGGAGTGTATTACACCAAGATAGGGCATAAACTGTATAAAACCCATTTACTAGTTTATGATGAAAAAGGGTTGTTTTCAAAATGTGTTTCTTAGAAGGAATAAATTGGCCAAATATGGCAATAAGTTACGCCCACCATTAGAAACTAAAAAAGTTGTACTGGAGTCAATAGAGCTAAACAATCTGAAAACCCATAACATTTTCCTGCCAGAGTTTGTCTAATTGAAATATAACTTTTCACATCAAGAACTGTGTACTTTCTTAAAAAATATTATGGGTACCAGATTGTGTAACACCAGTCAACATTAGTTAACTGGTGTAAAGTATGGCTCAAGGAGGGAGCCATACTAGTCAGAAATCTGTGGGAGTAGCTTTGATAACAGTGTTTGAGCGACTGTGTTTTCATATGTATGGGTAGTAGCCTACTGTAGTGTGTTTTACTCAGTTTAATTGTATGTACGTACACAGTCGTACCCATGACATTTTTTTTTACAAATGACATTACATTATATTTCTAAGGTCCAGGCGTGACGCATGAGGTGGGCTTGTCTTAGCCACTCTATAGCTAAATTGATCATAGGACTTGAGTAAGGCCCTCCCATATCACTGGTCCACTTAAGTTTTCTAACCGTCCTTTTCTTTATCAAACGATTGCCTTCATCATTCTGGGCCGGGAACAGCTCTTCATCAACAAATGTAGCTTCATCTTTACACCTGCACACAATTTTCACAAAATCATTGAAACTTCAGGTGGTTAAGTACCAAAATATTGAAGGATGTTTCAGTCTACACGAAAAGCAGACTGTATACATAAAATAATAATATACATAAGAGCACTGAATACATAAACGCATTCAACAACAATAACAATGGTATGTTTACCTGGCCACCCAAAGAACAGATACAAGCTTTGCCCCAATTTTCTTGGCTTTATTCCAAGTGGCTTGGTGACCGTCCTTAAATACTACATGGGTGACATGTTTGTTAAATGTCTTTGATACCTGTAAAGAAAGATAAATCAACAACCTGATCATTTACAATTCATAGACTGAATATGCAGGTTTTTGTTTTCTCCAAATACACAAACATCAGAAACTCACCTCAGCGCCCATTTCTCGGAGTTGGTCGATGAATGGCTTTGAATAGTTTTCCGTTTTAGTTGATGACCACACATCAACGTACGCAACAACATCTGGGAATAGAATAAACTCAGACATTTGTAAACTTTGGACTGGACTTTAATAAAATAAACTACTGTGTTCAGTTCAATAGTCTACCTTTGAGAATAGCTGAACCTTCATTGCTTCTGGCCATAATGCCCTTTCTTCAACTTGAGGGGATCACCTGTCAACAGCCAACACTCAGATGTCAAGTTTCCGTTGCAAAACTAAAACTAAGATAGACTTGCCACCATCCCTATTTCTACAGAAATGCAATTCATATTTTCCATATGCATATTCAATGCAAGTATGAAGTTAGTCTCAGGATGAAGCAAATAAGTTGGTTTGTCATCGGGTTTCAAATCCATCGAAAACAGAGGGTTTCCATTATATGTAGTCGTTGTCGTTATCGTAGCCAAGAATTTATCCACAACACCCTCAACAATAAAGTACAGTGAATTGCTTTACTCTAGTTAAGCCTAGTCTTTCTTTTTTTATTCATCTAGTGTTGCATTGGTTACAGAAGTTAGCCAATTTAAAAACGTGTCTGGCGAAATGACAAATATACGGGGTAACAGTTATACAATAGACCATATGCAAATAATGTGTCTTGTGTGTGGGGAGGAGGACATTTAGCCCAATTGCCCAAATAGTTAACAGACATAGCAATAGATTAACCATATATTTAGATCTACTAGTTCTCAAGTTTATTATCTTTAGCAATACAAAATCACATTACAGCACTAACCTTCGGAATACAGTGAAGAAACATTCGCGCTTGCTGTTTGTAACGCAAGGAACTCTGGGAGATATGCAACGTCACTTCCCCCACAAGGTGTTGCGCAATGTTTTTTTTTTACATCCGTTGGTTTTATGTATAATATATTTTTATATTTTTTTAATGTATAATTACATTGTAAATAATTGTAATATTGTATTGTAATGTAGCGTCCGAGGTGTATGGGCTCACTCTACAATCTACATTAGGAATGAAAAAATGCCTGCTGTAGCTACCCAGAGCCATTTCTCTCTAAATAGCTCTGGCTGTACATATTCCAATACCCAGAGAGTGAAATCCTTTTGTATAACTATTTCATATATGAAGTAGCCTGAAGTATAAGTCTGTAAACCTAAACTTTACTGAAATATAATATATATACAACTATGAAATATCATAGGCTATATATTATTACATTTAGACTTAATCTGTCAAAAATCACTTATCACGGCATGACATTTTAAAAACAACCTATCACATGCATTTGTTTTCCTTTACAAATTATTTCCTTTACCCATTTCCATTCAGTATTCTAATAAATGTTTGTTTTCCCAACATTTGTTAAAAGTTTATATTTAGCTGAACAGGACTCCGATCTCTTTGAACTGGCAGTGTTTCTGCGTTGCAAGCGTGACATTTATCTATGAAGAAAACATTGAGCTATAGTCATACCTCGACAAGATACACACTTTGCATAACAAAAACACACATGGGTCCCGTGCGTCCCCTTCTCCTTGCACGGACTGATTGCTGGATCTGCACTCCTCCCAAACTCCTATTAATGTCTGAGGAGATGAAGGCCCTCACGGTACTCTACCGCCACAGTGTGGTCAAGCTATTACATTAGAGCTTGATACAAATTATTCAGAAAGATGGCTGCTCAACGTAAATGTAAAAAGACAAAGACATTTTGTAGAAAACAAAGACGCAGATTTGTTTATTCAGTATTATTTTATTGATATTGTAAGCAGTGAAGCCACAGCGAACTCAATTATTATTCACACACACACACACACTGAACCACACACACACACACACACACACACACACACACACACACACACACACACACACACACACACACACACACACACACACACACACACACACACACACACACACACACACACATACCTTCTATAAGAGTGAATTCTAGTAAAAACGTGGTCTTTTTAGACAGGACATTCCTTTGTCTTGTCTGCTTTCAGCACCAACTTGGCAGAGCAGGCATTCTTATTCACAACCAGCTCACATCCATTGGGAATTTCCATAGTATCTGATTCAGGGACCCTAGGAGAGAAAATAAAGAATTCAAATAAATATTTTGAGATGTTTCAAGTTTAAAGGCACTGAAACAGACGTGGGCTCCACAAGGGTGAAGAAAATCAAGTGACTTATACAAAGAGAGGGATGTGCAATGAACATTGCGTCCCAAAAAATAAAACCGTCTGGAAAATCTTTAAACAAGGACTGTCTGTGTGGATAATACAAGATCTAAGATATAATGTCACCTTCGACTTACTTGTTGCAACAGCTCATGCCATTCTGCGTACAGGAGCACTCGTAGCAGTCTTTGACCCATGCCGACCCAAAGGCATGTCTCCCGCCATCCTTATCCACACACGCTGCACAAAAAACACATTTATTTTGTCAATAAGATTCCCTTTTCTGCCAGTCTCACGTTTGCAATTGGCACGCTGGTTGGACTCACCAGTTGGAGGATTATTCAAATCTTTAAGCACTAGCTCCTCGAAAAAGCAGTCACAGTGAGAAAACCCAACTAGACCCATCAGGCAAACCAAAACACGGAGGGAATTCTGAGGAAAAGGATAGATAAAAATAAATAAAACCTTATCTGAAAGGGGAAATGTAGCATTTATGCCCTTGTTTTTCCCTATGAATATTTGTTTTTTCAAAATCCCAGTGCTCAAAAATTGTTTTTGGATCGGTATTTTGGAGCATCACAAATAATAAAGCTATTCAAAATGTTCTAGTAAAAATATGGTATTAAATATCAATTTAATTATAAATAAACTAACCCTATTTATAAATTTGGAAGACAGTAACATGTCAATAACATTTTACCTCATCTGGTTTCAATTACAATGTAACTAACAAAGCTATATTATATTATTATTATATATTACAACTATTTGAAAACAAACCACATTTAACCATTAGGGCATCTCTAAAGCATGCAAGTTCTTACCATCTTGAGAAGTGTTGTGGTCGTAGGCTACAGGAAGCTTTAGTATTCAACCGCTCCCAGCTGCCGCGTTTATATTCATGTGGGCGCCGTTGCGTATCTCTGCTGATTACCAGAATACTAATCTAAAAGTTTGTAGCAGTGTTTGTTTTAAGGCGTGGGGAAATTGGGGACCAGGATGTGTAGGTCAAACAGACAATACTTTAAAGGCACAACTTGTTGTATAAAACAGAACAAATGTGTGATAACATTATCACACACTTGATTTTGGTAAAATACAATAGGTGGGTTAATCACACACCAAGCAAGGCATTTCATATACTGGTTGTTTTTCTTTTAATCATCCAACTTTAACAAGTACCCAAAATACAATATTGGTCAAGGCTGCTGGGCAAGTTATCACTCTGACTGAAATACAAAAAGTGTTTAGCCAAACGGCAAAAATCATTATTAATTGCATTGCAAATAAATAAACTTGTAAACCATCACTCCAATGATAACGTATACAAAAAGGAATAATTACATTGTAAACAGGTTTGTTTTACAAAGGTGCTAAAATCAACTACATTTTCAACATCAATTGTGAAAAGAAAAAAGACTTGATGTGCCTTAAAAAGACAACAATAGAATCCACCGATTCCCAAAGCCCTTCAGACATTGCACAACCGTTATACTCCTCATTCACACATAACTGCATCGATTCTCCTTGATATGTGAAAGCACAATAAGTCTGATCAATTAAATAAAAAATTATAAATAACACAGAAGTGAATAACCCAGTATTGCAAATAGCTCAATTTCCAAAACACAATACATTTCAGTAATTTCTTTGGCTAAAATAAATTGACACTTTGGTTTAAAAAACATAAAACGAGAAAGCCTACACTTTTAATACAAGAGCTCCAACGTAAACATGCAGTTACTTAAAAGGTTTCTGGAGAAAGTGTTTCCATACCATTACGCAGAATAAGCACAAAAAGAGCTCTCCGTTTCCTTCATAATCCTAGATAAAATTAACCGTATTCTGAATGACACAAACTGCTGCCTCAGCATTAAAGCCATGTTGTCTGCTGTGCTACCTTTTCATTTATTTGTAAATCATCAGATAAGGCAACCAAATAATAGAAGGGTATGGGTTAAAGGCATATTAGTATGAAGATTCCAAGATTCTGCACAAAGCCCTACAAGTTCAGGTCAGCAGCCCTACAAGGTCAGGTCAGTAGCCCTCTAGGTTCAGGTCAGGTCAGTAGCCCTCTAGGTTCAGGTCAGTAGCCCTCTAGGTTCCGGTCAGTAGTCACCAACGGCAAATCTCAAAATACAGCCCAGCTGATTATTGGTGCATTTCATCTCCAAAATAAACTGCCTTAGCTAAGACGGTCGGAACTAGGATGCTAACCTGTTTGTGTTGACTTGCCCTTTTTAGCTGCAGACGTGACACACACACACACACACACACACACACACACACACACACACACACACACACACACACACACACACACACACACACACACACACACACACACACACACACACACACACACACACACACACACACACACACACACACACACACACTAGCCAATCAGACTCTTCATGAAAGTGGGCCTGTCGAAGGGCCAGTTGTACTGGTTGGGCACGAGTCCGTTCACGTTGCACTCGAAGAAGGAGAACATGGGGAACCAGATGCGGGCACGGCGGCTCTGTTGGTAGGCACGCGTGTTGGCCAGCGTGTGGTAGTAGAGGAAGAGGCGTGTGGTGATGTAAAAGGCGATGAAGACATCAATGGAGTAGTGCTCATGCGCTGCCAGGATGAAGAAGATCCCAAAGAGATTCAGCACCCATGAGATGGTGTGGATCAGGTTCCAGCTCCTTGGGGTGTCTGGTGGAAATAAGATATGATGTCATGTAAGTTATGAATGGTCGTCTGTCCAAAGCAAATTACAGCAATAATTCGCTGTAATTCATTAATTGTGTCATTAATGAGCAGGTAGAGATTGGGTATGTTGCTCAAGGACGTCTACAGGTAGGCTGTGGACAGTGGAGTTCAAACCCAGAGCTCTTCATCTGCAAGTCAAACACCTTAACCACTAGACTATCCTGTTTCCTATCATTGCTAAATCCTGGATTAGACAGACAGGTTACAGTAGAAGAAGCTATGCTAGATGGAAGTGGTCCACAGAGCTGCCACTTACACTCGGTAACGAAGAAGTTAAGCATGGTGAGGACCACGGTGTGGCCGCTGAACATGTAGTCTCCACACGTGTGAACGCCGGTCAGAGTCATGCCGAAGCCACTCCAGATGGCCAGCGCCCTCTGTATCTTGCCCCAGGTATCGCCGTACATCTGGGGAAACAATGAGTCCACTCAGCAAGCAGGCTGTGTATACAATATGTTATATGACAACGATGCAAACTCAAACACAAACGCATATAGATCCATATTTATGCAATGCCGGTTTTATTTTGAAATGTGGATGGTTTGTGATGGTTGATTATACTCAAACTTAACACAATGATGGAACCCGATACATCAAATGGCACTATTATTTTGACAGAGGTGGCAACTGATGGTTGATTATCCTCATTGTAAAATAATTTGCATTATATAACAGATGAATAGAATTTGTATTATTCAAAGATGTCCATACCTTACTAGCACATTTTAAATGCTGCCCAGGCACAGAGAGGGAGGTGACAAACATAGTAAAGCACCGCAGCAGGAACACCGTGCCAATCAGGGAACAGAGACGCCTGAACAGAATGGACCTGAGGCAAATGGAGTATAGCTGTGAAACTGTAGCATGCAGAAGTAGGACCATATTTGAGATATATATAAAGCTATGACTACCTTTTTGTTGGCATACACATCAAATAACACATGATTTGGCTCAGCATATCTTAATATATTAAAACCAAAACTGGAATAACCAGACTTCTCCCACTTAAATTCAAAACATAGCATAACTCAAGTATTACATACGTTCGGCACAATTGTTGGATTCATTAACTGCTACAATGTGTTACCTGTGTTTGTGAAGAAGTAGGATCAACAAGAAGATATAACACAGAATCAGGCCACAGGCCTCAGCCATTGCAAACGCCCAAGGAATTCTGGGAACACTATCAGAGGATAGAGAGACAACACATGTATTTTGAGGGAAGATTAGATATAGACGCCAGACACTAATACTTAATGAAACTAATCTGATTGCGCAATCTAGGCCGTTTTTATCTGAAATGTGTTACTGAAGCACACACACACACACACTTTATAAACATACCTGTCTAAGAATATGTCAGGCAGTGGCGGATACGTCCTCATGTCGGGGACGCGCTCGTGCACGATGACCATGATGAAGGACGTGAAGCCGAACACAAACATGACGTAGACCAAGCTGATGGCCGTCTTCCACAGCTCGGGGTCCAGCCGGCCCGCCATGTGCTGCCTGCCCCTCCCGTTGGAGTGTGCATGGCACAGCAGCCCCTCTGGTCCGTGGGCCGGGCTACCCCGGTCCCTGAGGCAGAACTCGCTCCCACCGTTACAGCCCCGGTCCGCCCGGAGACACATCCTGTCCGCCCCGTTGGTACAGCTCCACTCCAGACCCCGAGCACCGCTGACCGGCGGCCCGCCGCCCCCGTTGGAGAGCTCGTCGGCCGTGTCCAGGCCCAGCTCCTCCAGCTGGGACTGGTTCTGTCTCTGGAGGCGGCGGACGGCCAGAGCCAGACGCTTGATGTCCCCCAGCACGGTGAGGCCCAGCGGGGGGCCGCGAAGGTCGGCCTCCGTCAGGGCCAGCAGGCTGGTGCCGTCCAGGCGGTGCTGGGTGCAGAGCAGCTGCACGTACTCGCCGAAGCCCTCCGTCCGCAGCCAGCCGGCCACCTGCTTGCAGGTCCAGCTGCTCACGCTGGCCTCTGACGGTGCCATGCCACTGCACACAGACACAGTGGGAAGATATTGTTGATATGTTGGAAATGATCACAAGAAACACACTGAAGGTGAGGGGAGCCATACTGTCATAGATGGTATGAATGTCATACAAATCTAATCTGGGTAGGAGACTCTGTGGCCAGTTGGCCAGAGGCAATCTTCTCACATGATAGGAAAGTGACTAAGATGGCTCTGATGGTCCTCTCCGTTCTCTGTGACCTAGCATTAAGCAGGCTACTAGCATTAAGCAGGCTACTAGCATTTAGCAGGTTTATAACATTTAATGGGCTACTATCATGTTGCTGACTTTTCTGCTCTGGTTGTGGCTAGGACAGTGACTGAGCTGTAGCGTGTAAGCAGTAAATACTGGCAGTGACTGACACACATGTCTATGCAGGCAGGTTTACGGTTTGTTTGTGCTTCCCAAACATAATGGACTTCACCCTCACAAAGTATAATTTATTGTACTAACACAAAAGAAAAACAACACAAAAACATGCATTCAACCCATCAGGCCGATCTCAAAGTATATTTTGCAATGGGATTGAAATAACGAATGCCTAAAATCATTGTATTCATATTTATTCACACCAGACCATTTAAATAGGGGGTTCCAAATGTTAAAGTGTTATTTTTGTTCCAAAACCAAAAGAACTTGAACTTTTTGCTCTCTGAACCTTTTGATAAGTAGCTAGCTAGCTGTATGCCAGCACACCCTCTAACTCCAAAGGTCTACAATTCTCAGCACACTGCACTGATGCTAATCTCATTGAGGACATATTCTGTTAAAGGTGTAGTGTTCAGAATTTACTGGCATCTAGCGGACCGGCCTTGGCAGAAATGGAAAATAATATTCATAAATATGTAGTCATTTGTTTATGACCCCACAAAAATACGATTTTTACCTTAAAATGAGCCCTTTATATCTACATAGGGAGCCTCTTCTAAAGAGGCCGCCATGTTGAACTATCATGTTGAACCTCCATGTTTCACATCCACACACCATGGCGTTTTATATGAGGGTCCTAGAAGCTTAACCTTCTCTCGGACGCGCCATCGACATAAACCGCTGGCAAGATGGAGCTCCACACACAGTTACATTATATATAAGTGTCCTTAGAAGCTGTCCTCTCTTGGACAGGCCTTATATAGCCTAATGAAGCTCATGAATGCTCATTAAACATGTGTGTTGCTTTTTCGCAAAACAGAAATCACGGAGCGTGTGTACAGTCCCCTTCAGCTCAATGAGTTGTAATTATTTTATTGATGTAAAAAAACAGGAACCTCATCACTTGACACTTGGTTCGTCAATGGTGTTGTAGACGATGATATCATTTTGGAAGTACCTACTGGCACATTACATAATACAGGCCAGTACAGTCCACCGTAGTCGTTGGAAAGGAAGGGGTGAGGCGGGGATTCAGTTGATTGCAATCTGCAACCTCACTGCTAGTGGCCAACCTACATTTTACACACTGGGACTTTTACTGTGATGTGAAAGAAACAGTTTGACAGCACGGAAGGACGATCGCTGTAATCAGCTTTTTCTCCCCCACCATCTAATTACTCGTCAAGAATCTGTTTAAAATGGACAGATTTTAACAAGCTAGTTTGAATGTTATTCCCATGCGTATTAACTGTATAGACACAACTAAGATCCAAGTGATATCTACTTTATGGTAGGAGCAAGTATGCCAGAAGGGGATCATATTGTAAAACCTAAGTTGTGGCGATGTGATGTGATGATTAACGGTCATCATTCGATCAGATATAAGGAACATGCAAATCAACAGTGTGAATTCTAGAAAAGAAATGTCTTCAGTCAACACAATCTGAACAGAATAAGTGATAAATAAGGATAGGATTAGATGGAAAATCATCCATATTATCCTATTACACGGTCAATTATGGTCAATCGCTAGAGACAGACACAGACACTGTCTGTCTCTGAAAACACAGACAGACAGCTACATGCCCTTGTTAAGGACTAAATCACAGATCAACTGTATGTAACTTAACAAAGTTACTGTATGTAACTTACCTTTGTAGGCTTGCAAAGACACTCTCCAGCTGGCTCTAAGCCCAACAATAAACAAAAACAAGATTGGAAATAAAGGACCAACTTGCATTTACTTTTGAGACCTACGTGCTGTGTGTGTGTGTGTGTGTGTGTGTGTGTGTGTGTGTGTGTGTGTGTGTGTGTGTGTGTGTGTGTGTGTGTGTGTGTGTGTGTGTGTGTGTGTGTGTGTGTGTGTGTGTGTGTGTGTGCTCTGACTGGCTGACAATGAATCACACAAAACCGTGTGACCACATTGGGAAAGAAGACACCAATTTTGTGTGTGCAACAGAGACAACTCATGAGGGAGAATCTATAGGGTGGGGTTGGGTGGGGGAGAGAGAGTTCCACAAAAGGCTAATAGACCAACCGGTCTATGAGCGTTCTTGCTCAAAGGAAGAAATCAGGCTAGGCCTAACACACCGGATGGTTGAGTCACAAACGGGACAATTTACAGCCTAGCAATCTCTTGCGGTGTTGACCCGTCCCATAGACGGTATTCACTACGGAAACCTCACGAAATACTTGGTTGCGACATTCAAAGTGAAACTATAAACAGCGGCTCATGACCAAAAGTCTGCTTCATCAACCTTGTCGCTTACAAGACAGGCTAGTTTTGTCTGCCGTATGTTCATCTGGGGCTGAAATCATATATCTCTAACAAATACATGTCTAGTCCAGTCTGACAACTACATAGGTCAGTGACGTCATTGAGAGCGTTACTTTGCGCACGTGGGCTAAACATTCGATCCATAATCAATTGTTTCTGTGGTTATTAGACACCGATTCCTCGATTGGACAGATGAAAGGTTTGTAACGCAGAGTTAGCTACAAATACCACTTTAAAGAAAGTCTCGAAACCTGGAGGTAATCTATTTATGAAAACAAATGAAGTGGTAGTCTATTGGGCCTGGTTGTATACAATATTATTACCACAATATACAGCAATAATCTAGCATTTAGGGGAAATGCGAGAGACTCTACTTACATCTTTCTTCTGTAAACTCAGTCTTCCTTGCTATGTCCCTGCTGGCTTGTCTCCATTGCGATGAACCCGCTGCAGTGTCTTGACCAATATGCCCTAGCTGCCACGATTCGGGGTTGACTCATACATTTACACGTTAGATCCCAAAAATGACACATAAGCCATGAGTCGAACCATGGTTGAACCATGGGGGCTGACCATAGCTGGCATGGTGACATCAACAGGAAGGGAGCGTGACAGCGAACGAACTGAGCAAAGAGAGTCTCGCAAACAACCGCTGTCCCCAGAAGCAGGGATACGCTGACATCTGCTGGTCGACTTTAAACCTGAGCACTAGATCATTAACCAATGCTACAGTCTCGTATATATCATAAAACAGGTCAACTGTATTTAAAGTAGATTATTCTGGTCGGTAATATAAGCAGAATTACGTTTATTGTTGATAACAGCAAAACAAATAGCCTATGTAGTCTTATAGTGCATATTGCTGAATATTCTTCCTGTGACCAACTGCTCCACCTGTCTTTCACAGTCAGTGTGAATATAATTAAACTGTTGTTGAACACCATTCAGAGTGGCAGTAAGGAAAACCTCTTGCTTTATTTACTGATACATAATACTGCTTGGAATACTCCTTTAAAACCTACTAAATGAATGTCACGTCGGATGTGAAAGACGAGAGGAAAGGGTCTCAGTGTCAGACGCACAGTGTGGATAAGATCGAGCATGACGTTGAGGCCGATGAACTACAGCAACCATCTCTTGAGGAGTTGGAGGACATTTTACATTCGGCCCCACGCTCGTGTCGTCATGGAGACGAGGTGTGGCCCAACCTGTATCTGGGTGACATGTAAGTGTTGTTTTATTGTGTTCCCTATTCTGTGTATATGCAAAACATGTACAATATTTATACCGGTTTGTAACACCACTACCAGGTACATGTCCCATGACAAGTTTGGACTGTGGCAGCTGGGTATCACTCACGTCTTGAACGCAGCTCATGGTAAAATGTGCTGTAAAGGGAGTGATGATTTCTATGGCACGACGGTGAAGTACCATGGCGTGCCAGCCAATGACCTGCCCACCTTTGACCTTTCACCTTTCTTCCACACCGCTGCACTGTTTATTCACGAGGGTTTGACATCAGGAGGTACCGTAAACCGTTTCTCCCATTCCTGAGAAAACCATTTACTGTAGTAGATGACGGAGAATGTATTTACACCTGCCATCAAAGTGTAAGTGTGTGTGTGTGTGTATGTGTGTGCATGTCGGAGAGCGTGTGTGTACGTGTGTGTGTAATTGTGTCTGAGAGCATCTGCCTTTGTACATGCATTCATATGTATGTGTGTGCATGCATGTGTTTGTGTGTGTGTGTGTGTGCAGGTGTGTGTGTGTGTGTGTGTGTCTGCAATTGTATGCACATGTCTCTGTGTCTGTGTGAATGCGTGTTTTTGTCTTTACCCAGGCAGGGTCTTCGTGCACTGTGCGGTGGGTGTGAGTCGTTCAGCTGCTGTTGTTTTGGCCTACCTGATGATCCACCGTCACCTCAGTCTTGTGGCTTCCATTCGCCTTGTTCAGCAGAAGCGCTGGGTCTTCCCCAACCGGGGCTTCTTGCAACAGCTTACTTCCCTTGATCAGAAACTACAGCGGGAGAGAGACTGATCACCCATTCAACACATTGTGATTCACTCTAAGACTCACCTACTCTTAGGCAATGTATTTATTTAATATACCGTAATTGTATATAATCTGACATGACGCCCATAAGGAACAGTGCATAATGATCTTGGGTATTAAATAATAATTTGCCATGGTTAATGGAAAGGATAAAGAATGAATTATTCATGTAATCAATAGCCTTGTTATAAACACTGGGGTTGTGTTTCTCAAACAGAACAGAGGTTGTCGCGAGGCACAAACAGAACCAAATCACTTGGTCTTTGCTCTACGTGTCTGAATCGCTGTTATGAACTGAACAGAAATAGTGTGAGTATAAAAGATCCAGTGAGAGAACACGCACACACACACACACACACACACACACACACACACACACACACACACACACACACACACACACACACACACACACTGAACTAAGAACTAAATTTGGAGCCATCCAGTATTCAAACAGCCACCTGCTCGTGTCTGTCACTATCGTAAACACTCCACTGACACACACACACACACACACACACACACACATACACACACACACACACACACACACACACACACACACACACACACAACAGTCCCCGCAGTGTTTCAGGGAGAGTGTACAGGGAGGGTGAAGACTTAGCGGGGATAGTGTTTGTGGGAGCAGCGCTGCTTCTCTGGGCAGAATGTCTGGGAGCCAACCGCAGCAGGACCTGGCGCTCATTAAAGAGCTGGAGAAAGTCTTGGATTCCTGCACGCTGGAGCTGTCGCCTGTAGACGAGGTCTGGCCCAACTTATACATAGGCAATGTGTGAGTGGCTCGTCTGTCATTTTGTACCAGGGGGGGGGTGGCTGGAAATTACTGTTGATGTTTTCGTGGAGTTCTGCAGAGGGAAACGCAATACAACTCGTCTTTTCCATAGCTTTGTTAGCCAAGAGCGGAGCAAGGAAAGTATATTTGTAGCTCAGTTTTACACTTGCATCTGAAACCCATTTGAAATAAACATCTAAAAAGAAATAGAACACAAAATCTAACTTTGATATCATTTTCTGATATCATCATTATCTACTGATGAGACACAGGATAATAAAATAATAATAATTGTATCCTTTAAAGAAATAAAGGATAAAAAAACTAAACATTTAAAACAAATAACGAAGTTGTGTCTCCATCGGTAGCTTACATAAAACAGTCATCCAGTACTCATCCATCCTTGAATGCTCAGCTCACATCATTCATCAGCCAGCATATTAAAAAAAAGTAAACGCGTGATTGTGTGTCACATATCTCTCAGAGCAATCGCTCAGAACAGAGGCGCGTTGCGTAAGCTGGGCATCACACATGTCCTGAACGCAGCCCACTCCAAGCAGGGCAGCATCGGGGACCAGGGTTACTACGGCAGCAGCTGTGTGTACTGGGGCGTCCCGGCTGAGGACTCCAACCATTTTGACCTCAGTCAACACTTCACACCCGCAGCGGACTTCATACACAAGGCCCTCAAGAGCAAAGATGGTATGTGTGTGTGCATATGTATATGTGTGTGTGTGTGTGTGTGTGTGTTTAAATCAATCACGTTTCTTTTATTTATAAAATACCTTGGAAATAACAAACCAGGTTTGCACCTCAGTGCTGTACATATATATACGTTGTTGCCATTGTCAAGTGCATTGGTGCATCAGTACAGTAATTATGTCAAAGGCATATACAACAGACAAATTAAGGCACAGATTGAGGAAAAAAACAGGAATACAACTTAAAGACATAATATAGGTAAAAGGATAATGCGCTCAAATAAAAACCAATATAATGCGTAAAAGGATTGTAACGCACCTAAGAAAAGTCTCAAAATTGAATTATTTCTACACTCTAATTAAACTTTCAGTTTCTTTACCTGTCTTCCCCTCTCCTGTCTCCCCGCTCCCTAGGAAAGGTCTTTGTGCATTGCATCATGGGTATAAGCCGCTCGGCCACGTTGGTGCTGGCGTTTCTGATGCTGCGGCGCCGTCTCTCTCTCACCGACGCCGTGAATCATGTGATCCAGAGACGAGCCATTTACCCCAACAGGAACTTCCTGTCTCTGCTGCTCCACCTTGACCAACAGCTGGCATCCAAGAGGAACACGTGTGCCCTCTTTTGACCACCTTTGAAACACAAGAAACAACTGGACAGAGCCATGAATATGAGAGTTGTCTACTTGATGGTGGTGAAAACAATAGTGCCTGAGGTGAACTTAAACTGGTATTTCTCTCTTTTTCTCTCTCTGATGTACACAATCATTTGTAAATACTGCCAAGGCGTAGTGAATGTAGTTCAATGTGCAGTGTAAATTAGCTTGAGAATGTCTTCATTCTATAAGTTTGATACATTAGGTGTAACACAGAAAACCTGTTGTTCCCATGAAAACGGACTATACTCAAATAATTGCCACAGAAAATGCTTACATACAAATCTGTACTATCATGACTATCTGTAAGATTTGTACATACAACCACACATATTTCAGGGTCAATGTTTAGTCAATATCTCTTTCTATAAAACTTTTTTTCTATTAAACCTATGTCTTGCATTAATTGGATAGATTAGAAGCAGAATATATTAAATTCACACAATAACCGTAGTGCACATTAATCTGGCATGCAGACATCTGTGCAGGCACATGCATTCACATGCACACTCATATTTGAAGAATACGGTCACACAGACGTAAACATACTCACACATGTCTTCTGTACACATACACATGGATACATACACATAAACATTTTCTGCATGCCTAAACTCTATACAAATAGACATATGCAAAATGACAGAAATGAGCGGTGTACCTACCAGTCATCAAGTGAATGTCTCACAGCTCTGGAGATATCTGCATTATAAAACAATCTTTTATACACAACAATACAGACACCAAACTGTAAATCACTGCTCTTCATTTGAAATTTAAGTTAAATCAAGTTAAGTTAAATCAATGAACGATTTGAATAACATGATTAGTGGAAAGAGGAAGAGGTCTCAGTGAATAGTTATTTCGGTAACACTTTCCAATAAGGATTCACTTATTTACCATTAATTAAGATTAGTTTATGCAGTAATAAGAATAAACTAACAGTTAATTAACAGTTAACTAATGGTCTAGTTATCATTCACTAATGGTGTTCATGTTTATGGGGTTCATGTTAACTAAGGTAATGGTGTTCATGTTAACCAGATATTCGTTAATTCAGGGTTAGGGTTAACCCTTACCCTAACCGTAACCCACTTACCCTAACCCCTACGCAAATGCTGTATAATAATGCTTATTACTGCTAATTATTGCTTATTATAAAGTGTTACCGTTATTTCTCTAGCACTGGAACCAAAGTTAGGTTTGTGACTCCTAAATATCCACATCCACACACACACACACACACACACACACACACACACACACACACACACACACACACACACACACACACCTGTTGAAACATTGCTCACATTTTGATGATGACAATGATGTAAGACAGGCACATACTGTGACTGTGATGTAAATGATCAACTGTGAACTTTAGTGTGTGTTTAGAGTTGTGAACTAACATCAGAGTGGTAGTGTGTGTGTGTGTGTGTGTGTGTGTGTGTGTGTGTGTGTGTGTGTGTGTGTGTGTGTGTGTGTGTGTGTGTGTGTGTGTGTGTGTGTGTGTGTATGTATGTATAGGCCTAATCATAAAACATTAAGTGTCAGACTCCAGTCAAACAGTGTTTGAGAGAGAGAGAGAGAGAGAGAGAGAGAGAGAGAGAGAGAGAGAGAGAGAGAGAGAGAGAGAGAGAGAGAGAGAGAGAGAGAGAGAGAGAGAGAGTGAGAAGGTCAGGTGCAGAGGTCAGGATTTTGTCCTCGGTTGCCTAAATATATCGTCTTGCACACTTGCGAGCGGAGAGGCCGTTACCATTCCTGATCCGTGATTCAGTCAGGAGCCAAAACAGATAGAGGGGGCTCTCCAATGACAAACACGCTCCGAAAAGTGCATGTAGAAGAGGGAAAGTATCGTGCTGCTTCTGTATATTCAGACTTTTTTAAGAACATTTAAAACGACATTCTTTGTAGGCTACATAGAGGTAAGTTTTCCTTATTTTTACTCCCGTTGTTCAGAAACATGTCCCTATAGAGAAATGGATTAAAAATAACAGATTTTACTACCACTATACCTCAACCACTATACATCTTCGTTTTTTATAACCTGTCAAGGTAGGACGTCAATCACTGCCAATACTATCCCAGACATCAGCCTTCAACTTGAGGAAGAGCCATATTGCGGTATACTGTCAAGGGTTCTGGTGGTAGGCGACGTGAACCATGTGTTCTTGCGCGGGGGTGAAGACCCGCTGCGGGGGTAACCCGTACAAAGCCGTGCGTGTGGACCCGAACAGCGATTACATCACGCCTGGAACGCTGGACCTGGAGCAGATGTTTTGGGCGGGTGCTGGAGCCCAGTACACACACGTCAATGAAGTGTGGCCCGGTATCTACATTGGAGATGAGTGAGTACAAGAACACGCAAATTAAGGCATCAAAGCGTAGCGCATACCCAACATCCACAAAGTACCTGGATGCATCTTTGAGCGAGATGCCTAACTCCTGCCTGCTTCATAATGAGGATAATGAATAATTAGTTATTTCAGTTTAATGAAGGCGAGTTAACCCTCTCCCGTCCACAGGAAAACGGCCTTGGAGCGAGCTGCGTTGAAGAGCATGGGAATCACGCACATCCTTAACGCAGCGGAAGGCAAGTGGAACAACGTGTCAACCGGTGCCGACTACTACCGAGACGACATGGACATCCAGTACTACGGCGTAGAGGCCGACGACAAGCCTACCTTCAATATCTCTCAGTTCTTCTGTCCTGCGAGCCACTTCATCCACGGCGCTGTTAGAGACCCACAGAGTACGTGAACCGATGCATAATAACATCAGGAAGCAGGCAGATTATTGAGTCCCCATTTATCTCTAATAGTTGTGTTGATTTATAAATCAAACGTACAGGTTCTTTGGGCATCAATACCCTGAGTGCTAGTGTGCGTGTACGTGCATGGAGTGGCCAGGGTGGCGCTATTGATGTGTAGGCCTATGCACGGTATCGAGTGCGTACTGCATACCTGGGTGGCCCTGCTTTGCCTGGGTGGCCAAACCCTAACAGTGTGTTAATGTTAAGCTACTGATTGAGCGAGACCCAAAGTTATGTACCTTGAATACACATACAATGTCTTTGCAAGGCTAATAGATGGTGTGTATTGTGTGTCCGCTGGGGGATCCCTAGGCAAGGTGCTGGTCCATTGTGTAATGGGGCGGAGTCGGTCAGCATCGTTGGTCCTGGCATACCTGATGATGGAGCAAGGCCTGAGCGTGGTGGATGCTATTGAGCATGTGCGCCAGCGGCGTTGCATTCTGCCCAATCACGGGTTCCTGAAACAGCTGAGAGCTCTGGACATTGCCTTGCAGGAGGAGAGGCTCAGGGAAAAGAAGACACCAGACCGATAACAATGTCTATGGGTTTAATATTTTGGTCACCATTTCCAAGTGCAGTGACAATTGATTTTTCTCCAAAGCATGATGCCCACAAAATAAAATAAAATAATTAAGTCATTAAATAATTTCATTCAAATTGACCCCTCACCAAAAACATCCCTCCTCGTGATCCACAGAAAATGTTATTTTATTACGTTTAGGATGTTAACAGATAGCCTAGCATTTAAAAACTGCAGAAACAAAAATGTTGAGGTATGAATTTCCAATTTAATGATTCTTGTCATAAATAAGCTTTCTTTGTTAGTTTAAGAAAGGACCGTAACATTGTTACGGTTATTGAACAAAATAAAATGCCTTCCATTTAGAGTATTTTGTTAAGGCAGGAGCTAGCGTAAAAACAAAAAAGAAAGCTATCAAGGATTGATGGATACAGCTCTATTGCACCATGCTAAGCAAACATGTTTCATTAAGTTTGGAGTAACTTCCATGTAGTTATATATTACTACAAATGGACATCTTGCCTCAGCAAACCTTTGTTAAAAAAAAGAAAGAAAAAGGCATCCATAACTTGTATTGAAGCTACTGCTTCATACGAAGACTTGAGGAAAATTAAATTGTACAGACCAACCCTCTAAAAAGGAACATAGGACAAAGCCAAACACACTGCAGAGCAGCCGATAATATTGGTATGCAGGGGACTAGTGTACACAGCTTAACTTGCACACCTTTAAGTACAAATATAGTCATATAAATTTAAATGTGTGCTTTAGAAAAAGGGAACAAATTTGGTATCCCACTGGCCCATTAAAACCAATCTGAGCAACAAGTTTAACCAGTCATTAGTAAATGAAAAGATATCTAACCCCTTGTCATTATTTTTTTGCTCACTACTGTATACATAACATCACAATGCTATCATTAAGGTAATTGTCACCTCATGTAATTACTCTGCTATCACACAAAGCACAAGGGGAAAGGCTTGAGCACAACTGTGCACAATATCAAAGTAGCTGGCAGTGTCAGAGCCCCATAATACTATCAAAAGCTCACTTATTGTCTAAACAAAATATATGATATGAATGAATTATGCTATTTTTCACTGAGATTCCTCATGTCAAGCAATGGTTTTTGCAGCCTGCAAGTTTCCCCATAGTTAAGTTTTGGTATAACCTCTGCTGCAAACTATCTCCCTGAACTTGGGCTGTAAGGTGTAACAGCGGCCCCTAGCAGATGTAACGGGTATTGCATGGATGATAAGACCAGTCCTTCAACAAGCATTTCACACACAGAGGGACGGATTATTGTTTTTGTATGATAACGGAGGTTTAACGTAGGCCCTGAACAACATGGGGTCAAATTAGTCAGAGGGTTGCTTGAAGTAAACCGGGAACACAAGTGATACGATTGCTAACAATGATGTACATGGACGGACGGGACCCTCAGTGGAAGTCTGGCTTCTCTGGGAAGGTGCAGCCGGAGCGTCTGATAACCACGCTGGCCGAATAGTGACCCGCCTCTACGCTCCGCTCCAGGGTCTTCTCCTGCACCAGCTGGGACAGAAAACCTGGTGGAGGCGAAAGAGGGTCAAGTGGGTGACACACACACACACACACACACACACACACACACACACACACACACACACACACACACACACACACACACACACACACACACACACACACACACACACACACACACACACACACACACACACACACACACACACACACACACACACACACACACACACACACACACACACCTTACCTCCTACAAAGGCATCACCAGCACCGTTCGTGTCAACGATATCCTCGGGATCGATCTTCAGCACGGGGAACGTTTCTACCTTGTCGCCTAGAGAGAAAAATAAAGCATTAGCATTCATCGACACAGCGCGAGACCCGAGGCAAAAGAAAGAGGGGGGGAATAAATAGAAGCATATCTCACTTTGTGCCATGATGGTCCCCTCCTTCCCCTGAGTGAAGACCACAACCCTGTGGCGCTTCTTGTTCTCTTTGGGCAGAGCCTGGGTCTTCCTAGCTAGTTCTTCGATGTCCTCCGTCTACAACAGAAACACGAAGGTAAGCACCACCAGTCACTAAACAGAAACACGAAGGTAAGCACCGCCAGTCACTAAAACACTAAGGAAAGCACCACCAGTAACTAAACAACAAACACAAAAGGTAAGCACCAGCAGTAACTAACGAATGACAGCACAGTGTGGATGCCATAGAAGGTTTGAACAAGATCACTGATCCACTCACCTCAAAGTCTTGCGCTTTGCCAAACGCGGCAGCCTCCTGAAAGTGAATATAGCAGTAATATGAAATCATGATTATTTTGGTCTGATTTCTACAGTTCTTAGTCGTTTATAGTCTTTTTAATCTTTTATCTTTATTGATGTCTTGACTGCTTCCAAAGTATGGTTATCGGTCTTTGATTATTGCCATTGGAATCACCCCGTTAGCAATTTGTAACACATTTAATATTATTATTATTATTCTTAACTATCAAATGACCAGTTTGGCGTACAGCCATGGCGTTGTCGGCCTGCTTGACGTACCGTCTCGTTCCCGAACAGAACGTCCACGTAGGGCATGACCTGCATGAGGCAGTCCTTGAAGAACTGGGAGATGAAGGGAGCGGCGAGGTTCAGACAGAACACCTTATTGTTCTCGGCCGCGTGCTTGGCCACCTTCAGGATGGACTCCGGGGAGACCGTCAGGAAGAAACCCTGAGGAGAAGCCATTGACAGGTGTGATGCCACGACCTGATGGGACTTTTCTAGCCCACCAGGGCAGAGGACAACATTTTGTCCCATCGTTTTTTCATTGCAACCCCTTTCATCGGTCTAATGCAGCCCTAATAATAATGGTTGAAGGTTTGTTTTCAAATCTGCCCTTCTGAATTTCAGAGTCCTTTTTGCATTTCATTTTTTCATTTCCAAAAACCATAACCATATTGTTCCTGGTATTAAAATGGTCTGTTTCCTGTTAAGTATGTTTTTCATTAGAGCTTGGTCATGTAATTTCCAATCGAAATTAAGTTATTCTACAAGTTAAGTCTGTTAACTTGTAACTCTTAACTCGACTCTTTAGTCGTATCCTCTGCAGAAATGCTTAACATCTGAGTGGTTCCAGACAAAGTGTTAATAAGGTGCATGATTGAACAGGACAGGGCCTGACGTACAGCATGCATTAGTGCTGTAAGCAACCCTACTTACAGCAATGTAGTAGACTTTAGCTTTCTCTACAAGTGCCCAGTTTTCCTCCAGGTCCAGATGCATGTCCTTATTATAGCAGTTAGCTGCCGCTAGGTTAGCAACCAGAGACCTGAGAGAGAGCGAGAGTGAAAGACAGAGGGGGGAGAGAGAGCAAGAGAGATAAATGGAGAGCAAGCAACGTGTGATGAGCAGATTAACAGAATGTAGTGTAATCTAGCAGAGCAGACTCAGCAGAAATGGAATATAATATTAATAAGTATGTTTTAATTAGTGTATAATTCAATGAAAATAGAATTGTTTTTGTATTAAGTTAGTTGCAATCTGCAACCTCACCGCTAAATGCCCCCAAATCCCACACACTGTACCTCTAAAAGTCCTCATTGGAAACTGAGTAATGGGACACGGGGACATTAGCATGCGAGGAGCAGTGTGTGCCCGGGGTTTTTTCAGTTCTAACCTTTTATCTCCAGTGATGCAGACGGCACAGGTCCCAGTGGGCTCCTCGTCTTGCTCGTAGTAGTGGGCGTCCACGTTGGCCTCCTGCGCCTTCTGCTTGAGGATGTCCCCGAACTTGTCCCTGCCGATGCAGCCGAAGAAGGTGCCCACCTTATGGGGCTTCTGGATCATCCACTGGGGGACAGGAGCGGGCGACAGGATCTCTCAGTGCGGTTTACTTACATTGCAGGCATTGGGGGAATGGACAGAAGCTGTATGGCTAGGCCACTAGAAAACTATCCCCTGCCTCCAGTAAGTAGAGTTCCTAGGGGTAGCAGTCCATCATTTACAGTAAAACATTTCCCTCATTTTACGAAACACAAGCCAGTCTTTATCTCTCAGTAAATTAAACTCCCAAATGGCAAAAATACATTGCAGGACATTTCAACCAGGGTTGGGGAAGTAGATATGAGCAACCACAGCCATTTCCAGTTTACCACAGACTGATGCGGTAGTTAAAGACGGTCAATTTTCACTGTAAAAGCATCCCTTTACACTTGGCTACAGCTATCTGAGGGTAGTAGTCAACCCGATGGAGCAGGTGTGGTGGTGTGCGACGCCCACCTGTGCCAGTCGGATGGAGTTCTGGGTAGCCCCCCCGGCGTGGTACTCCTCCTTGAAATTGCCGACGAGCTCCTCAAACCTGGAGACACAGGAGGAGCAGCGTGAGGTGGAGGGGAAGGAGGCCAGACAACAGTAGCAGGAGCTCCCTCTAGATCACTTTACACACACACTTGTTGGATTACCCTTTCGTTTAAGTTCTGACTGTACAGTACAGAATGAAGCATTGGCAAATAAACGATTCATTGAATAGTTTGTCCAGATTTTTCGTAAACATTTCCAAATTTAGAAAGGTGGCTTTGGTGTTCCAACGTTCCGTCTTTCATGTTGAATTTGTATTCTTGCTGATTCGTGTACTTAGGGTCTGGGGGTGCACTGTGTGTGTCTGGAGGAGAGAGGAAACGAAACTATCAGCCCTACTGCTGTTAAGGTCCTGAGACTAAGGCAGAGGTTGCCGAGATGAGACATCTGGGACTGATCGGGCGCAGCGAGGGAGGAGGGGGCGTGATCTCTTGTGAACTGACGCCATTGGTCGCATTGTTCCCCTGCGTGTTTGCAGTACAGTGGAAATACATTTTGGTAGATTGTGTTTTTATTATTTGTATTATATAATTATAGTAATGATCACTACAGAGGGATACCACATCAACTTCAGATGATGAAGCTATCTTGTGTTAGTTTCAGCCCTTAAGGCCTTCAGGGGCCAAGAGCATTTTCATTTAATTATATTATTTACCTGTTCCCCCGAGGACCAACGGTACGCTTAATTCTCAATGAAACCAGCTATGTCTGTAGGGGAATTACATTTAAACTTGAAGCAAATACATTTCCCTAATTTCCCTAGAACACACATGCTGGTGTATGTCCATGGGACACAAGGACTAGGCTTATACTACACACGCTGGGAGATCAGAACATTTTGTGAAACAAATAGATTACATATGAAAATGACGTGTGGACAGCACACACATCAGCTCCGTTATCTTCTGGTAAATATTTGTTTTTCTGACCTTAAACCGCTCTCTAGTCACAGGAGGCATTTAGGGATTCCAATTTTGCTATTGGCTGGCGTCAACTAACAGACCGATCATGATTAGTTCTGGAGTTTTCCTGTTTTGTCTAGCCTACTCCAGTATGAAGTGGAACAAACCCAGCACCAAGCTTCTCTCTTTTACAGACTTTTTTTTTCTTACCATTTTGCTTTAGGAGGAAGAACTACAAACAATGTGTTCATTTACATTCAGTCATTACTTCATGCATCATTGTTTGTTACATTTAGTGTTCATCTTTAAGACTATTATATTAAACTTCTTTAAGATACAGGGAAGTTATATAATGTACAAGTAAGTTAATAATATAGAGGAGATACTAACAGCGCTTTGTGTTTCTCATCCGCCAAGATTGCATCATTGGGCTTCAGTCCATACCTGCAGAGGGCAGAACATGAAGATCAGTTTTCAAACACAACAGAATGAAATAATAGGGATCAAGATAAATAGTAGCCCTCATCACACACACACACACACACACCTTATTGGAACTAAATAGCTTTTAATCACTGGACTCCACCAGAACTCAGACAGGAGTCAAATTCTAACCCCTGCTGAAACTGATCCACTGAGCAACCAAGCAAAGCTTCTAAACACGAATCAGCATGCCGTCCAAGTCCAGCGTTATCCCATGTGAGAGTGAATTAGAACTGGTCATGGAGGGAGGAGAGGGGGTTGGTTTTTTCGACTAATCCAGGCATTTACGCAAGAGGTTGGAAATGGACTGAGCGTAAACCCGCAGGAGCCCTTTGCACCGGTCAATTCCTGGCTAGCCAGGGGCCGGAGAAAACCAGAACGCTCCTACTTCAACTGGAGTGGCTTACACTCACCTCACCCAACATTAAAATATAGAGAAGAAACTCAACCCAATTCCAACTTGAGCATTTACAGCATCAACCCACCGGTCACTTCATAATAACCAATGTCTTAAGCCGTTGCTCAATATAAATGGTATATAAAACAAATTAAAAACAAGCACCCTCATACACTTTGTTCCAGATTCCAATTTTGGTTGTTGCACCAGGTTTCAACAAAATTTCACATCTCTTATGAAATAAAGGCTTTCTTTCTGGTGATGAACTAAATTCATCCCACTGCAGGGCAGCAGTCATTAAAAGAGGAACTAACAGAGTGGAGCTGCCACTCAGACACATTTAATCCAACATACGTTAAGTCAATGGTAAAGCGATCTCTTACAGTGCATGCATGCACACATGGACATGTCCCACACCCCGATGATAGAACAGTGGAGACGATCAGAGGGAGGGCCAGGAATGGGGACATAGTTATGTACAGATCAGTGGCATAGTAGGAAAGTCACAACAATGTGCCCCTGCAGCCCTATAGCAGTGGTATTATTGTTCAGATTGGATTCTCACACACACACACACACACACCTATCTATCCATTTCCTCGTTGCACCACTGGAAGAAAAATTAAATAAAATATAAAAATAACTTGCACTGTTCAATTCTAATTGGAAGTGAAACTTGGTGTGAAAGAGAAAATAATTATATTATATATATATAAATAAAAGACTGGCTGAACCTTGGCCAGAAGAGTTGCTCTCTCCGCATCAGCTCAACATATGCTACAAAGTTCAGGTCTGTAACTTACTTGTCCAGAAAGTCCTTGTCAACCTCGGCTGAAATGTCCAGTAGGGGGTTTCCCATCCCGAACAGAGAGTTAGGGCTAGAAACACACAAAAAATATAATATTTATATACATACAAAAACGACAGCAGCAGCCGACAATCTCTCCTACTTATAAGTCTTGTTTGATTTATGTTAAAATTATACACTTCCATTACCACATTTTGGTTCCATCCCTCAGATCCAGTTACAGGGCTACATAGGGCGCAAATTCATGATGACAGATAAAGAAAAACTTTCGGTGACTGCATTCGCCCCCAGGCAAATCCAACCAGAGCTTGAAATGTGAGGTCTGTAATGTTCCATTACAGTGTACACAGAACTGTGGGTGTATGTCCTGATACTAATTAAAATAGAAACACTTATGCTACTGTGTTCTTTTCACTTCAGTGGAACAAAATAATGAGCAAAAACCACAACACACCCTCGTTATGTCAAAAGCAGAAACGTAAAACGTGTATTGCAAAGAAATGAACCCCTGAATCCCCTTGTTCTCTCATTGGGGTTAAACCCATTGAGCCATAACCAACCATATGCACATACTTGACATGATGCACTCGTTCAACACTAAAACATAGTATAGGTTCGTTCTGTTTAGGTCAATTTGTACACAACACATGCAAAGCACGCAATGCAGTTCCATATGGAAACATTGATGCAATGGGTACTGGAAAACAAACAACGTGATCATGTTAATATATAGACCAAGTAACCCACTCATGTCAATTTCAGCTAAATAAACAACCACAACGTCTCCGATGCCGCACCCTGGTTATCTATGTATACAGAAAATAGTCCCAATCATGCTTTTCTCAGCCTTGTTATCCGGTCATCACTGAGCTTGTGTAACTAATAACACTGGGGCGAGTTGTTACTATGCCTTCAGCCGCTGCACATGTCCATCTCTAAAGCCAAACGTTTCCTCTTATCAAATCGACCCTCCATTAGTAGGGAAGAGCTTACCTTGGAGCTGGCATGGTGTCCCTATTTCTAAAACAATCTGACGCTGACAGACTTGTTGGACATCACAAATATAGAGACCAAAAGAGCTCGGAACACAAAAAAAAACTCCTAATTTCATCTCAGCGTGCCGCACGGATCGATATGCCCCGCCTCCAGCTTGGGACGCAACAATCGCAGCTAAAGGAGGAGCGATGAAACCATATCACTTACTGATAGTTGTGTAGTTATTTCTTCAATCGATCGTTAATATATAAAATCCATGCGATTGAATCGTTCTTAAACAATCCAATTATATGGCGATACACGTCCAGCTGATGACATTCGGGCATGATTATGTTACATGTATTAACGTTCTTCTTCCCCGACACACAGCTAATGTCGAAGAAGAACAAAATTGGTCGACTCACGTTGGATTGTCACTGTCAGTACTGTGACGTCGAAAGACTCCACTGCCATGTATTGACACGTTACAACAGGACGGGAGAACGCACCGCTGCGCTATAACTACATGTTTTGACCTTCATCGTGCATGCATTTACAAGTCAATGCGGTTACGGCGTACAATGCCTGAATGTTAACTTTGAAGACATACGACGATTCACGGTCTCCCTTAGGCTATCTTTAGCGATTCCTGCACAACACAAGCCACGTGGGAGCTCCACAAACGCCCGTCCTCTTCAGACTGCGTGCAATTCCCCACTAAGTGGCCCGTTTCACTAGCATCACAAAAAACAGCTTCTCCAAACTTCGCAGGCGATCGCTACATAAATACATATTTAAGTGTGAGTGCAATGCAACAGAAAGCAACCAATGGAAGGGTTCATTTCCTGAAATATTTATTCGTGTCACCTTAGTTTGGTTGGAGAATCTAGCTTCTTTGGAGACACGGTCTTCTCCTTTTTCTCATCTGAGAGTCTTTGTTTCTTTGGAGTAACTGTCTTCTCCTCTTTCTCCTCCGAATGTCTTTGTTTCCTTGACCTTGAAGCCATGCTTGACAACTGCTCGTTACGTTTCGATAACCTTATCAGAAATGAATAACGTTCCCGATTGATACACGCGCCTTCCCTGTAGAACCGGTGTTGAGTTGGCCTCAATATTGCCCGATCTAAAGTAAACTGCTCGCTGTTTGTTCATTGCTGTATGTTGATTGAAATCAATATAAATTGCTTTCTTATAGCACAATTTATATATATATAATAAAAAAGCTATAATTTAAAATTGAGTTAATGTATAGCTCATGTTGTTTTAGCGTGCATAATAGTTCAGGCTTCTCCGTGGGAACTATGAATGGTCAGGACTATTGGAAAAGTGCCACATTGCCACAACATCGTTCACCGACTACTGCAGGTATAACTTTATGTATCTGTTATTCAAAGTTGTAATAAGTCACCCATCTTCCAGCGATGTCATTTGGTTTTGGAGTGGAATTTAATGTATCTGTCATCCTTCCGGTTGTGAACCGAAAATCGGATGGATTTCTTGTTGTTTCAAGCTTGACCAATAGAAAAGCCAACTGCCTAACTTACCTGCGTTTCACTTTAATATTTTGAAGTTGCAACTCGTGACCGCCTTTTTACTTTGTTTTGAATGCATGCATTCATCGTACATGTTTAATGCAGTAGTAAATGGTTGGTGATTTCAATGTACTTGTGACTTTTTGTTCTTCTATAACTTGTATATTCCCTTCCTTATCTCCTTCGCACTCTCTCCCTCTATGTGACAGCATTCACAACCTTGACAGCCTCACCATTGTTGCAGTTGAAATGATTCACAGCCTGTTTCTGATTAACCACTCGGGAGACATCTTCCTGGAGAAACACTGGAAGAGCGTCATCGGCCGCAGTGTTTGCGACTACTTCTTCGAAGCGAAGGAGAAGGCTGCGGAGCCAGAGGATGTCCCTCCCGTGCTGCAAACCCCACACCACTACCTTATCAGCATCTACCGGGACAGGCTCTTCTTCCTCTCAGTCATTCAGACGGAGGCCCCCCCGCTGTTCGTGATCGAGTTCCTGCACAGAGTGGCTGAGATGTTTCAGGTCTGCTCAAGCTTATTGTGTGTCTGTGTGTTTTTGCCCAAGGGATGAAATACTATTGCGTTGAATTATACTATTTGCCTAGTTTGTGTGTGGATATGACAGTTACTATGAGGGCATGGTTATTTCCTTGGATATTTGCTTAGTGTTTCCATCCTTGGGTGCTTTTAACAATAAAGATGGACACCTGTAGGCTGCAGGCATCTTTGTGCAAGATACCTAGCCACTACTTGCCCATTAATGATGTATCTAAATTCACAGTGAGCCACTTTATATAAAAGCTATACTATATATAATTAATATTAAATATCTGCTATTGTCCTCCATTTATGGTCTCTACATAAAACATCCTTACTGTGTGCAATTGGATATACATTTATTTGTATTTTCCCAGGATTATTTTGGAGAATGCTCCGAGACGGTCATTAAGGACAACGTGGTGACGGTGTATGAGCTATTGGAGGAGATGCTGGACAACGGTTTCCCTCTGGCTACGGAGTCCAACATCCTGAAGGAGATGATCCGGCCACCCACCATCCTGAGAACCATGGTCAACACACTCACAGGTCCACAGAACTTCACAAACACGATCGAGCGTTCCCTGCAATTATCAGACAATCTCCATTCTATTTGGTACAATACCAATTGTTAATTTTACTTAACTGTACTTTTGTTTTCTGCATTTCTACGCTTAATGCTTTTATTTGTTGTTTTTTCCAGGAACTAGTAATTTTGAAGAAAGGTTACCATCGGGTCAGTTGTCAACGATCCCATGGAGGCGTGCAGGTGTAAAATACACCAATAATGAGGCTTATTTCGACGTGATAGAGGAGATAGACGCCATAGTAGACAAATCAGGTAGAAAAACCTTCCTTATTGGGTACAGTAATGTCGTGGCAATTCCTTTATGATATATTGCATCTAGGACAAATGAGACTTCTAAATGCAAAGAAGCACACAATAGTTGTAGAATATACCTATTTAATGTATGCATACACCAGTTTCCTCTCTAGCAGACTGAGCCCACGAACACAGATTCACAGAGCGTTTTACTACAGTTTCACCCCTCCCCAGAATTAAATTTCATGACCTCAAAGGAGGAAAGTAATACAGTTTCACCGCTTCATGCTTCATGTCCTCCAACTGGTCAGCAGAGTGAAAGCCAGTGGTGCTCCATGTCCTCCAACTGGTCAGCAGACTAAAGAACAGAGGTCCCTGCAGGCCGGGCGCCATGAGGGGGCAAAAGGGTGTAATGCCCCCCTCAGATAAAATATTGTTCCCCCTTGGTTTTGTATCCATATTTCCTATCACACAATCTGCCGCATCCGTCATGCTCACCCGATTGATTGTGTCTGAGTGTTTCATTCACGCAACTCTATTGCATGCATGACACATTAATGTTGGACATTTTACCAGCTGAAAAAAGGAATTGTGATTGGCCTTCCCAATTGAAGGGCGGGGCCAGTTTGACTGGTTTACTTTCAAAGTTATGTAATACAAAACAAATTTTTTCACTGAGCAGCTGAATCGAATATCTGAATCAAACTCTTTTGAATCAGGGTAAAAAGAGGCAGCCTGGTTGGGCTTGTATTATTTTTTGGCTTTTTGGAAATGTCAGTAATAAGCGTAGACATATAAGAAGGGGGATGTGATGGTAATGTTGTTTTATATGGTAGATTAGTTGCTTGCTTTGCATTACATTGATGAGGGTAGGCAGACCTTGACCAATCTCTGTTGTTGTCATACGCAGCATATAACGGCAGTCTTGTGGCAAGAGTAGTGAATTGTCCATGTTTTTAAAGAGGTGCAGTAGCCTGTATTATTGTGGCAAGACTGCAGCTGATGGCAGCAAATACATTGTGTGTGATTGTACTATAGATTATTATCCCTCCTGTGTTATCAGCAGGTGAAAAATAGTTGTGCCCCCTCTGTCATTTCTGATGCCCCCTCGCCTAGTTAATCTTGCCACCGTGCCTGGGTCCCTGCGTTGTTGCAAGGGGGGCTCTGCTTCCTTACGACCAACCGTTACTGAGTCTATCCTTCTCTGTTCAGTTCAAGCCAGGGCTAATGGGTAACCTACAGTGTGGCTAGATAATACAACATGAGAAAGCAAAGCAAACATCAAAAACACATGGATTTTACATTTACAGTTACAATCACACAGTGAGCACAGCTCAGGGTTGGGCAAATTGTAAAAAAAAAAAGCAGGGATGTTCTTTTAATATGCTGTGGTCACCAATTTCCTTTTTTCTTTTTAATGTATAAAAAAAATGTATGTTTTATAACAAAAATAGTTAATATTTTTTTTTTGTGCCTGTGATTGGTCCACAGGTACGACGGTGTGTGCTGAGATACAGGGTGTAATTGAAGCCTGCATCAAGCTCTCTGGGATGCCTGATTTGACTCTCTCTTTTATGGTGGGTTCCCCTTCTCCCATCTTTTTTAATTGTATTTCTTTGTGGAATGACTTCCCTGCTAACCTGACTCACCAGGTGGGTCATTAAACAGAACCATATGGGAATTCTTCCTTGGAAACTGTTTGGAAAGGGGCCGGCACGTTCCAAAAATACTTGGCAGGTTATTGGATGAACCATCTGTATCGCCGTAGATCACGTAGTTCCTCATAGGACGCGGATTGGGCCGAACCACTGTATTTTGGCCCCAAGTGCATAACTTGAAGCCTGGCCAGATGGATTCTCGCGTGATCCTGATCTCGCGAATCCAGCTGCCTCACAAGGTAACTTCGCTGTTACAGTCGCTCCCTGTCTGAATCTTGCATTGCAGAATCCCCGACTCCTGGATGACGTCAGTTTCCACCCATGTGTGAGATTCAAGCGCTGGGAGTCGGAGCGCGTCCTCTCTTTTATCCCCCCCGATGGAAATTTCACACTCATGACCTACCACGTCAGCGCCCAGAAGTAAGCACACCACATGCCTCCTGATCCGTACCCCTTTCTGACATGCGCATTCAGGGAAAGAGTTTTAAAGAGTTTCACCTCTTGATGTCCATTATCACAAATGTATTATCACTGAGCCGCATCAGCTGAATGTAAAGCCAACTTCAGAAGGATTTCCCTGTAAGGAAGTTATATGTTTTGGGTTGGTTTGCTTTGTCGTTGCATTAAAATGGGATTTAAAAACACCCCCATCAATTGTAATGATATTTAAAGACGCTCATCTAAGCGTTCAGACATTAATGTTTGTTTATTTGGCAGGCAGTTTACATATACAACTAATTGTTTTGCTAATTCTAACTTTGACCTTTTTTGAATATCAACCATGCCTGCCTAAAGAGGCATACCATTCCCTTGCACACAAATCCTAAGTGACGCATAAGTAGGTGATGAATAATAACTTATTTTAGGACACTTCTTCGCGGCAAAGTATTTGATTACATTTTAAAGCATGATCATGGGAAGATACAGGCAGCATATATTCCATGAGACAATGGGTGTAAATTATTCTTATAGGGAAATGTTCACATCTTGGGCAGTAACAACAAAGGAAACGGGTGAGGGGTAGTGATTGTGGAGAGTAAAGGTTTGGCCATGGCTGAAGTCAGCCATGGCAGGAGAGACTAAGTTAATTTGCAATAAACTATGGGGGAGAGTTGACATGTCTGCAAGGCTGCAAGACAGCTAAAGGAATCGACACAACAAAGAAGTCAGTAGATTGGCATGGCCTCCATATCATACATCGTGGCTACAGTGCAAATGCAAACTACCTTAACACCTTTCAAGTATATAGAGGAAGGGAGACGTATCTAGGCGCAAGGAGAAAGTATACAAATGCATTTTCAATTGATTAGTATTTATATAAACAAGGTTTATATAATTGTATTAAAACATTATGATTAATATTTCCATGACAGCGACTGGCTGCAACAATTAGTAAAAAAGTGATCAAATATATATTTTTAATATTAGATTAATCATTTAGGTCCTTTATCACGTATAAACATTTGCTGCTTAATGCTTCAGAAATTGAAATATGTTTCATGGATCTTTATAAAATGATCTTTATATTTGAGTTCTTCTTGGCTGCTTTTCAGATAAAGCAAGAAAATGTAAGAATGTTGGACTCTGTTAGCTTGGAACGGCATTTGCTATTATTGATTACATTTTACAGACTCAATTGTTAATCGAAAAAACAAATGGCTGTTGTACTACTCAAATATGAAAACAATCGTGAGCTGCAGCCCTAGCTATAAGAATCCTACCTCCTCTATCTATTTACCCTCTCCCCTGCCTCCCCAGCCTCGTGGCCATCCCAGTGTACGTGAAGCAGAGCATCAGCTTCTTTGAGAGCGGTTCCGGGGGATGCTTGGACCTGACGGTGGGCCCCAAGCAGACCATGGGGAAGATGGTTGAGTGCTTTGTGATCACCATCCACATGCCCAAAGCTGTGCTCAGCACCAGCCTCACAGCCACGCAGGGAAGCTACACCTACGACCCCGCTACCAAGGTAACCACTAAGGGTGGGATTCTTTCGCTATCTCACAACTCGATCTCATTTAGATTCTGGGGAGGTCACAATTCGATTCAATTAATTTATTCTCGATTCAAAACGATTCCCCATTAAAAATCGATTCTTGATCCAGGACAAAGAGGGGCTCATTTTAGCATCTACTCCAGTGGGCTAAGAAAGGCAGTTTAGCAAATGATGGCATCAAAGCAGAGTACAGTGTGTATACGATTATGTCGGTTTTATACTTTAAAAGTTATATTACCGATAACGTGCTAAGACGTGTCTATGTGGTGGTGGTGGTGGTAGGTGCTGGTGTGGGACATTGGGAGGCTGAACCCCCAGAAGCTTCCTAACCTGCGGGGCAGCCTAAGTCTGCAGGACGGGGCCCCCAAACCAGAGGACAACCCCTCACTCAACATCGCCCTCAAAATTCAACAGCTGGCCATATCAGGTACCCTTACTTTGAAGTAACCTTTCCTTTTACCCTGTTGTAATGAGCCAGGTTTTAGGTAATCACTTCCCTATTTCAAAGTTTACTTTAACTAAGTTTAACTTGGTCACTATGGAAGTTTACTTAATTTGAATCACTGGTGTCATCCAGAAGTGTATTAATGTATCCTGAAGAGGTTCATTCAAATCAAGATGCAGTTTCAAAGTTTGTTGTCCCAAATAGACCATAGAGCCAAGACGCAATGTCCCACCCTTTATTCACGGGCTCCTGCAGGATACCCCAACAACCAGCCATCCTGCTACATGGCTGACCCTCTTCTTGTCACCCTCATACTCTGTGTTACTCTTTCTCCCATTATGGGTCACTCTCTGTCAATGTGTGTTTCTCTCTCCCATTATGTGTTACTCTGTCCCATTATGTCTTCTCTCCGATTATGGGTTCTTAATTCATCACAAACAACAGTATATTTAAACACATGACAAGGGCGGGGCTATCAGATACCTTCCAAGGTGCAACCCCCTATTTCCTATTGGGTTACCGGTATTCAAAAAAAGGCCAATCACAAACTGCCTACACCCATCTAGGTTGAACAGTTAGCGGGGTGTAATACCTAGGTAAGATTGGCACCCAGACCTGTTGGTCTGTGGGGGATCTGTTGTTGGACTGTAAGATGAAAGGATGACCATTTTGGTGCTAGTACCAGCACCTCAGTTGCTCCCTTGATCAAATGCTTCAGAACAGTAGGGGTTTAGAGACTGGCAGGGAGGAGGGTGAGAACAGGATGAAGGTGAATCCATATAAATTGTTTGATCAACTCCTCAATAGTAGTGGGGGTATAGAGACAGTCAAACCCAGTTTGACAGTTAGTTTACACACACTGTGTAAACTGACAAAACCGTAATTTGTAAACATCCATAAGGGATGGCATCAAGGACATAAAACTAAAAACAACAGCGAACAATCTAATAACCTCTGAAACTAAACATCAAATTAGATAACGGGTATAACCACAACAATGTAATAACCTCTCAAACTAAATTATTAATTAAAACAATTAGCAACTACAACCACCATGCTAATTTTCAACAATATTATACCAACGTGTAAACTTATTTCAAACTCACTTTGCTCTTCTAGCGAGACACAATGCACACCAGGCATTAACACTATCGTACAGGCAGAGGATTAGATCTAGCGTACATGCAGACGCTCACTTGCAATGGAACCACAAACAGGCATTCCAGCTAATCGTTCAGACATGGCAGCTTGGCGTACAATCAGATGCTCACATATAGGCTACACGTTTACTTGCAGAGTATCTTTTAGCCTCCCTATTTCACTTTTTTTTCCTTCTTTTTTTTTGTATAGTTTGACAGCAGAACAGATATTGTTTCACAAAGCATAGATAATATCTGTATTAATTAATACGCCATGTTTGCATTAGGTTTGAATGTGTTGACTTAATCTACCCATATGGGTCATTGTTGAATTTGCTTATCTGACGTATTTTGTTGCAGGGCTAAAGGTGAACCGACTGGACATGTATGGAGAGAAGTACAAGCCTTTTAAAGGAGTCAAATATGTCACAAAAGCTGGAAAATTCCAAGTGAGGACCTGAACATCAACTGGCTGATGTGACAAAGGCCAACAATTGAATGTGCCAAACATGGGGAAATTAAAATTTCCCCTGCTGTGTCAGTTAGTTCTACAAGCCTTCTGTATCCTACTAGCTCACTGTTATTAATGAAAGACTTTGTGTTGTCCAATGTTAATTTATGTTCATAGTGTTGCAGAGAATCGAATGGTACTTCTAATCTTTTAAAGGGAAGCCTTAATAATTGTGGGAAAATACTTATATGCTCTTATTTTTTTTTCTGTATGTGCATTATCTTGACCAGATAATGGGTCTTTTGAGACAGTTTTGTGACTTGTTTCTTTTTATTCTTCATGTTATAGTTTATTTTTTTCCTCATTTTATATGCTCTAAGAGAAACACTAACCTTTAAAAGACTTTAATTACGTCAAGTGCATCAGCTTGTCAGCGACGCCATTTCACACTTCAGCACACAAACCATGAAATCAGTGTCAATGTCTGCAGGCCTTGTTACCTTTTGCAACTGAACACAATCAGTTTTATACAGTAGCTAGTTTTCTAGAATCCAATGCCTGTTCGCGACTTTCGAACAAGTGGCCACCGTTCCCTTGTTAACCGTGTCAGTGCAGGTATTTCAGCCCAGAAATGTTGCCTTTGCGGTTTGGCAGGAATGTCCGTTTGCCATAAAGAGCCCCTTGGTCCTCGTCGACTACACCTTGGAGAACTGGGGAAGCAACTATTATGTATTATATGTTGGACCTAACCTCGTCACTTTGGCCTGACTACAACTACAAGCAACAATAGTTATCATTTACACAGGAACGAGAAATGGAGAAGATGGAGTTTTTAATCATGAATCGCTGAAGGTTTCAGTCCCTACTCCGCTGTGCCTTTCTGCTCTGTTGTAGAGTTGAGGATGCTAAGGAGGAAATCTCACCATACCTTTATAAAACAATACTTACGTAATGCAGCCGTATTTAACACAGCTTTTGCACAATCACTTATTGGGGCGGGTGGAGAAAAGAAATACCTTCTGTTTATCGACAAATTGAGATATATTATATGAATAACCCATGTTATATTATTTACTATAATGCTCATGAAGTGTACTTTAGTATGAGATAACATTGGCATGAGCATAACATGTCAAATAAAGAGGCTTATCAAGTCCAACATTATTTGTATTTTTATTATTCCAAGGCACAGATGTGTGGACAGCGCTACGAGAATCATACATCCAAGGTTGGACAACTTCAGTGACTCGATGTTAGTGATTGCTGCATCCTTATAGGCCAACGTGTAAATAACGCATATCATTTTTCTTTAACCACAGTCCACCTTTAATACCGCCTGTTAAGTAAAGTTTATATGCACACACGTATTTATACTTTTCTGTTACAGATGTACTAAAACTGCCATTGCAAAAGAAAAAAAAAACATGGTTGTTTATATATTTATATACAGTATATATAAACAATTTATTATTCCACACCCATTCCAACCTGTTTGGGTTATCACCGTCTTGAATGTGTCAGGCAAAGATAATTGAACAGTTGCCTGATGCAAATCCAAATTTAGCACTAGCATGAATAAACAAATAGTTCACAACATGAACATATTTTAAGGTTACAAAACCATTGCCGTCATTTGGGAAAAAGTACAAGCACACGATTGTTGGGAACATTCAAACGATGGTGTCCAGGTTCTCACGCGTAAGTCTGTAGAATGGGCTTCTCACAACATTGTTAAATGATAAAGCTAAAACATAAAAATGTTAAGGTAAGATGTTCAAAGTAACGCACAAAATGATTGAAGTCGCAATGTGTTCTAATGAGCCCCTCCCAGGTAGAAGGCAGCACACTTTAAGAATTGAACAGAACTCTGCCAGGGTCTTTAACAGCGTTCTGTCCACTCATTGGCTGTGCAACTTGGTGACGCGAACTAGCGTAGCTCGCCTGGCGTGGGCTGGCGTAGTTTTGGGAGTGTCGATAGTAAGATTATTTTAAACAAAGAGCAGTTTTTATTTGTAGAATATGTCAGTAATAGGATGTGATTTTATTGATAACGTTATTGAAGTCACTATCGATCAGCATTGACTACATACATTTCCGTGTATTTTCATTTATGCTACGAGCTAGTTGAAATGTTACACACTGCGACTTTAACTTTAAAAAAGCAACGTTACTTACTTTTAAGTCAAATGTCTCTTTTACTTGACCTAAGTTCATATCAATATTTGTTGTTCTGAATTAAAACGGTATTGATGAAATCCTTGGGCAATGTTAAACCATAAGGAACAAACTATTGAAACACAACAGTGGCTAATGCTGCTGTGGAGTTAGCACCAAAACAAATGTAACAATATCCACCTCTCAGCGACATGACCTTTTGAATAGGTTTCATAAACCCATAAATCGTGAAAGGAAACAAACCAAAAGCATTGCATGGCAAAGTGTAATTCAGTTGATGCGTCATATTTCACCTCTCGGATGGATCGTCAGTTAAGAGCAGTATAGCGATTCAACGTAAACATAAGGACCAAAATACAATCAGCCAGGTATGCATAAGATCAAAGCATTTCAACGCTCAGCAAAGGATGTTAACAAAATAAATCCCTATGAAATATATACAGTACACCATAATAAACCGATGACATTAAACAAAAAGTAAACATTCTTTATCTGTTAATAGTATATGTAATAATTCTCCTTTTAAAAGTAGAAAAAACGTTTCATGCAAAAAATATATACCTGGGATTTGGATAAACTCTTGTAACCCAACATACCAAAAATATATATTAAAAAACTGTCAAATATTAACCTATGGATTTCCATAGCTACAGATAAAAGAGCCGGGGAACAAAGAGGGTTTAACTGACAGTTGGCCAAGTACCAAAAGATAATAGTCCTTGATAACACACAAACAAACAACACACACGCACACACACACACAAACTGAAGTAAAGGACAGACTGAAAGCTGCACTACGCATGCTTTGTCTTTACAAAGGGGAGTACTATCATTCTTCCTTTGTGTGCGTGTCATTTGAACAAAGGATCTGTGGTGTGCTATTATATTTGAACTAAACCCTGTATTTCAGGTGGCAGTTGGGTGAGTTTGTGGTTCACTGGTACCAGGGAGTCTTGCGGACCCAGCGCAGGGTGCATCCCGAATCTGTCCGGATCTTGATGGACGCTGCCTCTGCCTCTCTCACCGTCTCCTTCACGGACTGCATCAGGTTCTGGGCGTTATGCACCAGCATGTCTGTGGCCTGGACGTGGTGGGAGATGAGTACAACAAAACAAAAACGATGGGTTGACCTGACCCAGTGTTTCCAAACTTTAGGGTCGAAACCCCACTTGTGGTTGCCTGATATGCATATGGGGTCGTGGAAGATGGTGGATTTATAAGTCATAGATATTTATTGGCACGCTTTATTTGATGTGCCATTAAATATCTACAGCTAATAAATCAATCTTCCTTTAATACGGTTTGAAAGATCCCGTAAAGGCCCCCTATATACAAACAAGATTTGTAACGACAAACAAACGACTACTAATTCCTTAAAAAAAATATATATATGGGGTTGCAGGCCCAAAAAGGTAAGGAGCCACTAGCACTCACCCATGATATAAAGGAAAAATGGCATAAGGAGATGAGCCTGCGTACCTGCTCCGACTCCTCTTCGCTTATGTTGGTACGACCCAGCATTGTGGCTTTGACCGTGGAGAGGATCTTGAGCTGAGTGCTGATGGTGGGGATGCGTTCACACACCTGGGGGGACAAATGAACGGTGGTTGACGGTTGGTGAATGACATTTGTTAGCACAGACAACATGCATAGCTAATGCATCTGGTTGTGTGGAACTATGATGAGCGTGAATGTTAAATAAACTGAGGTTACTGCAGCAATTCTAATTGGTCTCATTTGTCTTTGACACCTAAAAAACCATGCCGAACAGGGAAATCAGCTTGTCCTCCAGAGTAATTAGGAGTAAGGTGTCTTGCTCAGTAGCAGCTCAACACTTATCCAAGACCAACTGTAGGATTGAAACCAGCAACCTGAAACTAGTTGCTAGACGACCTATTCTACCACACTACTGTTGTGTGTGTGTACACTTGTGTGCAGGCACATGTGTGTGTGCGTGTATGTGTGCACGTTTGTGCGTGGGCGTGTATGTGTGTGCGTATGTGCGTCTGTGCTTGTGAGTCCATTACCTGCAGTAGGTTAGTTCTGATGCGCCTGTCCGTACACTGCTTGGCCACCTCTTTAGCCAGTCTGGTCACTTCGTCCGAGGCCTTGGCGATGTCCTTGGCACACTGGATCAGCGCTCGCTTGTTCCCGCTGCCGCCGCGCACCAGGCGAGACATCTCGGCCATGAGCAGGGCCATGCGCTTGGCGGCCGCGATGATGTCGTTACCCTGAGATACAAGGTGAAGGGTACAGGACAGCACGAACAACACAGAGTGAACTAGAGGTGGGATGCAGTCATCATGGGTATTGCCAATGCTGCCAATGTTATGATTTTAAATGCTGAAGGTTGGACAGTTTTGAGGATGATGTTGTGAATACATGTTTTCAACAGTCATCGCAAACCTTTGATTAGAACGATGAAGAATCGAACATTTGAAAATAAATCGCACTCTGCCGTCATACGTTTGCAGAGCAATTCGATTCGGATCTCTCAGTGCAAAACCGCCATGGTAATGACACGCATGCAATGTGAATACAAGCTTTAATTTATCGTGACAGTGCAGGTTATGTCGGGTGCTTCCGGTGACTGCACTATCCCCATCGTCCTTTTGAAACAGCAGCAGCAGCAGCATGTGAACCTCTCAATGCATAGTCAACACTAAACAGTGAATCAGGTGCAACAGGCAAAAGGCAATCCTCCATCTTATTGAAACCTATGGCAATGATACTGGCACAACCACATGTTAACCACCAGGGGTTGAGTGTGTTGCCAAAATGAAACAACATTGAAAAAAACAAAAACAGTAGCACCTTCAGCCACAGCTGGTTGAGAGTTGCTACGGCGATGCCATAGGTTATTGTTGTTCTCACGGGAACAAGTGCAGTGATGGTGCCAGCAGGTGATCATCATCCTATGTTCGTTGGAAGAACACTCCTTCGAGCTGCAGTTGTGGTGTGGCATGTGTGTCTGTCTGGGTGCATGCGTGCACACTGATGACGTGCATGCAGGACTGCATATTTTCCCACGCATGAGTATATACTTGGTTTGTGTGTGTGTATATGTGTGTGTGTGTGTGCTCAACTGAATGTGTGTGTGTGTGTGCTTGTATCAAATCTAGGTCAAAAGTATGTCATGTTTCATATTATGCTCATAGTTGGACCGATGTGTGTGTGTTTGTCACAGTGTGTATAACTGTGTATGTGTCTGTGTGTGTGCTTAGCTGTGTGTGTGTGCTTGTATCAAACCTAGGTCAAAAGTATGACGTCATGTTTCTAATTATGCCCATAGTTTGACCGAGGTGGGTGTGTATGTGTGTGTGTGTGTGTGTATAACTGCATGTGTATGCCCGTGCGCAGACCTTGCTGGACCACTTGCGAGCCTCCTGATGCAGCGCCTGGGCGGCGGCCAGAATGGGTTGATTGACAGGCTGGTTGGACGGCATCATCAGGAGCTCTGGCTCATAGTCATCCTCACCATCAGTAAACTCATCGTCATCATCTACCTCTACTGCCTCCTCCTCCTCAGGCTGGGGGAGGGGGGGAGATGGGGAGGAGTGGAAGTGAACAAAAAGAAAGAAAGGTAGGGCAGAAGCCAGGGGGGGGGTAAAGCAAGGAAGGAGGGAAGGAAGCAAGGAAGCAATTGAGGAAGGAGGGAAGGAAGAAAGGGTGGAAGGAGGGAAGGAAGGGAGGAATGACTCAAGGAAGCAATTGAGAAAGTAGGGAAGGAAGAAAGGAATCAACGAGGTCAGGACAAAAGGAATCAAGGAAGAAATGGAAGGAAGGAAAGAAGCAAGAAGGAAGGGAGGAAGGAGGCAAGGAAGGTAGGAAGAAGGGAAGGAAGGAAAGAAGCTTGAGGCGAGGGGGGGGGGGGGGGGGGGGGGGGGCAGCCAGGAAGGAAGCATGGGAAAATAAGGACTTTAGTACAGCAGGTGAAGCACCAGATGGAAAAGCAGAGGACAGCAGATCAAGGCCAGAGTGTACTATGGAAGAGTGTACTATGGAAGCATAGACAGAGAGACGGTAGGGCAGTATATGTCAGATGATCTTAAAGGAGCAGTGCGCCTGCAAAACAAAGGAGGAGGAGCTGGGAATGGAATAGGGCAGGGGCGTGTGTTGTCTGGTTTCCCCCAAAGGTGTTGGATCAGCAGATCTTTGCCATACTGTTGCCATAATCCTTCCACCATCTTCAAGATTCTAGCATTTTCACTGAGCTAATTAGCTTTATTGCGCATTGCTTGCAGATCGTTTGTCAGAGATCCCTGAACCATAGCTTTCAAAATAGATGTGGAAAAAGTAGTGACAGCTCCTTAAAAGGTGAAGAAATGGTTAACAGTTCATAATTTCATCTAACAAAGCACTGCTTATTATTAATATCATACATAATAATAATAATATTATAATATTATAATAACCCAACCTGCAAATCTCACACAGAAAAATACATACAGGCCCGCACAGACAAATGCAAAAGGAGGCTGATGAAGTCAATCTATGAACAAAATGAATTCTGACATTTGTAAATGTAAAATATACAAACATACTTCGTAAACATACATTGTACACTTTTAACACGGAGAAACGCTGCAGCCACCAGCCATGAGTGAATATGTACCAACCCTGGTGGTATATACCAGGTACTGACCACTGGCTGTGTACGTCTGATACTGACCCATGGTGGTATATGCCAGGTACTGACCACTGGGGGTGTATGTCTGATACTGAACCCTGGTGGTGAATGTCTGGTACTGACCTTACTGGACCACTTGCGGGCCTCATCGTGCAGCTGCCTGGCGGCCACCATCATCGGCTCACTGAGCACCTCCCCCACCTTCTGCTCCGGGAACTCCTCGTCCTTCTCCTCTGGGGGAGGTGGGCGAGGAGGTGGGACCTCTCCTTCTGGCAGGGGGGGCTTGGGTGGGGCCTGCTCGTCACTGACCTGGAGGAGCGAAATAACGACATAAAGACAAACATTCACGTAAAAACCAATGCACACTGTTTTGTTTTGCCTTGTAATTTTAGAGCTTGAAAATTGGATTACAGTGAAGCTGTTTTAGAAATGAATTTCAACAATGTTGGCTGCATTATATATCCCATGATGCAGCAGTAACAGAATAATATGTTGTCTATTGTGGTTAATGGAATTAAAATAAATTGTAACAGTAACTTTATCAATGTCAGTTGTTTTACAGCAAGCTATCATAACATGGCCTCTTAAACTGATTAAATACAGGCATTGTGTGTGTGTATGTGCCTGTGCACTAAAACACGTGTGTGTGTGTGTGTGTGTGTGTGTGTGTGTGTGCATGTGTGCAATCTATGTTTGTGAATGCAAGCACACAAGTGAGTGAGTGTGTGTGTTTGTGTGTGTATCCATGCTAGTACTAACGTGGAGCTGGTCCAGGTCTGGGGGTGGAGGGGGGAAATCCAGCTCCTGGGGCTGGAAGGCCTCTCGGACCTTGCCCACCGCTGCCAGGATCCTCAGGCAGGAGTCCAGGTAGGCCTTCTGCAGACCTGGGACCGGGCAGAGGGAGATCACACGCAGGACCAAATAAAAAACAAACAACCAGGAACTCACAGTGACTAGTCACTTAATCCCCCACAGGACAAAGCTATTCATTTATCATGAAGAGCCTTTGTATTGCTTTTCAACAGACATAAATCAACAAAGGACATGTGATTTCCATTAAGATGAGCATGAAGAACCTTAAAAAGCCAGAATTTATATTTTTTAAATTTTACCGTCTGTCCTACCAGGTGTCAAGGTGTGTGGTATAGCATTTAATATTTAGTCATTTAGCACGTGCTTTAATCCAAAGTGGCTAACAATTAATTCCGATAGACCTCATTAAAGAACTTGTGAGGGCTAGGCATCTGGGTCAAAGATGGCCATCGGGTAGGATGAGGACATCGGGAGATCGAACTCAGTCCCCTTTCAGATGGGAGTGGAACACTCCTGGCCCCTGGTGGAGTTCAGCGTGTTCACCTTTGTCTTGTATGTTCCCAGCGACAGCCTTGGCGTCCATCACCATGGGAGAGATGGTGTGCGAGAGCACGTCCGAGGCGTGTTTCACGGCGTCCCGGAAGCGCGGGTCCTCCGAGTTTTCCACTTCCCTCTTGGCGACCAGCAGCACCCGATTGGCTCTCCTCGCTATGCTGGTTGCCCCAGCAACAAGCATCTGGGGCTGAACGTTCGCCATGGCAACGCGGCACTTGTCGATGTCCTTCTTGATGGCCTCCTCGGACGCGTCTAGCAGAGACTTGGTGTCTATGGCCTCATCCACTAGACCTGGTCATACACACACACACACACACATTATTGAAAATTATTGGATGGGCTTATTACAGGCCTGCAACAGCCACAGATATTACATACTTTTTTTTATTGCTATTGGGATGTAAAGAGTAAAGAAGAAGTAAAAAATACTTCTAACATAAGTTGCCTACCCTAGCTTTAAAGCTGCAATTTGTAACATTTAATCTAGCTCGCAGCTTAAAATAACCTGGACATATCTGTAGTCAATCATGATCGATTGTGATAATGTTATCAATAAAATCACGTCCTATAACTGGTATATTCTACCAACTGGGAGGTGCTCAATCTTACACATTGCGACTTTAAGCTTTGTTTGACGGTTTTTCAAAATGAGCAGCAGAAGCAGGGTTGTACATACGGCCTGGAAAGGGCGGTTTTGTGCAGTGGCATTACACACTGCATTATCATAACCAAACCCTTGAGACTGGAGAACCCTCCATGTCTAGGATGGATAAGGTGTTCTTAGTGTTGCCTTACCAGTGAGCTTCTCCACGTTGTCGATCCACTGGTTCTTCATGGTGTCAAAGTGCTCGTACGCTGGTTGGCTCCCGGGATTCTTCAGCAGGATCCGCGCCGCAGACGTCACCTGGAAGGCCGGAAAACGCATCGGGGTCACCCTCGGTCGGTCGTCATGGAAACAGTGAACCGGTGAACAGATAAAACCTCATGATGGAGGATAGAGAGACGACGGGAGCTGTACCTGGGGCGTGAGGTCCCTAGAGTGTTTGACTGCAGCGTGGATGCCCTCCACAGTGCCCTTATTGGCTGATCCAACAGCCGCCGCCTTCTCCGCCGTCGCCCCCAAGCGGCCTGAGTGGGCCTCGAAGTTCCCTGCGCGTTCGTCGAAGACCTAGCGAAATGCATACACACACACACACACACACACCCAAGCATATATTATGCACACACACACAAACACATAGACACGTCCTCGTGAGAACCATTGCACTTTAGATCAGGTAAAACTCCCTGACCAATCAGCAAGTCAGACCAGTAATCCATTGTCACAGTTCTTGAGTCACACAAAGGAATGACGTCGTGATTACACATCACACACAGTTCACTGACCTCCACGCGGTTGGGTGTGTCCGGCGGTGCGGTCGCGGCCACAGCCAGCAGCTTGATAGGAGTGGTTGTGTCACTGAATACATCAGACACTTCCTGAGTCATAACCTGCTGCATGCGCCCTCTCAGATCCTGGGAAAAGAAGCCACCAGAAATAAAACGTTTTTACGTTTTTTTAAATAACCACTTGATGGGGAACTAAAGCACACCATATCCCTGTGTCTAGCGGTGTATACCTGCAAAAGAGATGGTCGGGCCTTCCCAAGTTACAAAATGTTCCCATTGTTGGAAACATTTAGGATAATGTAAGTACCCAAATCAACAAAATATATATATATATATTTACGTCAAGTTTTTTTCAGATATTTGAATGCGGATATATTACGTATTATACCTAAGTATTATACCTACCTGAGTCAATATAAGTCACTCAATTTGTGAAACGAATATTAGGTCAATCAAAAATTTGACACTGGTGTCCAAAACACAGTCAAGGGATTGTTTTGTATTCTGGGTTTGTTAGTGGAGGTGGTGGCGGAGATGGAGGTGCAGTTGGTGGTATGGTGGTATGCTGGTGGAGGAGTGGAGGTGGTGATGGATGTGGAGATGGTGATAGTGAAGGTGGTGGTGCTGGGGGTAGAGATGGTCTTGGTGGAGCTGGTGGTGTCTCTACCTTCAGGCCTTCCTGCAGCTGGGCGGCGGTGGCCCGGGCGTGAGGGGCCTCGGCCTCGCCTCGCGCCGCCATGTCCGCCAGCGACGTCATCAGGGCCTCGGTGCGGTCGCAGCGGCCCACCAGGTCCTGCCTGTAGGGGCCCACCAGCCCCCCCGCCAGCCGCTTCCCCTCCCCCACCATCCCCCTGATGGCCGCCTGACCTGCGGACAGACCACAGGGGTCAGAGGGCAACTCTCACCCGCCCACCCGATACCCCTTCAGGTCATCCCTGCCGGCCCCATGCCAGAGACGGAGAGCTGTGCTCCTGTCGTAGGCTCTGTGGAGGGCTGGGTGGGTGGGGGGGCGTTCAGTGGGCCAACAGCTTCAGAGCCAATGTTGTCGTGAACGCTTGACATACACTGCATCCATTTTGACCACGGTACAAACACAATGTAATACAAATGAATGGATGGAGTCGTTGGACTTGTTAAATACGCATCTATTACAATGGTTTCCGAATGGGACGCTATGGATGGAGTACAGTGGTGGTGATTGGCGACCGGCGGTACCTGTGTAGAACTGCAGTATCTCATATTCTGCTCCCATAGGAAAGCATGGCAGACAGGCAGAGAAGGGAAAACAATCAAACTACAGGAGGGAAATACATGGGAAATATACAAGCTCTACACAGGATACGGAGGTGAGCTGACGCTGGGGACTGTGGGCCAGTGTCTACCGCATGAGCTCATTCACTGCAAGTGTTTGCGGGGGTTGAATGACAATCCTTCAGTACTGAGATATTTGATGGGCCAAGCCGGTCATTAAATACTGTTATAATGTTACAGCAGCTACTCTTATCCCTCATGAGGTTAGGACGTTACCGGCTTAACTGACACACACACAGAGAGAAGTGCTCGGATTGCCACCAAACCCACAACCACAAACCACACTTTATCCAGAAAAACCCAACCCTCAGAAGGGTTAGGGGTTATTTCAGTAGAACCCAAAACAACTATTTACTCCCATAGTCATTCAGCAGATGCTTATCATCCAAAGCGACTTCCAGTGAATTCAGATCCAGTTTATGAGGTAGGGGTTAGGGCATCATGCTCAAGGATGCCCACGGGAAGGATGCGGGGATGTGAAAAAGTACCTTTTCGTCTGGGAATCAAACACCTAAAACCACTTATATAAGCCGTCCTATACATCAATTACTATGCCAACCTCCCTCCTTGGAGACATAGCTCCACCTTCCTACTCCACCTACCTACTCCTCTGTCGTCCACTCCTGGGTTGCCGACCCAGCGGAGGGCTTGCTCCATCTTCCCCTCCAGGGTCACGGCGGGCTTGGCTGGTCTCATGTTGGCCACGGCGCGGTTGGTCTTGGACTGCAGGTTGAGCAACGCCGCCCCGATTTGCTTGGCCAAAGCACGGGCTTCTGGACTGTCGCCCTTACCCCTAGGGCAGACACAGGGAGCAGGGGTTTAGAGATGGTGGCAAGGAATGGGAATTAAAGGTTTGAATATTAGCTGTGAAAGCATAGCCCATGACCCATAAAACCCAAACCAGGAACTCACCACCATCATGGTAGTTACCTCATGTTTATATTTGAGTCCGATGGAAGAAATGTGATAAAAAGTGTTGGTGTTTATTCTGTGTTATCTCTATGCCCGGGAACATCCCGGTCTGTATCGAGGAGCGTTTCACAGTACCTTCTGTTTACACATCATAACTTATCGTATTAGATAGGAGGAGAGATCCATAGAAAACTACCACAATTACTTAAAGAGAGGACAATAAATACCAATACAAACTAATTGTGTCTTTTAAATCTCTTCCTCTGCTTAACTGGAATGACTTTGTATTCAATGATCTGTGCAGTAGTGTCTCCAATAAATGTACTTAATCTCCCGGAAGGAGAAAATCAACACAAAATGCAATTAGAGGTACTAATCGCTCCATCTCTCTTTGTGCCTTACCTCTGTAAAGCACAAAGAGAGAGGCATTGTCTACTTTGCTGTATCTTCTGAGGACACCAGGCTGACATAGAAATCACACTTTCAATCTTCACTTTTACCCTTCCTATTTGGATCACACTTGGTGGACGCTTTAATCCAGTAAGTGCATTCAAGACCAGCAGAGAAAAAACTAAGATTAAGGTTAACCTTGTGCATAGTGTTGTCACATTTCACCTTCTGATCCCCTGCCGACTGTCTTCTAACGGACCACAGACCCCGGACAGCCACTAAACACCATAACAATGTAACCGCAGACCAGCACACTGCCCACCATCACCACACCATTCACCCTACACCACCTCCACCAGCAGCAACACAACAACAACATCACATATTATTGTGGGACTGATGAGTGGAAAGTCAACAACACAATCTCCAGGAGGGAAAAATATGCCACCTATTGGTGGCATGAGGCTGACATTTGAGCCTGGGAACAAAATGTCTATAAATGACTGTTTACATTTTTGCTTTTGCTTTTCTGTATGAGTCCTGGTTGTGTCTATGAACAGCTCTATGTTCAAGTAAGACACACAGAATTGTTTTTCAAATCAATAAATGCAAGCGAAAATGGACGAAAACGTACTGTCTGCGTAGATCGGCCAGTCTGGCGGTGAGTCCGACAATCTCGCTAATGGAGCGCAGTATGTCATCCCTCTCTTTAGGGTCCTCGCACAGATCTGCGATGCGTTTAGCCTCGGCCAGCAGGGCTCTGATGTTCTCCTCTCCCTCAGGACCCCCGTTAGGATCCGCCAGCCAGGCCTATAGAACACACACACAAACACACACACACACACACACACACACACACACACACACACACACACACACACACACATCGTATCCATTCATTCATTCATCCATCGTATCCATCAAAACCCATCAGCATGCATGTTTCATTAATCCAGCTGTCTTGCTATGCCTGCCAATTCCTATAGGATGGTTAAGGATTAAAATAGTATTTTTGGCATACAGGGAGAACTAGATCATGAGTAGCCATAGCTAACGATACAGAGTGAACAGTGTTTAAGAGATCCCTTGGTTGTAGATTCTGGTAGGATAGTGGTTGGACAGTGTGGTGTCTAGGGTGTTCAACTCCCAGCCGACCTGGTACTGGGTTCGATCCCCAGTGTCCACAGCCTACTTCTAATCATCCTATTGCAAAGTGCAAAACCCCGTCTCTTACTCAATTCCCTATAAGTCATGTTGGGTAGAGGCATCTGCAAATGAGTCTCATTTGCAGTCAAGAGTCCTGTTGGTGTTGCTGAGGAGTGCTTTGCGTCTGACCTGCGCGGCGTCCAGTCTCCGGCCGATGGCCTGCTTGGCGTTGATCAGGGCTTCCAGTCTGCGTGCGGCCCCGTCTACCTTGCTGAACAGCAAGTCCAGACCCTGGGAACACTGGGCTGCCCGCTGCATGCAGCCAGGGGTCAGGCCCTGGCCCCTGGTAGCACAGCAGGCACCAACAGAGAGAAGGGGTTGGATGTTAGGGTTCAATGGCATACGGCTCAATTCAACTTTATTTGTCTGCCGTTTTTCGTGCAAAACTGCAATGCAAGAGGGGAAGCCATAAAAACAAGAGCCAGAATTGAAAGGATAACATATAAATAATAACAATAGAAAAACTTTTGAGAGGTCGATTTATACAAGACACACAACTTGTTTGGATGGAAGCAGAACCAAAAAGGTATTTTGAGGTTAAGATAAGATACAAATGTGAAATTCAGGTTTCACAGCATAAAACAAACACAAACAACAACAAAACCAACAAAAACAAAATAAGACTTAACTACTAAAAATAACATTGTTTAGCACTTCCGGTTTGTTTATTTCCCCCAGACACATTACCTGGCCCGCAGATCGGCCACCTGGTCGGTCATCTGGCCCAGAGCTTTAGTGGTTCCCAGGACGTCTCTCCTCTCCCTCCCAGCACACAGCTCCCCCACCTTCCCAGCCTCGTCCAGTATCACGCGCACTGCATGCTCCCCTGGGTCTCCTACGCGAAGGACAGCCATGGGTACAGACAGACCGTGTTGGGATGACACGGGAGACGGAGAGTGGGTTTGGCATGTGATTGCCGAGAGAGTGAGAGTGAATTGGTTACCTGGTTGTCCATGGGGGTCTTTGAGCCACGCTTTGGCCTGCGCCATCTTAGACTCGATCAAAGCCAGAGATAGTCTCATGGCCTCCATATCCTGAGGGAGAGAGACAGCTTGGTATCACACAGTGGACCGTAAACAACAGTGAGTGAAAGAGATTAGTTGAATGAAAGTAATACACTTGTTTTTTAGGTGGTTTGTAGCTTACTTGACTCTACTATTAGCGAGATTTGGAATGATGGCTTCAAAGGTGTTTGAGACCAGGAGTTGGTTTTGGGAAAACTGAATTGTTTGTTAAGAGCTATTCTGGATTCCGCAGAGGGCGGACCTGTGACTTATTTAAGTAAATTTGGACTGAGAAGTCTAGAAGTTATCACTAGACAGACAAATACATGGTCACCTTTGGTCACTCCATTGGGAAATGTACACAACCTCATCCTTTAAGTACACTTCAGGAAATGTTCCAGTTCAGTGGATAATAAAGCTCTTAAGGGCATCGTTTAAATACTGCTCATCTATTATGGATGTGTCTGAATCTATAATTCATGACCAGGTCCTGTGCACTGACAACACACACACACGCACGCACACACACACGCCACACACACGCACACAAGCCCACACACATGCACACACAATGCTCTTTATTTGTGCTCATTGTTTTCAGAGAAACATGCAGGGTTAGGATTTCTGGGAAAAACCAAACCTTATCAATACTCAACAATCTCATGACGTGCCTAGTCAATAAAAAGCATGAGAAATATAAAGAGTTGCACTCTGTCAATGAAACATTTTTGCTCACAGTCTGAAAGGGTATGTGGTCTTGCAGGTCACAAGGTATTCCATTTTCATATACATTAACATTTTAGCCAAAAAGACCATAATGTATGTAGGTATGCATATCATGTACGTTTTTAAAGCTACACACACACAAACACACACACACACACACACACACACACACACACACACACACACACACACACACACACACCAACAGACAAGACACTTTTATCACAGATAGGCATTTCAATATAATAAACAAAGTACATGTTATGGATGCTATACAGCATCACATTGGCTGTAGCAGGCGACCAACAGAATGAACCAGTAACTACAACACTCAATTGTTGTAGCCGGCCGGCACCTGGTATGACACAAGTAGGCAGACAGACAGGTGTACCCTATCTCTCACACACGCCCACATGCGGTGGCGATGCAGATGGGTCAGAGACGTAGGCTTACCTTCTACAGAGAGGAAAAGAATGAAGGAGGAGGAGGAAGGAAGGAGGAACGGAAAGAAAGAAAGAGAAGAAAGAAAAAACCAGGAGTTAAAGAACCAGGCAAAAAAGAACCAGACAGTAGAAAGTAAAACAAAATAAAAAGTCTGAATCTCTGAATCTTTGAGTCTTTGAGTGACTAGAGGGGGCCTGAGAAATCCAAAGTACAGATAGTGTTTCTCTATTTGTGTGGGTAAGTGCAGTGAGATCAGCCCCAGTCCCTCACGCTCCCGCACATTCATGATGATATCAGGTGGATCATATTGGTAAGTTTATGTGTCACTCAAAGTTTGTTGACAGCGTATGAGAGTTATGGGTTATGGATGATTATCTTAAGCATCATTTTATAGTCTGCGTGATGCACCGTTAGTGAAGTGTACGGTCAGTCACCTCACCGCCATGGCATTATAGTCGGTGTTTGGCGGTAACGATGCTGTGGACACAGTTTGCGGAGCTTCCATTTGTCCGAGGTGTGTGACAGATCGCTGTATGTACCGTGCGTGAGGGCCATGTTTATGTCATTTTGGGTTCACGCACGGCGACTATAAATCAGGCTCTAGGGTGCGTTTTTTGCTCCGTGGGTTTTGTGTGTGCCATGGCAATCTAACCTTGTTGGCCCAGGCGTCCTCGTCCCAGCTGGTGAGCTGCAGGACGCGTATGATCTCGTGGATCTCGGCGCTCATCTTGTCGAAGGTGAAGACCCGGTTCCTCACCGCGTCCTCCACTCCCGCCCCTCTGCTGGTCTTGGTCGCCACGAAGATCTTTATGGCTGGGCACAGACCAGAATGTCAATGTCTTGGTACTGGTACTTGCATCATGAAAAGTCCTATGAAATCACGACGATGTGAAGAGTAAAAGGTTTTTGGTCATTCTAGAACATTGACAGGGCTTGTGTGCCGTCTCTTTGTGTGTGTGTGTGTGTGTGTGTGTGTGTGTGTGTGCTGTATCTTTCTGTGTGTGTGTGTGTGTGTTCTGTGTGTGTGTGTGTGTTTGTGTGTGCATGTGTGCATGTTTCAAGTCACTCTGCCAGACCTAGATATAAATGAGTGTAATTATTAGCGTTGCTATAACAACCACTGGCGGAGCTCTGACCTGCTCTGCTCTGTTATGCCAATACCCACACACACCAGCATGTGCATGTGGGCATTACAGCTCACACAAACTCCTTTTAATAATACATACCACAGCTATAATCCCACTACCATCTCCGCACATGTGCACACAAAAATAGACACACACACACACACACCCACCCACACACACACACACACACATAAACACACACACACACACACACACACACCGGGTGCTCACCCGATATGAGAACAGGTAGGAGCTCCTTCACTGTTTTCATGGAGCCAACCAGCATCTGTCTGTGCTCCTGGTGAGTCAGCTCTTGCTGTCGGTCCTCAATCATCTTGGACATCTTGGTCATCCCTGGGGAGAACAGCCAATTAAAAATGGTCAGGCGGGGAAATTTAGCCATTTAATCAACACAATGGGGAAGAAAGATCTAGCAGACTGCCGACTGACAATACAGCTGTAGCCTGTGTGTCAGAGATCAAGGAGAAAATACAATCTAATGTATTCACTGGCTGATTATTTCTCAGTCAGAAAGCCAACCTAACATCACCTATGCAACTGGCAGCATCAGCAAAGTGTAACCTTAAGCAACACATTCCATGGATTACACCTTTCATAGATAGGGGTCAAGATTTACTCCAAGGTCCTATAGCGATGCAGCGATCATTGACCCACTCATAAGTAGAAGGTAATGTTATAGTTGTGTAATATGAACACTATATTTACTTTGGCGATGTTCTAACCGACTGCATGGGAATACAACTGAAGTATAGTTTTGTGTTTGAAGGATGCCAGTCTCCTCCGTCTGCATAATGATTACGAGAGAGCTGATGATTGAACTGCAAGGGAAGGAGCTGCGAGTGAGAGTGGCCACTTGAAGATGAGGCGCTTCAAATTGTTCAGAGGTGCGCGGGCGGCGGTATATTGCCGTATGAACGTGCGCGAGGGCTGGGATGTCGTCGTTTTTGGTTCTCACAGTTCACGCACGGCGACAATACGTAAGGTATTAGGAATGTTTGTAAATGTATTGTTTTTTTTGTTGTTTTAAAGTTGCATCTCCCTGCCTGCCTCAGACCTTTTGAGACAATTGAAGAAGAACAAACACTGGATCCTTCCTGGTCATGGTGTGTCTCACAAATCAGACTTTAGATGAATAATCTAAAGTCTGATGGCAGACAAGCTCAAATCTTGGTGAACTGGGTGTTTCACTGTTTTTCCCTTCATGTTTGTTTCGACCAACCATGTCCCTGGAGGTGCTGGATTAGAAGTTCTGCTATAACATAGTAGGACTGCTGGATCAGAAGTTCTGCTAGAACATAGTAGGACTCCTGGATCCCAGATCACTACATGTCCGACCTGGTCCGAGGTTTTTGGTGTAGGTGATGAGGTCCTCCATAGTCTCCACCACCTCAGCCACGGCCAGATACTCTAGGATCCCTTTACACACACGGATGATCTTACGCACCTAACACACACACACACACCCACACACACACAGGCACACACACACACACACACACACACCCAGACACACACAGACACACACGCAGACACATGCACACACACAAAGAGTACAACGGGACACACAAATGTATTTTATATTATTCAAAGCAGCATGGTTTATAACATTTAACACTGTGAGGCTGCCTAATCAAATGAATGGCACAATCTCACTATTTTTAGATCATGCTTGAAGATTCCTCAGCGTTGGTTTGCCGTCTTTGTGTGTCTGTGTTTGTGTGTGTGTGTTTGTGTGTGTGCACATCAGGTCTTGTGATGTATCTTTTGTGGCTGCATAAAGATTGTACAAAATAATGTCAGGAATGAGAGAAGCTGTGTGAAATTCAATGTGGGTCAATTTATTGGCTTGCATGTGATCAGAATGGTCCACCCCGACACACACACACAGGAGAACAAATGTCCTTACACAACATTCACACCATAAGGGTAACGGCAGGGGAAGGGAAGCCAATTCAATTTGATCTCTGATATTTGCTCTGTGCGTGAATCGAAGCTCATGTTACAGGATTCCTTAAGGCTTCAGAGAGAGGAGCTGTGTTGGGCCTTCTGTACACCTGCATTAAGCAGTAGGAGATCCATCCACAGGACGGACAAGAATCACATTCGAAATCAAAGCAAACTCTGCCAATGTTTTGTGTGATTTTGTGCTTGCAGGACTGATTTCATTTTTATCAAGCACTTTGAGTCTCTTGCAATAAAAGTGCTTAATAAATGCAATTCATTATTATTATTATTACTATTATCATTTGGATTTTGATCTGTGATAATACACGTGCACTTGCACACACACATTTATGCTCATGCACACACAAACACTAGCACACACACACACACACACACGTGTGCACACAAACTCATGCACACACCAACAGACACACACACACATACACACACACACACACACAAACACACACACAGCTACCTCGGCCTCGTCGAAGGAGAGCAGGAGGTCGGAGGTGCCAGACAGGATGCCTCTGGACCCATCGATGAGGTAATCTCTTGCCTGTACTGAGTACGGATCGGCCTTCAGCATCTGAGCGGCCTTGACCAGTTTAGAGCAGGAGTTCTCCACCCTGTAGACACATACAGCTCACTTACAAACACACCAGGTAACCAGACTACTGAATACTTGAATGACTTTCACATGTAAAACCTATGACCAGCACAGCTTGTTCATCTGTACAATATTGTTTATGCTCTGTGTTTGAATGAAAGATTTGATTTCAATCCCAGCCTGTGGAATATGTGAATGGCATTCACATGTGTAGTAAGGCAACTCGCCAAAAGCTTATATCGACAAGGACAAAATGATGAAAGCCGTTATACAGTTCATCGTTGCTGGTACAATGCTCGTTGCTGGTACTACCACATCTATGAGAATAAAAACAATATCACATATATCTTAATAATCACATCTTGCCCGTTTCACTTCTACCGCCACTACTATAATGGTGTGTGCATCCACTTCTGATCTCAGTACAGGAAGTCTCCACCACTCTCAGGTGTACTGCACCACGCTCAGGTGTGTGTTTTCTGTTGAGGATCAGTTTTTCAGCAAGGAGCATGTTGTTATCGCTCACAGATCATTAATTATATTAGTGGCCCAAGGAAGGTGATGCATTTCAAGAGTGCTGGGATGAAGTGAAGCCCCTCCCCTTCTCTAACCCCCATTGGCCAGAGTATCGATGGCTGCTGGGAGATCTATATTTAGCAAGGTTCACATTTCCAAATGCCCCCTCCTAAGCTCTCAGTGAGATTTATGATGTGGAGGTGCCCTGTGCATGTGTACGTGTGTGCGTGTGTGTGTGTGTGTGTGTGTGTCTGTGTATGTATGTGCATGTGTGTTTGTGTGTGTGCGTGTGTGTGTGTTCTTGTGAGTGTGTGTGTGTGTGTGTGTGTGTGTGTGTGTGTGTGTGTGTGTGTGTGTGTGTGTGAAGAGGGCTGAAAGGTCGTGGATCAGATGATCAGATGTAGAGAAGCAACATGTATATCTGTTTGAGATTGAAGTTGAGCCTCGCTATAAATCCACAAATCATAAGACGTATCCCATTAATGTCTGCCTAATGCTTGACCTAATATGACCTCCTCATTATTATGAAGGGCAATGAGTTAGATATAGTTATATGAGTTCACACACACACAATCACCACCACACACACACACACACACACACACACACGCAGAAACACACACACACACGCACAGTGAGAAGTGTTGTTCTCCAGGATTGCTGAGTTACAGTTGCCAGTCAGCACCAGAATTCAGCTCAGTAATTGAAATAAAGGAAAGACAGCAAACAGGCCTGGTTTCCTACTGAAACAACCCCCACTTGTCAGGATTTCTTCTTTTTCCCCACTGGCTTCGTAAAAAGTATTGGGTAAGGGTCTGTCGTATAATTCAAGTGACTCTAGCCCTGTGAAGCCCTCTGAGACTGTTTGGGATAACTGAAAATAATGTGTGTGGACACTATTACAGTACTATTAGTAGTGAACACATTCACACAGACCTTCATATTAAATGTAATATCATCCCTCTTGATTTCTTCACTGAGTTCACTATAGTGGCTGAATGAGTTCACTATAGTGGCTAAAGATTCACTCTAGTGGCTAAATGTGTTCACTATAGTGCCTAAATGAGTTCACTATAGTGGCTTAATGAGTTCACTATAGGGCCTAAATGAGTTCACTATAGTGGCTTAATGAGTTCACTATAGTGCCTAAATAAGTTCACTATAGTGGCTTAATGAGTTCACTATAGTGCCTAAATGAGTTCACTATAGTGGCTTAATGAGTTCACTATAGTGCCTAAATGAGTTCACTATAGTGGCTTAATGAGTTCACTATAGTGCCTAAATGAGTTCACTATGGTGGCTAAATGAAAAATACATTGTGTTCTTAGAGTCCATTGATTGCTTGGTAAAGCAGGAGCAGTCTACTAACAGAGAAATCTGGTGTCAAATACATTGTCTCTCTCTCCCTTCAGAGAGAGAGCAAGAAAGACAGTGTGTGTGTGTGTGTGTGTGTGTGTGTGTGTGTGTGTGTGTGTGTGTGTGTGTGTGTCAGTGTGTGTGTCAGTGTGAGAGAAAGAGGGATAGAGGGAGAGCGAAGTAGCAAGAGGAAGAGTAAGAGTAAGAGAGAGCGAGGGTTTTTTGTTTTAAAATGTTTATAACATACACTTTTTACTAGTTGTCATCTTGTTAAACTTGAGTTGTAAAGATTAGATTTCTCCATCTTTGCTTAAACAACACATTGCATTATCATAGTCCAATGTGTTTTTGTGTCCAAGTTTGTGTCCAAGGAGATTAAGCAAGAAACCAACAGAGAGAGAGAGAGAGAGAGAGAGAGAGAGAGAGAGAGAGAGAGAGAGAGAGAGAGAGAGAGAGAGAGAGAGAGAGAGAGAGAGAGAGAGAGAGAGAGAGAGAGAGAGAGAGAGAGAGACTTACTTAATGAATGCAGGGGGCATGTCTCTCTTCATCAGCTGGTCCTCTGTGGTCTGGACGGTCTCCTTCCCAACCTGCAACCCACACAGAGAACACACCTGTAACAGTCTTTACTAGCCACAGCTAAACGGGGGGGGGGGGGGGGGGGGGGGGGGGATTCAAAGTGGGGTCCATCTGTACTTGGCCAACGCATTTCAAAAGCCCTTGACAGCCTTTAAAACGCTGCGTGGTGTCTTTAACCATGAGACAAGAAACAGCTGGAGGTAGGCTCAGCTCCGGGCTGCTTGTCTGTATCAGAGCCAGGGTTTGAGGAAAAGAGGACCACTCTGTCTGAAGGGGGTCTCTATTCGTGCCATCTCTCTTTCTTCCAGGGTGGGTCCGTCTGCTTCCTCTTAAACAGCCATTCATCTCTTCGAGAGGAACCAACGCAGTCCAGTCATGCATGTAACTCTGGCTCCAAGTTTATATTTGATTTAATCTTGCTTCAACAAATGCTGAGGCAAATTGAATAACTGATTTATAAAATGTAAGGGGTGGCTGTGAGGATGTTTAACGAACACACCCTGTAAGGAGAACTTAGGATAATTATATATATAAACAGCTCATTTTATTGAATGTTGGTGATGCCAAGGGCTTTGGCTACAACTTGAATATTTATTAAGGAAATGTGTTATAATATGTATTAAATTTGTGTAATGTACAATGTTGTTATTTAATAATGTAGTGTGTTTATTTGTTATTCTTGTATTGTTTTGGAGTCTATGTTGGTATTTCACATATGCAGACGCACATAGCCTGGATCCGATGACAAAGCTCTTTTGACTAGTCATGTAGTAGGGATATTGTAGGTCGTAGAGAACCAGCCACCTGTCAAACATTCATTATGATGTGTGTTCAATGTGAGAAGAGGGTCTGTTTCATTAGATCTCTGCTGCTTCACACACACACACACACACACACACACACACACACACACACACACACACACACACAAACACACACAGATGCACAGCAGGGTGACACGATTGGTCAATTCCTCTTGTGCCAATTTTCATATCACCATAGCAATGCAGCTGTTTAGCTGCACTTACACACACACACACACACACACACACACACACACACACACACATACACACATAAAATACACACACAAACACACACATAATAACAACCCCCTCCACACACACACACAAACACACACACAATTTACCCCCACGGATATACACGGCAGACTCACACAAAGACAAAAAACATCACTACACACACCTACACCAACAGACATATGCACACCTACACACACATTCACAAGATGCAATTACAGAGAGCCGATGGCATCAGTCTTCCTGCTGGCTCTGTGGAGAACAGCTAATAGGCTTCCTGGCTCGGCCTACTCGGGAAGCCTCCCTCATGTTGATCATTCAACAATCACTGTCACCATGGAGTACCCTCCGCTGCGATGATCCTCCATTTCCACAGTAGACCATGTTTCAGCCCATTTAACCCTTACAGCTGTACAGAGCCATGTTGGAAAACTCCAGTACACAGAGAACGGAAACAAACATGTGAGCTGTGACTCCTGCCTATAGGAATTAAAATGCGATAATACATCATGTTTTCATGTTGTCTTGTCTTTCTGTCCCAATGTTAACTCTTTTATTGTAAATGATGTCCATGTGCTATTTTATTCTTGCTGTTAAGTGTCTAAGTATTTTTTAAAAGCACTACACAAAATAAATGTATTATTATTATTATTATTATATCTTAAAATATACACAGTGTACTTAAATTAAAATGTATTATCGTACAGAAAACTTGCCAGTCATAAATAATGGCATTTATGCATTTGCGATAAATGCATGCTAAATGTTAAACAGTGTCATGATGATTTGTGACTTCACCAGGAAAGGAAAGGAATGAAGTGCAACAAGAACCGCAAGGAATCCTGGGAGACCCCTCTGGACCAGTTCTCGTGGTCAGGTGACTGATCAAAGGATTGTTCTGAGGAAAAGTCTTTCCCGTAAGCACAAAGCTTGGGCTTGATGACTTAATAAATAATAAATGCACAGTAAAGCGGCTCTACATACATACAGATAGATGGACATATAGATAAACAGATAGATAGACAGAAAGACAGAGATATATATACCGACAGATAGATAGAGCTAAAGGATCTAAGATAAGCATACAAGCACCGAGTATGTAGCATGTGTGTGTGTGTGTGTGTGTGTGTCTGTTGGGCGTGTGCCATACATGTCTGTGTATGCATGTGCATACGCCCGTGTTTGTGTCTAGATGTGTGCACGAATATGTCTGTATCTGTGTGTGTATGTGTGTGTTAGTACATGGGACCATCTGTGCGGTGGACCCAGGCGATTGTCTATCAAAGTAAACACAGAAATACTTGCCACACTGTACAGTTATCCCCTCTACATTTACAAACAGTGCTCTCTCTGTCCCTCCTATTATAATTCATGCTAATCGATACACACAGATGCGCTAAAGCACAACATTAGAGGAAGGAACCGTTAGAAGTTAAACTTTTAAGTAAAACGATAACACGGGGAATTCATGACTCATCCCATCATGTATCTTGGTTCTCACACACGGAGAGAGTAAACCCAGAGACAGGTGCCTCATAAAAGCAGGCCTACTTCAGTACCTAAGAGCTAAGGCTGGGGATGCATTAGAGATAAGGGAAACACATTAACAGGTGGGCAGGAGTCCATAAAACAGCAAAGACAATGCGAAGAGGAGTGTGTCTTTGGTTTGGTTTTGTAGAACAGACCATTGTTCTGTGCCGTGTTTGGGGTATTTTTGTGGAGGAATGTGATTTTGAAGACAAATACCAGATGCTAGGTGCATCTTGTCTTCCTTTGCGTGGTTTAAGTGTTGCGATCCCTGACCACTGGCTCCATACCGCACTAATGGAACACTTTTAGTATGAAACTGAATTGATTCCAGCTCTTTCTCCAATCTCTCTCTCTCTCTCCCCCCTTGTCTAGTTAGACCTTCTCTCTCCATATATATTACTCTCTATCTCCCTTTCTCTATCCCTGTCTAGCTAGATCTTCTCTAGCTCTAACTCTCTCTCTCCCTGTCTATCTAGATCCTCTCTCTCTGTTTCTCTCCCCCCCTCTCTCTATCCATCTCTCTCTCTCTCCCTGCTGCTTGATTATGTGAGTGTGCAGTTACTTCACCCAACAGTAAATCTATTTATTCCTTCCTCTCCCCCTTCCCCCAGATACATTGAGGATCTCTGTCTTGACCACCTCAGGATCTTAGATTACTTACATATACTACTCTACTTGTTGTCAGTCAGACGGAAATACAGTCTGTGTAATGTGGCACATTCCCGCTAACGTTACCATAACGTTTAAATTTACCCACAGCGCTTCATCCAGCATTACTTCACGAACGATTTAGCATGGTTTGTATCAGTGAGCTAACTTAGAAAAGTAGACCCTGCGCTACCCATGCACAGAGGGGGCGTTAGCTGTAATAGTGTCTTTGTGCATTGAGACCACAGCGGTCATGATGCTGTGTGACCGAACTTGCCTGTGACACTCAAAAATACAACCAAAAGACGTCTGAAAGTTTGTGGAAATGAATGCCAACAATTAAACATTTATTCCAGAAAGCTCTGTGAATGGTTGGATTCAGTGGCTCAGCTGTGAATGCAGCAACAATCCGTTTTTTCTTCGTCTTTCTGTCACCTTTTTAACTGTCTTTCAACACCTTATCCTCCACACACGGCTTCTACACTCTCCACCCAGCACCTATCCTGCGGTGGTTTCACACCTTATTTTCAGCCTTCCTCCCCTTCCCAAGTGACATCTCAGTCCCCTACTCTCCGCTTACACCGCAATATAGACCCCATTCCCTCCCTTTCCCTGTTCCCTCCACCATGTTCAGATTATTTTCTCCTGTTCTGTCCTCACCTTCACCTGCTGTATGGATTGTAAAACCGCTACCGCACCTGGGTTATGTTTTTTATTAGTACCACATCCAAATGCCCCAGGGCATGATGCCCACTGTCTCACCCCACCATACCTCCCATCGTGGCACCCCCCCTGGCCCCATCCCCAGCCCCCTTATCTCGCCCTGCAGCCTGGCTTCCCCAAAGCGTTGAGACCCACGCAGCCCCAGGCCTGGGGCTAAGGATTAGCCTCATGCCTGGGGCTAACCATTAGCCCTCTCCTGCTCTCTGTTGGGACAGCCCACCCGGGGGGGTCCCGAAGGAAAGAAAAAAAAGAAAGAATGAACAGAAATGTGGGCTGGCCTTGATTAAATGGTGTATGTATCCATGTATGGCTGGTGTATCCATGTTCAGCATCCATGTGTATCTGAGTCATCCCATTATTTCAGAGAAGTCGTTTTGATAAACAGTTGAACAATAGCATTTATTAGCAGTGCTGTACATATTGTTTGACCCTAATTATTATCACTATTATGTACACATATATACATCTCAATAGTTTGCTGGATTTTGCTGTTAAGTCTCAGGTCGATAAAATGTATATTTATGAAAATGATCAAACACGACCAAGAGAAATGTATTTGAATCAGGAAGTATATCAGATCATATCTAAGGGACATATAAGGTGGCATAAAAGCAAGCTACAGGCCCTTTAAATTGATTTACTATCTTCCGAATAGGGGTGAGTTGAACATTTTAACTACCCAAAGACCCCCAGGGACCATCGCTGTAAAACACCTTCGCTGGGTTGTGCTCTGGCCCCAACAGTATCAGTGATCAGTCCCCACGTCTTTTCACCGCTTAACCTTGATGTAATCACTGCCATCTAAAAAGGGTTTATGGATATTCGTGGGTGAGTCTGTTGGATAGAAAATGTGGTTTTACGAGAGCATTTTCCACACAACGATAAAAGTCTCTTCAATTATTAACAAAGGGCCAATTATTAGGCCAACGCCATTTAAAAAAATAGTCTTGTTGTAAACGTCCTATCCGTGTAGCTTCAAACTTGTGTTGTTTACAATGAACTACAAGCCTATAGTTAGGTAGGTACATAAAAAAGCATATGATACAGATGCACATATAGGCCTACAGTATACAGAATGTTTATATCATGTCAATCAAATACATCAAATATCCATGCTGATTTGTGTTCCAAAGCATTCAAACTACACCTTGTTCAGTGGTTCATGGTAACACTATTATTCTTACAATGAAGAATAACTGATATTCTTCATTATCTATAGAATGCTTGCGTCAGACATGATATGGAAGGCAAGGTTCAACTAAGGCAGAAATAAATAAGGGTAATTCTATTCGATGCACCTTCTCTTAATTTATCCTACATCTGGGACTCAGTCACTCCTACATCAATAACAATGAGCTCTGATCAGTGTTGATAATGGTGTGGTCTGTAGTGATTTTTGTAGTGAGAGGACAAGGCGCATTTATCATTCCCTGTATGGTTAGTTCGTCTAGACGTTTTCCACCAGAGAGATAGCAGGAATTAACCAGATAAAAAAGTGATAATAATGTTAAAAACTGGAAAGCCTAAGTCATTTCAGCCTTTTAGTGTTTACCAGTAGCCTATACCAAATAGACTCTAGAGCAACAACTATTACAGGTGCGTTTATTTACGCAGGAAAGGAATATAACGAAAAACCTCCACCTCGCTCTCCGTGCCCACGCAGCGATGGGGTGTAACTGACACACATTGCTTCTATTCCATTAAAAACACTTATTCCGCCCCATAAACTTCATTCGGTTCAGCGCCCATTCTGCTTACCACATTTTGACACATCGCATCGCTGTCATTGTTCAAAGGAGCACGCATATACAGTGAGAGCGAACACAGCGAACTACAGGGACGCTCCTGGTCTTCTCTGAAGATGTGAACCACGGGACTCACCCGCACGAGGTTGCTCACTGCAGCCTGCACAGCCGCCACCGGAACCGTTAGATCTGGGATGGCTTTGCCGTCGACCTCCCCCTCCTCGTGCATGATGACCAGGTGAGAGATCTGCTGTGCCACCGGCTCGAGGATACTCTCGATGGTTTTGGTGTGGAACACCGGCATCGTGAACGACTTCTCTACCGCAGCACCTATGGGTGAAACACGGCCGGGTCGGTCCAGCACTCGTAAACCCCCCTCCCCCCCACCCCCTGCCCCACCGGAGAAACAAAAGACAGGTCCCAAGTTACCGGGTGGACGGCCACTTCATGCGTCACCCCGTGTGGACGTAACTGCTGTGGTAGCAAGACTGCGCTCGAGCGGTTAGTGTGCCCCAGTGGGAGCGACAGAAATCGTGACAGACGGAATCGCCGCCTTCCATCCAATCACAGCGAAGAAACACAGCTGCCAAGCGGCTTGGAGCGTACTGACGCTTTCCCTTTCGCCGCTCGTCACAATCACGCGCACTAGCACGCACACCCTCTCAGACTACACAAATACTCGAATTACAGACAAACAGACGTTCACACACATACATACACATATATACAGTACATACACACACACACACACACACACACACATATATATATACACATACACGCACGCACGTACACGCACGCACACACTCTCTCTCACAGACACACACCATGCACACACACACGCGCACACACACACGCACACATACGCATGCACGCACGCACACACACGCACACACACACACACACACACACACACACACACACACACACACACACACACACACACACACACACACACACACATACACACATACCTACAGCCTATATTCACATACCTATATTGATGTTATATGAATGTAGGCTAGTAACAGCAAAAACAACTTAACTTGAAATGTAGACTGAGAAAGAAAGCCTGTAAATAGAAGCGATTGAAATTACAAGCTATTAAAAATAGTAAACGGCAAGAGATATGTCCTACAGATCTTCTATATGTCACCCCGCTGCTGGACGGCCACACGGACACGCTTGGTGTGTGTGTGTGTGTGTGTGTGTGTGTGTGTGTGTGTGTGTGTGTGTGTGTGTGTGTGTGTGTGTGTGTGTGTGTGTGTGTACAGTGAACAGGGTCACAGCGTCAACGCAACAAAAGACCGGAGACCTCAAAATGCTGGAGATCGGGTGGTTTATGCTTGATCAAGCCCCTCGCCCCCCAACCTGCCGCTGTCACACGATCCACGTTCATTAACCGGTGGGTCAGGGGTTCATGTCTCCAGGCCTCGACGCGGGGTTCTAAATAAAGACCCGGAACACGGCTAGCCGCTGAGAGACGCGGGGCTTCTCGGGCGCTCCTGCGGCGCGGACAGAGACACCGAGAAGCGCTTCGCCTGGCACCGCCACTTTCACCTACGTTCTGATACAGGCTAAATTTAACACGCCCAAGGAGCCAGGAGAGAAAGTTCAATAAAATGCTGGTCCGCTGGGTTCACGCGGATTAGACGTACCAGACTTTATTCGTACTACCGGGGCAAACGACAGATTAGGAATGTACAAATCATATGGAGACACATCTACCCCCATACAAACACATCAGTGTTAATACAGCACTGGAGCGTTAAATATGTATGATTCGGCCGGTTGTGTGCAATGTGTATGTGTGTGTGTATGTGTGTGCGTGTGTGTGTGTGTGTGAATGTTTTGTGTGTGCATTTTTGTGTGTAATGTGTGATTATAGGATTATAGGATTTTACGATTTGGCAAATATAAGTTAAAACAACAAGCACAAATACATCTATTATAAACAATATTTCTCTCTCTTTCTCTTTCTCTAACTCTCTCTCTCTCAAACACACATACCACATACCACACACACACACACACACACACACACACACACACACACACACACACACACACACACACACATACCACACATAACCTAGGCTGAATCATTTACATTTTTATACTCCAGTGTTGTGTATAAATGGGGTTAGATTTGTCTCCATATGATTTGTATATATCACCTTGTATATATAATCTGCACGCACACAGCCACACACACACACACACACACACACACAGCCACACACACACAGCCACACACACACACAGCCATACATGCACGCACACACAAACATCATCAACATCGTCGGGTGAAAATTGGTTCTGCAGCGGTTGTCCATAAAGAGGTGTATTAGGACTGGAGCTCAGAACGGGTCTCCATCCCCTTATAAGGCCCACAGACCCAGTGGTAGGCTGAGGACAATGCTGTAAACCAGGCTCCTTAAGCAGAGCAGCAGAGACTGTGTCCGGGCAGCCAGTAGCACCGCGGTGAAGTACATCTGTATATGTTGGACCTGTCTAAACAATGTCGGTGATGGAGGCCATTGCAGTGGCGTGTTTAGAGCGGATCTGAAGCCTGAAGTCAATTAGGAGTCAACGATGACGCCGTCCTGGGCTGCACACTGGAGGGTCGCATTTATAAATGTAGTTTTTTTAAGCAGGCAGTTTTTTTTATCCAAAGTCCGATCCATGTGATTAAAGAGCTGATAGGCGTCTCGCTCAAGAATGCCCACGGGAAGACTTAGACAGACATTGGGGATCGAACCCGCAACATTTTGTCTGAGGATCACCCCAGCAAGCTGCTATAGACTATCCTGCCACTCACGCATGGTTATCTACCCTGTGTATGTGTGTGTGTGTGTGTGTGTGTGTGTGTGTTTGTGAGTAAGTGTGTGTGTGTATGTGTGTGTTTGTGAGTATGTGTGTATGTATGTGTGTGTGTGTGTGTGTGTGTGTGTGTGTGTGTGTGTGTGTGTGTGTGTGTGTGTGTGTGTGTGCGTGTTGTTGGTGTTAGTGTTGATGAATGGTGTCTTTAGTGCTGATGGACCGGGCCTGGTGTGAGAGACGTGTGTGGTATTAGACAAAGAGCTATCAGCCAGTCTGGACCACAGGGAGAATAATCAGCCTCAGTGCAACTCCACAGTGTCTGGATCTGGGCTTGAAATCCCTTCCTCCCACCACCTTACCCCCTCACCCACCCCCTGCCTCCCATAGGCACCCCTGCACCTAACCCCTGTAACAGCTAACCTCCCCTTAGCTCTCTTGTTCCACTTTATTTTTTAACTCTGAGCCTTATTTTCTCTCGTTCCCCCTTTTTTTTTTTACTCTGAGCCTTATTTTGTTCATTGCACTTTATACCTTGCTACTTCCCAAAGGTATACCTAAATGACATACACATGCCTGACTTCCAATGGCTTGTTTTCTCAATACATTGTATAAGCATTAGTACAGTATAGGCTAGTTGAGACTTTTTTTTTTAAATGATAGCTTTGTGTGGTACTGATCGTGGAAAATAAAAAAACATCCAAGACAAAGAGCCCTGAGAAAAAAAGTTTGTTTTTTCTATTCCTTCTTCGCTGCCTGGGATTTCTAGGTGCCACACAACGGCTGTAAACAATGCCCTCTGGCGTTAAGTGGCAAACATTGCTTGTAATGGCAAGGGGACGTTAGAACGTCGACGTAATCAGTAATGACGGCAGTCTGGACGGAAATCTTAATCCCGGGAAAAGGATACAAGAACTGAAAGAGCCGTCTGTTTGCCTCACAGAACAATCCACTGATGTTCCCTTAATGTTGTTATTTGTTATTTGTTATAATTTTTGCCGTGGAAAGAAATCGCAAGATTAGGACTACAGAGCAGGTTTGAATGTGTGTTCTGGAGTGAATAAAACATGGACACAGTGATGTTAAATATATCCATTTAATATATAATAATAATAATAATAATAATAATAATAATAATAATAATCATAATAATAAATAAAATACAATTAAAAAATACAATTAAAAACATTAATTAATAATTATTAATAATAAGTAGCAGAGGGCCGGCCTCTATAATAAATATTTGTTCAACGACAAATATAAAGCAATTACATTCTTACATATCAAATGCAAATGAAATATAATTTTACACACTTTACACAACACCACACTGTCACATTGTTTGCCATGGTGCTTTTTTTCGGCTTCATTTACTGGAATACTGCCGTCTTCCTACTATCTGATGGTCACCATGGTTACTTCTTGGGATACATGGCTCCGGTGGTGAAGGGCAGCAGGCCTGTTTTCTGGGCGATCCAGCTGTTGTAGTTGGTTAATCGCGTGTACACGCCAGGCTTGTTCCTTCGGGCACAGCCGTCACCCCAGCTGACCACCCCAAAGAGAAATACCCGGCCCTCCGCCTCGCACACCAGGGGGCCTCCGGAGTCTCCCTGGGTGATGGAGAGCATTGGTGAGTGGGTTTTAGTAGGAGTCAGATTCAGAGTACTTGATTCATCGATATGATGTATGATATGGACATGCATGTAGGCCTTCAGATGGACATGAATACAAACAAACAGACAAACCTTAAAGACAAAAACAGACAGACCCATAAAGACACACACATACACACACACTCACACACACACTCACACACACTTACACACACACTCACACACTCACATATACACACACACACACACACACACACTCACTTGGCAGGAGTCTCTGCTCCAGTCTGGACTGGCGGCACAGAACATGTTGTCCGTGACTGCACTATCATTGTATGACCTACTCCTACACAGGCTCTGTGAGAGAAGATTCACCTTCGCCTCCCGCAGGTACTGGGAATAGTGCCACGCACCTATGACACACACACACACACACAGTCAGGATGACAGCAGTCTGCAACAGGTAGTGTTGTTGTTGTGGATTGGGTGACTGGTTGATTGATGACCAGGTCGACTAGGTTAGATGAGGTGGGGAGTTGATTCATCGCAGGGGGGGGGGGGTTGGTGGCAACAGCAGCATGCAACAAAACTATAATAAAACTGTAATAAATATCAACATGAAAATAACACATATGAATCACAATGGAATAAAACATCATGCCAGGAAATGCAAATAAAATGTAGTTTTTCTCAACAGTTTACACTTACGTTCTCTTTCCTGGCCATAGCCTGCGATGGTGCACTGCATACCAGGAGGCAGGGTGGTGAGAGGGGGGGGCAGGCACACGGTGCGGGTCCAGGTGGTCCGAGCAGCGCAGGCACCAACACTGCTTCTTATCTTCAACAGCGCTGAAGCAAAACACACACAACCACCAACACACGGTCACACATTCTGTCCGACACGTTTTCCTCTTCACCATTCAAACAAACGATTGGACAAATACAATCATAGATCTCTCTCTCTGTCTCCCTCACTCACTCTCTCTCTCTCTTTCTCTCTCTTTTTGCATCTATGCCTCCTGCACACACTCATACACACACAGACACATACACCCACACCCACACCCATACGCACACACACACACACACACACACACACACACACACACACACACACACAAACACATACGCATACCTATGTCGTTGTCATAGTTTTCTACTGTGAAGTTGTATCCGGCGTGTAGGACCAGCTGTTCTACGGTGAACTTCTGCTCCTTCTCCACGTCCGTCTCATTGAGGGCGCTCTTCCCCAGGTACACAGACAGTTGTCGTAGCAGAGTGTTGTTGCTATGGAGACAGAGACCAATGGCCAACATGTTTTAACACACGCCCCATTAAAACACTAATGCACTAACTACTTTCCAAATGTAGTTGTTGAGCTTTGTGTACACTTGGTTTTAAGTGACTTACAGCGATTTCAGAAACATGATACTAAAGAGCAGGTATAGAGGTTAGGGCATCTTGCTCAAGGATGCCTACAGGTTAGGTTGTGGATATGAGGGGATCGAATCCAGTAGCTTCCGTTCCT